>OZ024895.1:15321033-15661033 GCA_964017195.1 Siderastrea radians
TAGTTCTACCATATTGCCTTTCTTTTTACACCAAGCACCACTGGCTTGCAGAAAACGGAAGTAGCCTAGATTATCTCGGGTGCCATTGTTGTGCACTAACTGTAGGGTTTCATAAGGGTATTCTTCTCCTTTCACAATCTGTCGAATGGACGTGAGACCAAATTTCTGGAAACAGAAAGGATCTCGGGTCACATCTCCATTGAAGGCTCGGCTGTCCAACAACCCTACAATCAATCGGTCAGGTATTCTGTTTTGAAACAGGTTCGGGATATCAAAGCGGACCAGGTTGTTTTGCATGCTGAAGGTCCGGATTTCACTACGGACGGTCGGGTAAGTAGCCACTTCTCCTTCATTGTGTCTTTTTTCAGATAAACTCCTGTAGATGGCGTCATTCAAACGCAGTTGGCAGAGATGAAACCGTAGTTTCACATCCCCTTCCAACAATCGGCCAGCTAGACCCACTCCGTTGAAAAACAAGCTCGGACCATTGAAATGAAATTTCATCTTGATTTCTATGCCAGGCACCAACAGGTTGCCAGTGTGAAACACTTCCAAGTGCGGGGTAAACACCAGACTGTGGGTGACACCTCCAGCATACTTGCGGGTTTCTGCTACCATGGCAGCCAAGGCTCCTTTGTGATTGGCACTGAGATTACGCCAATCTGCATGCGGTGTACCACTGTTGGTATTGTTGTCCGTCCATTGGGGTGGGGAATCCACTTGATTGAACCAGCCTTGGGGTCCTAACACGGTCTTGCCATCTTCTCGGTCATAATTCAACAAGGTTTCTAGGTAAGCTTTGTAATGATAGGTGTCGGATTGAGGACTGATCAACGTGCCATTCAACTGCAAGTCAATTTGTTTGATGATGGAATGGGCCAAATTATTGACGGGCCACAATTTCTGATTGCCCACCAAGTTCCCGTTATCGTCCTTTTTCAAACTCAATTCAATGGTAAAGTAACTGCGTCCCAAATCCACAAAATCGTCCAACCCCGGAATGATGAATTCCATAAGATTGATACCCGTGGTGGTGGGTTGGATGGTGACCATGCGATAGGCATTGATGCTAATGTCGGTCGGTGGCACCTTGAAAATCCGTAACGCCGGGTTGACGGTCCCTTCGGAAC
This sequence comes from Siderastrea radians, assembly GCA_964017195.1. Lineage (NCBI taxonomy): Eukaryota > Metazoa > Cnidaria > Anthozoa > Scleractinia > Rhizangiidae > Siderastrea > Siderastrea radians. Next base: position 15,322,164 of record OZ024895.1, read on the forward strand.
GCGGATGCGCTGGGGCAGCCCCTTCAGAGTAGGTAGGGGCTGTCACGCGTGACATCACATTCGGCATGGTTAACGTCGTCGTCGTCGTCGTCGAGTAGTGGTACCCCGTCGTCGTCGTGAGGGGTTTTTATAGCGTCGTCGTGCTAAACGTTGTCTCAAATCAAACCCGGGGACTCTCATCACCTCGGGACTTAACCATCCACCACGTTGTCCTCTCCTGAGTTTCCAAAACGGATACAGTCCTCCCCATTGAGACAACCCTCGATCACTACGAATTCGTCGAGGTCGTGAATGCACGGGTTCCATGTTCACACTCCCAAAATATCTCGCGCACGTTTGACTTGCTTGGGAAACAAAGCACTAGCCACACGCACGGCGTCTTTCACGTTCTTCTGATTCAAGGCTTTCTTGGCTTGTTTGGTGATTTCCTTTTTAATGACTTGTTCGGCTTTGCGTTTAACACCGCGTGTTAACCCTGCATTCAATCCTCTCTTGATATTACTAGGCAGTTTTAAAGGATTTCGCGTGCTTTTAAGGCCTTGGAACCCACCACGCATGACCTCCCTCATCAGCCCACTGCCATGTTGATCATACCACTCGTCTGTCCGAAATCGTGTCAAACTTCCCCCTCGCATGGTTGTCTTCTTTGCTCTTTCACCAAGGTCTATGCTTCACGTCACCCCGTTTGTCTTTTTATACCGTCATCGGCCTTTCTTTTTCTTCCGAGTGGTCGCTGCTTCGATGGCTTTTTTGCCACCGTAACCCGCGGCACCACCCACTGCTCCCAACGCGGCGGCTTTCCCCACAGCCATCAAGGCTGGCACGAGAGCGGCCAGAGGCAAGAGACCGCCTCGTTGCCTTCTTCTTCGACGTGCTCTTGTCTTTGGCATCTTTGACTGACCATCCCCCTTTTCCCTTTTTATGCCTTTTTGAAGTGCAAGGTGACCAGGGTGTTGCCTTTGCCAAACCTGACCAACTTATCCTCGGTGCCAGACGTTTCGGTGACTTGCAGTTGAATGATTTCCACCACTTCATTACGAAGCGGTAGGTAATGAATGTGCAACGGTTCAAAGTACATGGTGCCTCTGCCTTCCCGCTTGTAGTTGATTTCACGCAACAAATCGGTCACGCGATTGCCTACCATCATACTGCCTGCCACGTCCGAGTACACGTGCAACGATCGCGAGGGGTCACCCACCACTGAACGAAACGCCACATTCAAGTTGGTGAAACGCCACCCACAACTCATACTCAATCGTAAATGATCCGGTGAAAACGAACGCACCGTCCAAAAGACCGGGTTGTGCTGATCGTCGTCCACATCGTTCCAATCGTTGCCAACGGGTTTTGTCATGTTGGGGATTTGATCCCCCATGAAGTCTTGTTGTAAGTTTGGTCCCAAAATCAACCCACTGCTAATTTTACGTAACCATCCCATCTTGACAGCCAACTTGGTGTAGATGTACAGGGCTGGCGTGTCGGTTTTGCAATGACAGACATTCGTGTTGTCAATGATGAGATCGTCGCCTTCCCAACGAAACTTGACGTATCTGTGTTTGCCTTGATCATTGGTAAAACGACCTCCTTGAATCGCCGTTTCCTTGCGTCGTTGTTCCAAGTGAGCAATGGTGGCTTTCATGAAACTCACGCCATCCACTACCCAATCCAAATCTTTCACGTCATTGATGAGGGTTTGTGCGCTGTCTCTTCGCCCGACCGTTTCCCCGTCTTTTCCACCCGGTTTGGGATAGGTTTGGTCCCAGGTCGTCGACATGATGTACCCATCTTTTTGCACCAACTCGTACAAATTGACGTGCGTATCCGGTAAGGAAATGGCACTCAAACCCACTTGCCATCCACCTCCTTGTAACAGTAACGGTTGAGGTAAACGAATCTTGAAGGAATTGGCTTGGTTGTTGGGAAATTCACGTCGGTTGGCATGACTGGGTAACGTCACGTAGAACGACATTTTCTTTCTTCTTCACACCACCACTTCCCTTTTAAAGTGGAGGGTCAGGAGGGTACGCCCTTCACCAAATTTCACGAGATCCCCATTGGTTTCGGCCAACTGGGTTTCCACGATTTCCACCACTTCGTTGCGTACTGGGACATATTGAATATGCCGAGGTTCAAAGTGGGTGGTGTTTTGAGGCTGGTACTTGATTTCTCGTAAGAGATCGGTGATACGACTCCCTACCATGCTGCTGGTGCCTACATCACAATACACGTGCAAAGGACGCGCCGAGGGAAATTCCAACGAAGGACGAAAGGTCTGGTTCAAATTCACAAACCGCCAAGGGCACGATAGACTCAATTTCACATAATCCCCCTCCACTTTCCAAAAGATGGGCTTGTTGGCGGCATCGCGGATATCCGTCGGGGTGGGAATGGTGGAAATGCCTTGAAATTCTTGCAAGAGATTCGGACCCAATCGATACACGCCCGTCGACACTTGTTCAATCCATCCCATTCTCAGGGCCAAGGTTTTGCCCCATGACACGTGCGCCACTTGTCGTTTGTAATCCACTTGCTTGGTATTCAATAACAAATCCCCTTCGGAGGTCCATTCAAAGGTCGGGACCAATTTGACGCCATTGTCCTCGGCCCATTTGTTTTTGGGTTGGGTTTGTTTTGCACGGCTTTGCTCGTAACGGTACACCAGTTGATGAAAAAAGTGCGATCCCGTCGACGAGGCCAATTCCTTTCTCATATCTCGACCGTAGACAGTGAGTTCGCGACGTTCATGGTACCAGACATCGTCCCCTTGATCGTCTGTGTCATGCACCCGTTCGTGCCATCGTACATACAACAGAGGATGGGAATCACCCACGCCTCCTTCTTCCGCTACCACGGGAATGGTGGGTAAGGATAAACTCAGCATACCCACCATCCATCCTCGTCCCATAAATCGAATGGGTTTAGGCAATCGGTTTCTGAAATGATGGCTCTTGTTCCCAGGAAACTCCTTGGTACTCGCATGACTCATCAACGTCACGTAAAACGAAGAGTTGGGCACCAACATCATTTTTTAGTCACGTCGTCGTCTTTTGGGTACGCTTGTGTTTTTCCTCTGGGGTGGGCTTGTCTTTTTCCTCTGGGGTGGTTGGAGAGACGTGACGTCTTGACTTGCAATCCAACTATTGTACTTGTCGGGCCACCCTTTCCACTTGACCAACCATCGATCTTTTTGTCGCTTAAGTACCTTTTCGATGCGAAACACGTCGGACACATGGACTTTTTGTAAATCCTCTTCATAAAACGTACCTTGGACGGGGGTATCATCCCATTCGTGAATCTTATACGTGGGCACCGGGCCCGGGATCACACGATGCACCACAAACACTTCTTCGGTCCAACCGGGTAAATAGGTTTTTTCAAACGTGCGATGAATCTTATTGAGACGGACACGATCTCCGACTTTGAATGTGGGTTTTTTCTGACCTTTCAACCGTTTGGCATACAATCGTTTCCACACCGCTTCTTCGTTGTCCCATGTCACGTCTTGAGGGGCCATACCAATACTTCGATGACGTGTAGCATTATACCCTTGCACCAACTCGGGTAAGACATCGTCAAACTGTAAGGTGTTAGCCGCGGTGAAATAACGGTACAACAGTTCTTTCAAGGTGCGATTAAATCGTTCCACCACACTGGCTTTCGCATCCCCTTCGGTGGAAAAATGTTGAATGCCTTGCTCGTCAAGCCATCGTTGAAACGTCCGATTATAAAATTCTTTCCCTCGATCCGTTTGCAATCGATTAGGGTGACGTCGTCCTTGTTTCAAAATCTTCTCAAAGGCATGAACCAACGCCACCCCGGTTTTGTCTTTCAACGGTTGTACCCACGCGTACTTGGACAAGACATCCAAGACCGTCAACAAGTATCGTATACCCCGATTATACTTGGCCAACGGTTGCACTTCCACTAAATCCGCGACCCATTGATCATCTAATCCTCCTACGATCACGGGGACGGTGGGAAAACGACGACGTCGCGGTTTATGTAACGTATAGGCCAAATCCCGTTCCAACACCCGTTGAGCTTTTTACAAAGGGAGACCATGGGCTTTAGCAAACCGTTGCACCCCTCCTAAACTGCCGGGGGCTCGAGGATCGTGGTACCGATTCAACCATGGTTGGGAGACCTTTTTCTTTCGAGGGGCCATACGTTCTGGCATTCATCCCATAAGGTCGATATGGTGGGGACCGTGTGGGGATGCGCCTTTTGAATGATTCGATACCATCGCCATGCCTCTGGGTGGTCTTTTAACCATAAGACAAACACGACCCATCGATACAAGTTGCGGTCGACGTGGGTTTCTTCAAAGAGGTGGAGAGGATGCGTGTCCTCGGGACATGGGGGAATGGGGATTTGGGACCCGGGTTGGTGATCATATAAGAGTTGGCAAAGGGTTTGATGACATTGCCATTGCACCAGGGACAAGACAGAATCCCACGCATAACATACAGACTCCATGGTGACATTGATAAAAAATTTTATTCGTTCTCTCATTTAAAAGAGACCTAGACGGCCGCAGCTGATGGTCTCTAGACCTTTCTGCCAGTTGTCAACACTGTCACTGTACTTAGGGGGTGGTGGAGCTGGGGCTACCATCATTTCTTGACGGTTCTTGAGATCTTGAATTTCTCGCAACAATTGTTTCTTATAATCTGTCAGGGGCCGTTCTCGTTCAACGTCCTCTTTCCTTCGGACTGGAGGACCAGGGATGTCATAGCCCCTCTTGGGATATCCTTGAGCATCACGGGTGGGCGATTCAGCTTGTTGGTCGGCTTTTTTGGGGGGATGGCTCCAGTACTTGGGACCCAAGGGTTGATCAGCCCATCGGAAGAAGCCACACGTTTTCTTGGAACAAGTCAGAAACAAGCGATCGGGGTTCTGGGTCGAATGACTCTGTTGAAGCGTGGCGGGTTCACGGCAAAAGCATTGCAAACAACACCACATGTCCAACACTTCTACATGAGGTTGACTATACACGGCTTTCATATACTCCAGGGCTTGATCTTGTCCACAAAACAGCAAACACGGTTGCATGGGACATTTCACATACTTCCATCCCTTTTGAGATTCTCGGGCCTCCAAACGCACATCATGGCAAGGGCATACCATATAGTCCACTGAACTGGGAGGATCTTCGGCATACGTCACCATGTATTCAGGCGGGGACACCATATCATTCAATTCTTTCATCATATCTTCCACAGCAGCTCGAGTGTCGTCCACTGCAGCTCGGGTGTCTTCGACCACTTCGCGCACCACAGGATCACAGGCCACATTCTCTTTCTTTTTCTTCTTCCCCGCAGGGTGTACGCTTGGCTTTCTCTTCCGATCGACAGACATCGTACTCAAGATTTTCACCCCTACCGACCATGCCTTTTTATACGTTGGGCCCTTGACTGTCATTGGTCAGCTTATCCTACCCATATAAGGACGTCTCATCGTCCCATTGGTCAGCTTTTGCCTCTCCAAATAAGGTCCTCTTGTCTTCCCATTGGTCAACTGTCCCTATTTAAGGAGCTCCCTTGGTCCCTGAGTTATCATTCTCAAAGCAATGCCCCCAGACATTGACATGATCGGAGAACAAGATCTCGATGCCTTAGAACTCCAGGTTGGTCATGGACATGTGGTCTACACCGGGGGAGCCAAAGGTACTGACGAATTGGTCGAAGAACATGCCAAACACTTTGGGATGCAACTAGAAGTCCTCGTCCCCCCGAACCATCCTCGAGCTACCTTCATCACCCCGTCGACCGTGGAAGTCTTGATGCTGGCCAACCCCCATCTTCACCAGGCAGCTGAGAAACTAGGGAAAAAAATGCCCAGTCATTTTTACACCCTGCAATTATTGCAACGCAATTATCAAATTGCCAAAAAAGCCCATACGATCTATGCCTTTGGCATCTTGGAACAGGATCATAAACGCGTGAAAGGAGGCACCGGTTGGACTGTGCAATTGGCTATGGATCAAGGCAAACCCGTCTACCTGTTTGACATCCCCAGTCTATCATGGTACCGCTCAGACCATTACTACCAAGTCAATGAGAATGCCGCCACCCTAGTCACTGGCAGTCAATTTGTTCCTTGGGGACCCAAAAAGCCCACCCTTCATCAAAGCAGTGCTATTGTGGGATCCCGGGATGTGGACGACAAAACCCGAGCAGAAATTCAAGCCTTGTTCAACCGCACGTTCTGTCTACCCGAGAACATTGATCAATTACGTATGGAACTGGAAGACTTTCATTTGTAATAGCCATTTTTTACTTTTTACTTTTGGAATTGTACATAGCCTTTTTCAATTTCTTAGTTTTTAGTTTTTTTCCAATTGTACATAGCCATTTTCTTAGTTTTTATTTTTCAATTGTAAATAGGTGTGCCCCACCCGCGTGGCAAAGAACACAGACAACCCTTTGTAAAAAACATCAACTCTTTTTTAATTAAAACAATACTTACATCACTGGTTTTGCACGTTCATCATAAATAAATGTCTCTTGACTCACAGTAGCCTTGACTCACAATAAAAACAAATGTCCCCAGAAAATAAAAAAATGTTCATTGTCCTAAACACCGACGCACAGCCTCCATGGCTTCCTTCTCCATTTGTTCCATGTGTGCATACTCCTCTCTTTGTTTCAGCATTTCTTTAAAGAAATATGCTACGGTGGCCCATTCGTCCTCTTTCTGGACACGCGGCATGTGCTCCGCTAAGTAATGGTCGAGTTCTCGAAAATCTGCCAACGAAATTGGCCAGTACATTTCATCCATGGTAAACACCAACCACTTGTAAATCCATGGAATGATGCGTTTCACTAACGTCTTCTTCAGCATGCGGCAGGTGTCTCGTTGTAAACTCACCCCGTTCTCCACCTCCACAAAGCACAGCATAAACAAACGTATGAAACTGGCCACGCTCTGTCGGGTTAAACCACGCCACGCTTCTTCTCGCCTCTCGTACATACGCCTTGTGTGCCGTTCCACAGGGGTTGTCTCCCTCACTCTCCTCTGCAAACTCCCCTCACCATTCACATTCACAAAGCTCAACAGGGAACCCAACGTTCTCCTTGTTGACGACATAGCGACAAAAGTTTACTCAGCACCAACTCAAAGCTAGGAATGGCGTCCTGGGGCCTCCCTTGACTTATATACCCCGATCCGCGCAATGCCTGATGATCTATCTAAGGAGGGGGGAGGGGGGTCCCCCCACCCCTTCCCACCCCTCCCAGGGGCACCACTGGGGTCTCCTCGTCCTCGTCATCCAGGATTTCGTGGCAGATCAAATCATCGTCCTCGTAATCCTCATACAGGATTTGTGGCACCCTGTGCCCTGGTTGGTTCATCACCCCTCCCACGTGACCTTTGGGTCTCTATAAAAAATCGCCTCCACTCCCCGTTTTCACTCCCAAGCCAGCAAGCAGTCAAGCAAGCAGGCAAGCAAGCAAGCAAGCAAGCAAACGGGATAGCGGTAAGTCATTTTATTCCTCATCTCTTTTCAATCTAAGTAGTTATCGTTGACTTTTTCTGGAGAGTTGAAGAGTGATGATGGTTCTGCCTTGTTTAAACGGGGCTGGTTGACCGTCAGCTGTTTGAATGTCCATCTCAATGCTGTCAAAGATGGTCTTGCGAAGAGGAAAATACATCCGTTGCGTCGTATCAAATTGATGATCGGTATTACCGGCATCCAAGGTACGTAAAAATCCTTTTTCTTGAGTTCCCACAATGCTCTGTGCCACCAGATCCGTGTAAATCATCAATTATTGTTGCCCTTGTTGCGGTTTGACCGTTTGGGTGGTGGGAAATGGTTGTCGACTGAGATTCGGACCCAAGAAGAAGTAATAATTGAAATCAGGGTGGGTAAAACTGACGGACACAATGCCATGCGGTGGATATTTGTTGACAGGACCACGGGTGGGTGTCCATTTGTGTCGATCGTCGTAATCTACGATATTTTTTACCAGATAATTTTTTTCTTCCACAATTTGTTGCGTTGGCGATCCATATTTGACCAGTCCCATCAGTTGAGCGAATTTCCATTCCATTTCAAATTGCATATTGGCTGGAATGAGTAAATACAGGGAATCTAATTCGGGGGCGATGCCTGTGTTGGTGATTTTCACGTAGGGTTGAGCCAGGTTGAGAGCAGCTAGTTGTTGTCGTTTCGCTTGATCGTCCACGTCCATTTTGGTTATATCCATCATGACTTCCATGTGTTGTTTTTCCATTTCGTAAGCGATGGCGATCCATGCTTCTTTCAAATTGTAGTAATACCCTGGCGGTAAATGGATTTGTTTGGTCACTTGAATAGGAGCCGTTCCATCCGCACGTTTTGGTATGTATCTGATATCTGTTTTCATCCAATGTTTTTGACTATCTTCTTGCGTCCAATTCTGCTTGGTTTGATCTTCCAATTGTTGATTAAACCCCGGATGTGAGATATGAACCAAGGCCGCTTCCCAATCATCTTCTACCAAATAATATAAATGAGGAAGTATGGTCGTAAATTTTTGTCCTGTGCCTTGTGCTTGATCACTGATAAGGGTGATGTAAAAACTCATGGTCACAATCACCACCTTGTGGTTGCCTTTTTATACCTACCCCCGTTGCTCCAATTGGACTTTGGACTTTGAGCCCGCGTTTTCTCAGTGGTTTTACTTCACCTTGAGCCCACGATCCTTTTTTAGACTGGTCAGCGGTTTCTCATCCTAAAACACGTGACTTCCGGTTCCATGAGCCCTCGATCCTTTTTTCCAACTGGTCAGCGGTTTCCTCTCTTAAAAACACGTGATTTCCGGTTCCCATGACTTCACTTCCGGTCATGTGACTTCCCCTTGAGCCCACGATCCTAATGGCCCCAGGTTTCCCGTTGCTATGACAACCCCTCGACCAATCAGAAGCCAAAAGCTCTCGACCAATCAGAAGCCAGTATTTTCCCTATGTGGGCCCAGTTTACTACTTACTTCATTGTCTTCCCCGGCTTGAGAAGCTGGAAGGGCATCTTGAAGTTCAACTTGGACACCAATGTCAACCTTTGCAGCAGGGTGGTAGAGACTGGCTTCACGGTCTGATCCTCCAACCATTGGGAGCTTCCTGACAGATGGCAGATTTCTAAAATGGGTTTTTCTCCAGCCTTTTGTGGCTTCTGTTGACATGGTTTTGCACTCTTCAGACTGGTGGGAAGGACCATTCAAAGTAATTTGCAGGAGGCTGGAGAACATGTCAGTCTTGAGGCGCCTTCTCAGCCTTGTTTTCACCCTCTTCACTGCACTTGCATCTCGCTCCACTACTGCATTAGACATGGGCTGGGTCAGGCAAGTGTGGGCAGCATCCACAATGTGAGGGAAGTTGACACAATGAGAATCCTGCTCTTTAACAACTTTCCTGAGAATAAACTCAGTGGGCGAAAGGTCATCGTTTCCTCGGAGAACAGTGGAGGGTACCTTCCATGATGACATCAGGTACTTGAAGTTGTGCCACTGTGCAAGAGGGTGTTCTTTGTCAAACTGAAACTGCTTGCACAGCACTCCTACACTGTCTACACCATACGCCTTGAAGGCTGGATCTCCTGGTTTTGGAAGGCATGTTGGATCGAAGATGGAAAATGCCTCAACAACAGGTGCTGCTTCTTGAAATCTTCTATCCAAGTTCACTTCAAGGGCTGTTGTGTAGCTGACTACATGGTTGTCGAGGAATGCTCGGACCTGACCATCCTCACTCAATTCCAGCCCTAGAGCAGCATAATCTACACCTGGTTGAATAGCTTTCTGCAACTCAGAGACAAGGTTAAGGGAAGACCGGACGGCAGCAATCCTTAATTTGGTGCTTTGTAGTGCAGGTCTGATGGAGGTGTAGCATGTGTGGTCTTTCTGGAACAGTTTGCTTAGAGTGTTGAGGTGGGGAAGAACTGCATTCATCAAGAGCATGGTGCCAACAAACTTTGTGTTATTCATTCTCTGGAGGAGACCTTGAGCTGTGGCATCAGCATCCTTGAACTGCCTCAGTGTCTGCATTAGTGCAACAAGGTTACGGCAGATGCTTGAAACACTTTGCCCTGTCGAAAGCCACCTAGTCCTGCATGCTCTTTGTATCTTCACTGCCAGAGACTTGGACAGCTTCTTCTGTTTTGCTGGGTTTTCATTAGCAAGCTTGATCTTCTGCAGTGCAACACACACCTTAACAAATGCAGAGCAGCGTTTTGGAAATTCCAGCCATTTCCACAACTGGCGAAGGGTAACTTCACTAGTTTGAATGTACTTCACAGTGTCATTAGCGTCACTGCATGCCAAGGCAAGCCTGTGGCTAATGCAATGACTACACACCATGATTTTGCACACTTTTTGAAGCCTGGCACCAACACCATTATGCTTGCCAGTCATAACGCTAGCACCATCAGACCCAAAACCACAAACAAATGCAAGATTCAGGCCAGAGGCTTTCAGCTCGTCAGTGAAGATCCTTGTGATGGTCTCAGAATCTGCGGATTCTGATATCTCAAGGACATCCTTCACTTCAAGGAAATCAAAGTGTGGCTTTGCTTCCTCATCAACGTAACCGATGTAGACTAACAGCTGCTCGATGGTGGCACAATCTGTCACTTCATCGACTAAGATGCTAAACCACTTGGCATCTTTAATCTGTTGGATTAGTTTCTCCTTGATGAGTTGTCCGAGGAGGAGGCGCATCTCCCGCTGGCTTCGTTCACTCGTGTTTTTAAAGTCGTTCATTTCTGTGACACCAATATGTTTTTGCAAATCAATCAAGGAAAGTAACTTCCTGTTTGCCACTTCTTCCTTTCCAAGCCAGTAAGAAGTAAGGAAGGCATTGTAAGTGATCTTGTCAGTGACTCCATGAGCCACCTTATGCTGCTGAGCAAGAGATGAATTTTTTCTCTCCAGCTCACAGAGGATGGTAGAGACGTGTCCACTGGCTTTTGCATAATCACTAACAGCACTGTGTTTGAAGCTGGTGGATGGTGCTAGGTTGAAGGTGTTTTGTTTATTGAACTTGTTCTTGGCGTTATGAACACGACACAGTAGGCAGAACATCCCTTTTCCTTCACAGTATGCCAACCACCACATACCTAGAGAATAATAAGAGACCTCTTGTAAAAAGCCAAACTGCAAATCATCAAAGACAATGGGTTTCCTTTAATCATGCAACTAGTTAGGTACAATGGGTAAAGTGACATAAAGTGTATTTTATTTACCTGTTTTTTTCACAGAAGGAAGTTTTCCTATCTGTCAGCCAAGTGTGTTTAAACATATCCACCCCTTTCTTCTTGCCTTCGTTTGCTTTTTTCTGGCTGTGAATCCTGACCTTTTCAGATTCAGGTAGATCTGAGCATTTTCCAGAACAGGTGTAAAAGCTGTGCAGCTTCTTCTGTTCCATTGCATTTGAAAAATACTCCTGCAGCAGAGCAATGGCCTGTGGTACTGGCAATGGATCTGACACTGCATGCTTGCTCGTCTCACAGGAAAGGGAGCTACAGTCATCAGCAGTACTGCTGGAACATTCTTGTTGGTACTGCTCATCGCTGGTTGTGTCCTCAGGAGACAGTTGCCGGGTGCACAACTCAGCTACGGTCGTTTAATTTGGGGTAGGGAAAATATGACCTTTAGTATTTATTCACTGAAATATGTGGCTGCATTAATTGAGAAAGTTGAAATTATTTATTTCACTTTTTTTTCCAAACTAAAAGGAACAATTATTTAAATCACTCCTTTTGAAAAAACTCATTGCCGTGCGAGCAGAAGAGATGCGAGGAGACTGGGTCCGACTTCGTTATAACATGGCTCCCGTTTTCTTTGCTCCCGTGTTTACGGCCAAGCAAGAAGCCGTAAAACGCGAAGCCGTGAAAATTTGCCTTGGCTTTTTATCAAAATGCTTCCTTCTTCAAATGTTAAAAGTGTTCACAAATTTGAAAGTCGACATGAAGGAAAATTATTTTGGACAAACTAGCGAATTTATCGATCGCGCCATCCGCCATCAGCCGATCAATTCGAAACTTCAACATCCCCCCGGGCATACCCCAGGCATTTGACTGTGCATCGTGCCCGGGGAGGGGGGAATTTGAACGTTGCGTTGGAAGGGTGGGGAATTTGAACCGGATTTCTCTCTTGTTCTGAAGTAATGCGCCCGTAAGTTTTTTTTCGATTTTTTCACGGATTGACGGATTTACAAAATAGAATTTCACCTTTGTTAGTGAATAACTCTTTCAAAAGGGTTTTTAAAAGAAGTTTGAAGGTGTCATTACGGCATATCTCTCTCTGAAGGGCGTGTTAAGTGTTTGATTGAAGAAGAAATTTGTCTTTGAGGAGAGGTAGTTCAGTACTAATTGGTGGGGCATTTGAACGGCTTTTTTGCCCGGAGGGGAGGGAATTTCAAGTTCAAATGCCCGGGGGGGGGGGTGCCCGGGGGGATGTTGAACTTTCGAATTGATCGGCGCATAAAGTACACAAACTTAAACTTGGTAATGAAAAGCTTGGACTTACCAGTTACTGTTCGTTCCTTAGTTATTGTTGGTTCCTTCGAAAAAAATCTTATTTTTCCTGTCTTTCCGTCTTTTAAATCTTCCGTGGGTTTCCGCTTTGACATCTTCTCGCTTGATGAAAAGTTTCTAGCTCGTCTAAAATGGTTCGCACGTGCTCGACCTTCGAATGACGAAGTACTCCCGCGAAAGCCAGATAAAATCATCTGTTTGATTTATCGCTACCTGAGACGTTGGAAATTTGTGGATGTTACAAGAGTTCTCGCTCAAATTGACAGCTTCCGGCCAATGTACTTCTATCAATTAGTTTAATCAGTGTATGTCCGTGTAGTGGTAAATAAAATAACATTTCATACGTTCCTTTCTGTTTAGAAAGCTTTTATTTACGGTAAGTTATCGTTTTCGCTCCCTTTTTGCCCCTTCTGAGATCAACACAAGTACAATTTTCTGTGGTTTTGTGTAATAAAAGTAGCCGGCGCTTCGGAAGTGAGTAGCCGGCGAAAACGCCGGCCGCCGGCGCTTCTGGAGAACACTGGGTAATACCCTTCCTTTCCTTAGGGAAAACTGTTCTAGGGACTTCAAGAAAGATCTCTCAGAAGAACCAGGACTTTCCTTCTGAAAAAGATCCCAGTGTAGGAAAACCTCCGGATCAAATACATAGATCATATTGCTGATACTTCCAGGCCAGAATCCAAGTTGTGTAACAATAAGCGGATTGGATGTGGGCAGATCTTTGTGGCACTGGAGGCATCTGAAAAGGACATGGTGCATATCATACCTTCCTAAAAGACAAGACCATTCAGTGAGTAATTTGTAATTTCAAATGTACAAGGAGTGCAACAAACAGGGAAACATTTTGAAAAGAAAAATATTGTGATAATAAAAGTGCTAGAATCTTATAGTTGATCATTTTAAATAAATGGCAGATTGTCACATTAATTTTGTCACTAGACTGAGGAAAGCTATTACCTCCATTGAAATCATAACGTTATGGTTTTCATTTTTATTAAAAACCATTCACTTAATGGATTATCTCATCATTAACGTGCCTCTAGGGATCACCACGATGCAGCGGTTTTGTTTTCCGACTGTTTGGATGTCACGACTGTTACACGTGGGGCATACTAAGCAAACATGGGATGATGGTAACAAGTGATTTGAAAAAAAAAAAGAAAACATAAAAGTTCCAAGTATGTGAACTTATGTATAATCACAGGTCACCCGGGGAAATAAAGTCTTTTGTGCCTACATTAACTTGTGCAAAATGTTTGCAGACATTATCAAACTTCGTTAAAATATATGAGTTTGTAAGGGAATAACCAATGGAGTTTAAATGCGTGTTCCCTGCCCTAAGGTAGAATAACACAAACAGTAAAACAATAAATCGTTACAATTGCAACTTGTCCACAGATAAAATTCAAAAACGTTTCCACACAGCGAAATCATATACCACATTAGAGAAAATGTGAAATAGTTGTACTGTACGTCCAATATAGTATTGGAAATGAACTTTGTTTTTTGCGTTGCTTTCTTCATAATGGAAGATACAGGTCAAAAGGCTTGTCATGAGGAGCTAACTATATGAGGGTAATTCTCCACTGGAAAGTTTTCATTTTCCTAAAACACTCTATTTTACATGTAGCTAGGCTACTGAATTGTTATATTAATAAAAAGAAATAGAGCATGTTTCCCTATTAATATTAGGAAAATGGGAAGACATCTGAGAAATGAAGAGCAATGTAGTTGTTGTGGTTGACAATTTCATCTTTGGTTCAACTTTTTATTTTCCTTTTTTTCTGTTTATAGTTATGTACGGTAAATGAGTATAAAAGAAAGGAAAATAAAAATTGAACCAAGGTTAATTGAATCACAACAAAGTAATAAGGAAAAAAATCAAGAATTGAAAAAAATTTACAACTATTTCACCAACATTGACACTGTGTAATGAATACAGTAACAGTATAGTATAGAAGTTCAAAATGTTAGTTGACCAACTGAAATCAGTACAACAACATGGTATGATTATACACACCTATGGATACCCATTTACCATCAGAGTCAAAAGAAAATGAAGGTGGAATTGGCTTTAAAACCCACTTATCAAAGCAGACCGATCATGAAATGGATGCGTTGCATGGGCCAACTGATCACAGTGCCAACACAATCTTGAATGAATATGGCAGTTGTAGCAGTGAACAACAGCTGCATTTTCTGTACACTTCATGCAGCTGGTCTTGTCAATGGCATGCCCTGATACTAAAGTATTGAGCAGGCCTTCACGGATAGCTGCCCAGCTTTCATTGAAGACTGTGCTGCGCTGACCCCAATTCTGTTTTGGTGCTTTGGTAGCTCGCCATTCTTTTAATATTTCATTAGCTTCTTGCAAAACACACGCCAAATTAACTATAGAAATAAAAATAAAGAATAAAATAAAAATTAGTACAAAAAAAACCCACAACAACTGGACCCTTCATTTGGCAAGCAAAATAAAAGTCAAACATGTACAGACTTGATTCAGCTGAGGTTCCTGTTTCGTCCACACCAGAACGGCCATACTCATCAACATCTATAAATAAGACAAGCAGTCAATAATATATAGATTTAGCCAAGCCTAAAAGCGGAACTCCAATTTTTATTTATTTATTTATTTATTAGTATTTATTTTATTTATTATTATTTTATTTATTATTATTATTATTATTATTATTATTATTATTATCTCAAGTGGTACCTGACAGCAATATTATAGTTTAGGTAAATACACCTCTCATCAAATTAGAATCTGCATACCTGGCAACCTTATAAAATCAGAAATAGGGACCACCCCCCCCCCCATGCTCACCCCAGTCCTGGGGTAGTGCCCTGCCCCCCCCCCCCCCCCACTGCCCCCCAACACTGAGCAGGGTCTAGGATGCTCTAGGGTTTTTGCATTAATTTTTAAAAATATTGCCTGTACTGTACTGTCTTAGCATTAGAATTCTCAGGTGTTGTTTAATGGTCTCAAGCACCACATGTATTGCACAAAACAAAAGAAAAGTCAAAAAAAGACCAATTGAAGGCCAATCTTTAATAATCCAGTTCCAAATTGTCTTTTTTTTCCTGGAAAATCGGAATGTCCCGATTTTTTTAGGTTTTGAAACTCCAAAATTGGGACAATTCCCATTAAATGGGGATGGATGGCAGGTATGAACCTGTTTTACAAAATTCTAAATAAGCCCCAGTTTTAGGTTGTAAACTTAAATATTGGGCACAATAATTATTTTTGTTCACCTTACCTCGGCCTTTTCTCTGCCACAAGTCTACGGTTTAATTTATTTACATTTTTGCAGAGTTGTCAAATTGCATAGACAAGGTACTAATTGAAAAATACCTCCACCTTATTCAGTGGTTTGACAGATAAGTTGTGTGGTATAGAGCGAGGAAAAATGCGAGCAATGAGTACCGGTAAAATGTCCTTGACCATTATCTGTAAAACCACTGAATGATATTTATTATTCCACTACAATATTTGCCCATCATTTTAAATGATTTATTCAATGAGTGATTTGAAACCGGGACACTACAGTGCAATACACTCATACCCTCATGTATGTGTTTCCCCCTTATATGATAAACTGATGCTATAGTGGAATAACAATGTACCTTGTTTACTCTCATTGATGCCCAGGGACTATTATATTAAAATCAATCTCTTTAAGTACCCATCAGTCATGAATCAACCACTCAACCACTTAGTTGATAAATCGGTCAATCAGTCAATTAAAAATTTGTGACTAACAGTGTTGCCAATGCGAATAACAAATGGTCCAGTAACCACTAGTGACTTTATTTGATGCACAGATTATGACTCACTATGTTACTACCCCTGACTGTGATGGTAGTAAATCTTGTGGTTGAATTTGTTTTTGGTTTGATCATTAGCCTTTACACTGCATCTAATGTCACCAATGAGCAATGTTACTGATTGTCATAATCTGGTAGCAAAGAGAAACAAAAAGAAAAGCCTCTTCATAAATCATTTCAGGATAGTCAGAAACCTGTCATGTAATGAACTGACAAGAGGGGATCAGACTGTGGTGAATCCATCATTTGAAATAGTTTTCCCTGTCAAGTGAATTCAAGTAAATAAGTCTGAATCATTATTCCTGGGAAGTTAGTTGTGTGTGTGCTTGTGTGTGTGTGGGGGGGGGGGGGGGGTAGGGTTACTCCCAAATAACTGAAATGCTACTGGTGTATGGATGTGTTACTGAGGGAACATGAAGTGTATGTGGATACAGTCAAACTAATCACCAACATCAAAATTTACCAAAAAAAAAAACCAAAAATATAAAACCTTATTTCAAAACTGCTCTTAAAATTTTTTATTTCAATTGATAATGTCTGCCTGGGAACACACATGTAGCTAAGAGTACAAATTTATTAACCAAAGCCTTACAATAAACTGCCATATTTTTTCTGACATCAGGTTGATGGAATAAAAACCTGTATGGGAAACAAAGCAGAGTTTAATTACCTCAGTTGCCAAAAGTAAGCCCGTGGCTTTAGGGAGGTTCTAAGGATATTTGCGCAATTTTTTTCTGCGCATCCATACTGCGCACCCAATTCACAAAATTGGCATTATGTCATGCCGTGTCATGCACTGAGCATGCACGCTCGCATGAAAAACTACCCCAAATGTTTTAAGACACTGTAAACTGCCGCTTATAAGCCCTAGGCTGATACAACTTTGTAAGGCCGGGGTTTTGGGTGGGCTTATAAATGGAGGGGCTTATATCCGGGGGGGCTTATAAGCGGGATAAGAAAAACGTTACAAAATGAGCCACAGCAGTGTTGATCGAAATACGTTTTTAATGTACCAGTTTGTAATTAACCTTTGAAATGTCACAATAAATCGAATTCACTTCAATTTTAACAACAAAATCAAAACTGCAACAACGCGAACGTAACCGGAACATAACAAAACAGAAGCTCAGAGTTAATCTTTGCAGTTTTCTGTGAGAGTGCTTAATATTAAGGAAACAGGGAAAACTAGAGGAGGGCTTATATCTGGGGGGGGGGGTGGCATATTACCGGATGTATTTTTTGTTTACAGGTGGATGGGCCTATAGCCGGGGGGGGGGGCTTGTAAGCAGGTGGGCTTATAAGCGGCAGTTTACGGTATTTGTTTTCAGTTTTGAGCATGTGCATTTAAATAAGTGGCATTGAAGCAATCCAAGTGGATGTAAGGTAAACTGTATTTTTCAAGATGGTTGGTCTCATGTAAATACTTATGCCAGTCTGAATTTCAGACTGGTCTCATGTAAACAAAATTGCACCAGTCTGAGTTTACACTGTTTTAATGAAATCAGGGTTTTACTGCCCCTGGTTATCTGAGGATGTTGTTAAACATTCTTGAGAGCTGCTCAACTTTAGTCTGAGGGGGTGTTTGCATGACACCAGTTCATTGTATGCTTTTCATTCTGCTACAAGTTCACCCCAGTTCCCTCTTGCTTCTCTGTATTTGTTATATGATTACAACACAAAATCTCGTAACAGTGCAAGCCATACCTGGGTGAGTTCATACCGGTATCACGTAAACATGGTGTAACTATTTGATTCATTCTGCATTAAGTTACCCCCCTGTAATTAACCATATTGCCATCCAGATAAATCTCACATCACCGTGAAAAAAGGATTTTGTAACTTGAGGAGTGGAGATTCTTAACTACAAATCTCGCATTGTTGCTAAGGGATTTTTGTGGATGGTATTCTGTCATACGCTGTTTACAGCATTTCCTGCCACTATATTGGTGAAGTAATGAAGAAGAACATATGAATTCCACAACTGAACATTGTGCACGCATAGCTACTGCCAGTCCCATGCAACTGCACATTAAAAAGAAAATCAGTAAAACTAAGAGGAAACTAGTAAAGTTCCGACTTTTTTGCGAATCGCCCCACCCTTCTTTACAATCTGAAGCATGCAATTACTGTTTTTACAAAGAATAGAAGAACTACAGCACAAAAATGTATAAAGATATGTGCTTGTGCCATCACAACTTTTATATTCATAATAAAGCAAATTTCTAGAAACTGTTGCTTAAAATTTTGCATCCTGATAATCTTTAAATGTTCGCAATGTTTACAATAGCGAGAACTGTATGCTGTTTGAGTTTTAGCATTTTTTCTATTCAGGTCAAATGACATGCTGAATATGGTTGTGACTTGAAAATCTTGAAAACCTTTCCCATAAAACAAACGTGGCCAAGCAGCTTATCTGTGGAAGTAATAGGGTTTCCAAGATATGATGGTTCTGAGGAACTTCCCACAGCAACAATATGGTGATTAAGAGTCTCCTCCCTTAAGTCCAGATGTAAAGGCTCTCATTGCCACCCAAATGGAAGTCTTGATGGCACACTCATGTAAATGTTGTGGTTCAATTTTATCCTTGGTTCAATTTTTATTTTCGTTTGTGAATAATAGGATTGCCAAATAAAAATTGGAGCTCCACTTTTAGGCTTGGCTAAATCTATATACTTGAATGATTTTAAAACTGTTTAATTATGTTTGACTGGGTTCAGAAATTGAATGGAATCAAACACAGCTGTATATATAGGCATATTTTTGGTCATCAATTGTGTTCAACTACCGAACCCAAATTAACCCAATCACTGCATTCAATCCAGTTCAATTTACTGAACAATTAGATACGTAAGCTGGGCTAATTATATATTAACTGATCTCTTCCACGTACCTTAACTTCACTGTAAGAAAATGCTGCATCACTGATCACTGCTGGCATATATGCCTAGAACAGAAAAAAAGGATCAGTGAAAAAAAAAAAAACATTCAGGGCTAAAAAATGGCAGTCGCCCAGTCGCCAGTGGCGATTTAAAACTGACCAGGGCCACTAAAAGTCGAGGCTTAAATGCCTGATAGAGGACTGCAAATAAAAGGTACACTGTAGTTACAATTCAAATAAATTAGACTTTCATTGGAGCATCTTTGTTTTCTTTCCCCTCCTCAACTCTAAGTTCATCAATTGAAGAAAATTTTCAGTTCTTGGAGTGCAAAATTCATGAGAACGAGCGCCTGTCAAATTACTTTCATCCTTAAAATAATATTAACTTCATTGTTTTTCTTTTGACAACATCAAATAACTAATATTGTATGTAACATACATTATTAAAGCATTCACAATGCAATTTTTGACCAATGTGACATTAATGAACAGAAAGAATGGGTGAACAGAATAGTAATTTATATACTCAATGTCAGTTATTAAGGGAGTCGTCATTCACTTTGCTAGCATTGTCACTTCCCGCTTTGAAATGTTGTTGCCGAAGCTATACTTTGCTTTACTTTTGTGATCCACCTGATTCATGAGACGTACAAGACCCATTGTTGGAAATTTTTGCATCCACCCGTGAAAGTGTTCTTCTTTCCAGCTTTTGTGGAATCCTAACAAATAATTAATAAATCAGCCTGAACCCCTCATTTGCAGCTATCCAAACTCTTTTAGCCATTTGTCTAAAAAGTGGTTACATGTAATTGTCTTCCGCCCTTTGCACAGTTCATTGGGTAATACAGGTAAGGTAAAGCACTTGAATATCAATCGATCGAATGAGCAACAAAATGGCAGGACCTCATTTAAGTTTACTGGATGTTCAATCATCTCCAGTCTCCTTTGCTTAACTCAGTAAAGAGCCAATTGCAATTAATCAAACATGTTCTAACTAATCCCAGCAGACAATTGTCAGTTAAACAAGCCAGATTGCCTTTAGAAAGCAAAAACACATCAGTACAAATATGTCAATTGCATAAAAAAATCCTTTGCTTACATCTGGATTCCCCCCCCTTGGGAATACAATGATTTTTGAGAAAACCAAAAAATGCATGCAGTAATTATTTAAACTTTCTAAAACATGAACATTCCATTATGAGTGACAAATAGTAAGAAGCACTTTCCACAATGCAGTGCTTTTATTTCATACATGTAGGTTAACTGAGATGGAAAAAAAAATGGCAAATTGCAGTCGCCTTCTGAACTAATGCATGGTTCAATTTTACCTGTTACCATCCCCCCACCAGGCAACCCCGGGGACAAGTCCAGCCCTTCGAGCCTGGGGGTGGGGAGTTGTTTGAAGTGGTCTTGTCCCGGGGAGTCGGGGAGGGGGGCAAATCGAAAATAACTTCTTGTTGTTCTTGTAAAGTACGTCACTTCTCAGTTGATATGATGGCCCCGGACCGCGTGGAGCCTATTTCCAGTGAAAATCTCTAGTATTTGTAGCAGACTGTTTAGAGAAGAGTAATCTCTCAAAATTAAAATCTGTGTTCGACGGTACGTTTATTATAAATTGTTGAAAGAATGTGCGTTTGATGCATACTCGAATGAATGGTGGTCGTCACAAACAAAGAAATATTTCTTCAGTGTGTTTATATTTATAATAAGACCACTTAAATAGACTCTATATCAAAACGGATGCACAGTTTTATGTTAAACAGAGATTTCAGTCCAGTGTTCTTATGAAACAAGGTAAGAAAAACTCCTTTAAATGCTGCCATCAATTTGTTCATGGGCCTCTTGTGCGTATGCACTATATTTAGAATAAAACATGTGGCGAAGAAAATTTCTTTACTTGCCAGCCGTACGCCAGTGCAGGTAGAGTTTTTTCTTCAGTTTTCTGTTCATGTTTTTATTATATTATGCATGTAGTGTCCTTCTTTCAATAAACTCTAGAAAAGCATTTAAGTTCTTGTCAAAACGTCTGATTTTGCTATTGTACGGAAATCAATATGGTCATTTAGGTTTTGTACACAAAACAACGTATTTGTGGTCGATGAGGAGTCCCGGAGGTGGGGAATCGTCTCTTTCTGTGTGCCCGGGGGTGGGGAATAGACTGCCAAGTGAGAAAAAAATTGCAAATCCCGGGGGGTAGGCCCGGGGAGGGGGAGGATGGTAACAGGTAGAATTGAACCATGCATAATATTGAGTGATAAACAAAAAAAATTCACACATACACATGTAAGCTTAACTTGAGCTTAAGTGAAGCCAAATAAAATTATTGAAATTCAAGCAAACAATTCATAAGTGATAAACAAAATTAATTCACACATAAGCTTAAGTCTTGAGCTTAAGTGAAGCCAAATAAAATTATTGAAATTCAAGCAAACAATTCAGAAATCAGAATAAGGGTTAAAAAATATTTAAGACCTACTTCAGTAGATACATAAATGAGAATGTGCTTTTTCGTCGATTCGTTACTTGCATGGATTTTGGTAGGGGTTTTGCCGAGGATATTGTAAACAATGACTGGATTCAGAGTTTAAAAGAACGAGGCATATATCAATTATGTCCTGTTTTGTTATTCTTTTGTTAGTCAATGAGTTAACATCTTGACGATTCGCGTTGGTACTTCTTTTCGCCTTTTACTTCATTGCATGCTTTCATAAGCTGTTTTCTCCTTTGCCTGGCTACACTTTGCTCCGTGAAAACAAAAGACACTGGTATTCTTCAAAGTTGAGAAAAGCGGGTTATCGTCGTAAAAGTAAATAACTGGAAATATTATATTTATGACAAAAGCCAAGACAAATTTCTCTTTGTTCGAGATAACGGGGAATTGGAGATAAGCGAGTTGAGATAGTGGGATCCTTCTAAATAAAAGCGAATTCCCCATACCGTAATATTCTGTGAAATGATTGAAAAATTCCGAGAAACTCACCCGGGAAACTCAGCAATCAGATCTTCACGCTGGTTCAATTAAAGCATCGGGCCAAAGCAATCCATATTTCTCCTCAATAAAGACATTCATATTCCACTTAACAGGCATTCGGGACCGGCAGTCGAGTTTCTTTAGCCTATCTTTTCATTTCTAACGCTGAAAAGGTATTGTGTTCTCGTTCTCACTCAGTCACGCGCGCGGCCATATTGTGAAATCTTGTAATATGATACCATCACCTTTGCACTACCCCCTCAAATTGTGTTCCCTTTTTTCGTTTTGTTTTGTTTTGTTTCTTTTCCTCTTTTTTTCACTTTCTACGAGTAGTATTAAATGACATACCGTAAAAGGTGCGGTTTAAGTTTTGACGAAAAGTTCCCTTTTGTAACAGTACATTTTTTTTGTTAAACAAACTTTGCTAAAGCAAGGAAACTGATTTTACCTTTTTGAACACCTTGTAACTTCATGCTGTCCTTGGCGTAAATTTCTTCTCCGTTCTCTCTCTATTACGACTTCTTTCCCCTTGATGATCTGTAGAATAAAAAACAAAAACGTAGACGTAAATTATTCGGTGGTACAAAATTATTTCCAATCACAAATAGATAAAAATCAACAAAACTGTACCCGACATGTTTACAGTTCTCTGTCGGCGTCTCTCAGTTTTCCTCTGGCGTTGTTCTTCAGTACCGTTCCGTCTTATTTCTAGTTGCCTTTATCTCTCTGCTGTACTGTTCCTTCGTCTTTCTCGTTTTCGTTTCCGCTCTGCTTGACCGGGTGCTTGACGCTGTTCTTCAGTGGCGTTTCTCATCCTTTCCCGTTGTTGATCTCTATCTCCTTCTCTTTTCCTTCGTCTCTGCTCGTCCAGGGAAAATTGCCTCATGTAAGAATGTCATGAAATGCGACGTACGTACGTATGTATGTATGTATGTATGTATGTATGTATGTATGTATGTATGTATGTACGGCGCACGCGCCCGCGAGCCATTCCGCTTGCCATGACCATAAAAAATCACCAGCATACCTCTTAGTATGGGTATGGGGCTCCACTTTTGCGGCCTTCGGCCGCAAAGGAGTTCCGCTACAATTATTCAATTAACAACAGAGTACTGCAATAAAAAGACTTTACCTGTGGGGTCATTTACACGTAAAACAACAAAAGCTAATATTTCTTAAACTGAAAAACAATATTACCAAATAATGCTTAACTTAAAAATCGAAATTCCCAGTAAGCATGTACTTACAACTTTCAGGGTTATTGAAGTTAATAACACATAAAAGATAAAATTTCTTCCCTATATATTAAAGCTTACACCAAATTCTGCGGCTACACCAACAACAAATTGTCCGTTTAGACACCCTTAATTTTTACTACAACAACCGTTCAATGGTGCGTGCAAAAAGGCACACAAAAACTTTCAATACAGGTCTACTTAAGTCGAATTTAAAGTAACTTCTAACCTTATATAAGCTTAAATATTACACGCAAATTAAGAAAACCGTGAACACTGAAAATATTCATGGAATGTGTGTTTTGACCAATCACATGCGAGACCTTGTAACCGCCGAAAACGAATGGGTTCTCAGTCACAGAATCGAGTTGTTTCGAAAGGCGACAAGGTTTAATCTTGACCAGTTTATCTTACAGAAATTAGAAGTGCTATTCCTTTCTATCTGAGAGCCCCGCGCACTACGCAAGCGAAAATAGGTTTGAGCGCTTTTGCCGAATAAAATTTTTCGACAAAGCGACGCAACAACCAGTGTTTCTGACATTTCAAATAAAACCAACTCAAGCGGCAGTTATTTCACCTTGAAGTAAAAACTGCAATATTCTCTCTCCAAATTCGCGCATTGACAGCACAGCTGACTCGATTTATTTAGGCCGAATCATCCGTGCCTTCGAGCCGGGCTTATATCATATTTTATAACGTGTAGTTGCACATTTGAACATGACATATTTTCAAATTTAGCAACGGTACACCAGGCTGTTGAAGAATAACGAACGCCGCTTTTGACACTCCGCGGTCGTTGCTACAATGCAGCCGCAACAAGTCAAAGACCACTCACACATTTTTTGCTCCCGTAGCGCATGTGGTTCTCAGATAAAAAGAAATGGCAATTTAAATTCTTGTAAGTTAAGATGAAGGTCTTTCAAAACAAACGGAGAACCAACTCGATTCCGTGGCTGAGAAACCCACTTGTTTTCTGCGGTTACAAGGTCTCGCATGTGATTGGTCAAAACACAATAAGCATTCCAGAAATATTTTCAGTGTTCACGGTTTTCTTCGTTTGAGTGTAATCTGAGGCCTCTCAAATAACATACCAGAAACAGCAGCGTCATCTTCAGGATCAAGATGCACATGTTCCTTTTCTGCTGTTTTAACTTTTCTTTGGCGGTATTCACAGTGTGTTATCCGTTGACCTGTCAACGAATCTTTACGGAAGTGATACGTAGCCGGCGCTCTAGTTTTTCTGACGGCAACCGTGGAAAACTCTGTAGAGCGAGATTGATGAGAGGGTTCGGTGTCAGTCCTCGCCATAAGACCCTTTGCTTCTTCCAGCACCTCGGAAAGTAGCCGAGGCTTTTTCCGCTTTCTTTCTCAGTCTACAAAGGATAAGAATTAATATAATACCATTAGTTAAGGCAAACAAGATTGCAGATCAATGCTTATAAATTTAAATGAGCTCACTCGATTCAGCCATCTTGAAATGTTTGGTCGTCTTCCCCAGTCTTTTTTGGCCTTCTGTTTTAGTTACCAGTACCACACACCCCTTGATAGATTATGTATATCTGATAATCAGGGGGGCTGGCAGCGAGGTCTGGTACCGAGTTTACATGATCGCCCCAGTAAAGAAATTTGGCCGAGTAGGACTGTGTACTAATTCTATTCCAAACAAACATGGCGGTGGCGAGGAAGGAGAATTAGCCGAATTAGCCGTTATTTGGTGTACGCGCGTTTTCCGTTATTCCAAGTTTACCACCATTTTCACTACTACGCGACTTTTCTTTCCAAAACACCTTTGAGCGCTTTGCAATACGCTTCCGTCAATCATACCTTATATGGGAAGTGTCTGATGTTACCGCAGTTGAATTGAGCTCGTAGGAATAAAGATGACCCCAAAATTATCCCGTAAATTTGCGCTGGCGAGTCATATATTGACTAGTAAGAGGCTTTAGAGTCGTTGATGTTGCGAGAATACTTCACGTTTGGCAGACATTTGTAAAGAAAATTCGACATTTCTTCAGAATTAAATACCCGCTCGGCGGATTACCCTATGCGGCGGATGGTAAGTTTGCGTTCAATTTCGTGAATAAGCTAAACCGAAGTGTGAAGTAATGATTCTTGCTTTTCTGACCCGAAAATAGCAAACGACATGTTATTCACTAGGAGTATAATCTGACAATATCCCGAAGTGTACGAGGACGAAGTTCAGGAGCGGATAGAGCATGCAAAAGGAAAACGAATCGTGATCAGCGTGCCTTCGATCAACCCATTCGTGAAGAAAATGGGCTTCACAAGTAAAAGGTACGTATGTCTTGTTGGATTATTTTTGCAAGAAACAATGCTAATTTTAATCACCTATCACTTGCGGAATGGAATGAGAAACAAAGCATAAGCGCTTATAACGTTTATTGTTCTACGTTTCGAAAATGTAAACATGTAACGCTGTGACATGATAGCAAGGAAAATCGTTATTTATAAAAGCGGGAAAGGGGAATCAAGGAAAATATCTAAGCATAGTTTCATGTTTTACTTCTTCGTTATAGCTCACTGTGATTACCAAAGAACGTGATAAGCGAAACAGGGCGATGCATCGTCGACTTTTCGTCGTATGTCATCGCTAAATTTCACCGAGAACAGTTGCTATTTATAGATGAATCAGAACTTCTCAAACTCATCTATAAATAGCAACTGTTCTCGGTGAAATTCAGCGATCCTACGACAATACATCGTTCTGTTTCCCTCGTCACGCTCTTTGGCAATCGTATTGAGCTATAACGAAGAAGTAAACTTGAAAGTAAGCTTAAATAATTTCCTCGATTCCCGGTTCCCGCTTGTAGAAATAACGATTCCCCTTCCTATCATGTCGCAGCGTTTAAATACATGTTTACATTCTCGAACGTTCAACAACAAACGTTACAAAACGCATCATCAGCTGCTGCTTTGTTCTTCATTTCATTCCTCAAGTCATAGGTGATTAGAATTAGCAGTGTTCATAACAAAAAACAAAAAAAGGCAACAAGACATACGTACCTTTTACTTGTCAAGCCCATTCTCTTCACGAATGGGTTGATCGAAGGCACGCTGCTCATGATTCTATCTGCTCCTGAATTTTCGTCATCGTACACCAGATTATACTCCTGACGAATAACATGTCGTTTGCTATTTTCAGGTCAGAAAATCAAACCATTACTTCACACTTCGGTTTAGCTTATTCACGAAATTGAACGCAAGCTTACCATCCGCCGCATACTCCGTGAAAACTAAAATCTTAGATTAAGATGTTAGGCATCTTACATAAGATAGATAATAACTCAAATTAAGACCGAAATCATCTTATTTTAAGACGATATACCCTTAAGTGAGTCAAAAACGTCTTAAATTAAGATGACCACACTCTTATTTCTTTGTAAGATTCTTACCGTCTTAATTTAAGGTTTTGAAACGTCTTAAACTAAGATATCTTGATTCTTAAATTAAGACGCATTATTTTATCATATCTTAATTTAAGAATTACACTTCTTATTTTAAGTTAGGAACATCTTAAAATAAGATTGTTCGTTATCTTAAATAAATTTTAAGATGATTTGAAAATAGTTAAGAGCAATTCATCTTAACTAAGATGCAGTGCGTCTTAAGGCGCCGTTTACATGAGTTATTTCATCCCGGGATGAGTTTCATCCCGGGATGACTTGCATCTCATCAAACTCGGTGTCTGGTCATTTACCTGTAAGTGTTTACATGATTTGGAGCAAAAATGTGTTCGCCCCGGGATGATTTCATCCCGGTGCTGAAGACCGGGATGAAATCATCCCGGGGCGAACACATTTTTGCTCCAAATCATGTAAACGCTTACAGGTAAATGACCAGACACCGAGATGAAAATCATCCCGGGATGAGATGAAGGTCATCCCGAGATGAAACTCATCCCGGGATGAAATAACTCATTTAAACGGCGCCTTAAATTGACAGGAACAGATTTCTTTCAAAGCTTTCAACTGAAAAGGATCGAAAGTTCTGCTGCCCTCCCGTGATTGGTTAGTTTCGATCCAAAATGCGAACTGCAAACAGCCACGTTTTTGTGCTTGACTCAATTCGTTGAACAGACCAACACGGCATGAATTCCATATGACTTCTTCGGTTCAAGTTGACATTTTTATGCCTGTAGATTGTTGTGACAGTGACATATTTTTCAACTGGTGTTGGTGAATTCATACATTATTTAATGCTGACGACTTGGGTCGATAAAACGGAAAGAATACCTGTGAAGTTCAAAGACAGTTTGTCCAAACCAACTGCATAAAGTTAAGCTTAAGTTTACTGAGAAGAAGATGTAATGGCAACTGTTGGGAAAAATATACACAAGCAACGGATCTGTACCATCAAAAGAAAATCTTCCGGAAGACGTATTCAACCATATTTGACGCTTTTTCCTTTCTTCGCCACTGAAATTAAAAGCTCAGCGTGAGTGCATGCAAAGGAGACTGGCAAAGGGCCGCAAAAAAAGCAAAGATACGGTGATGAGCTTGTTGTTCTATCTTTCCTTTTGTGTTTGAGCTGAATTATTTTAATTTAGTGGTGTAATAAAGCGTTTTTGGTTAAAATATGTTTTGTGGTTATTTGTTCATTCTCGTTTTACTGAGCGGGCAAGCCGCGACGCGAAAAAAGAATACGCGCAATCAGTTTTTGAAATGTAACGGTCTCCGGAAAAATAAGACGAGTTGAAATATTAAATTAAGACGAAAACCCATCTTATCTAGGCACCTCGTGTTTAAAATGTCAGGCAACTAAAATTAAGAGGTTGACATCTTGTTCTAAGACGATTTATCATCTTAAAGTAAGACGCCAGAATCTTAATTTAAGACAAATGCTCATCTTATCTAGGCACCAGTCTGTAAGACGAAAAAACGTCTTAATTTAAGACGACCAAACATTTCACGAAATTGAACGCAAACTTACCATCCGCCGCATAGGGTAATCCGCCGAGCGGGTATTTAATTCTGAAGAAATGTCGAATTTTCTTTACAAATGTCTGCCAAACGTGAAGTATTCTCGCAACATCAACGACTCTAAAGCCTCTTACTAGTCAATATATGACTCGCCAGCGCAAATTTACGGGATAATTTTGGGGTCATCTTTATTCCTACGAGCTCAATTCAACTGCGGTAACATCAGACACTTCCCATATAAGGTATGATTGACGGAAGCGTATTGCAAAGCGCTCAAAAGTGTTTTGGAAAGAAAAGTCGCGTAGTAGTGAAAATGGTGGTAAACTTGGAATAACGGAAAACGCGCGTACACCAAATAACGGCTAATTCGGCTAATTCTCCTTCCTCGCCACCGCCATGTTTGTTTGGAATAGAATTAGTACACAGTCCTACTCGGCCAAATTTCTTTACTGGGGCGATCATGTAAACTCGGTTCCAGACCTCGCTGCCAGCCCCCCCTGATTATCAGATATACATAATCTATCAAGGGGTGTGTGGTACTGGTAACTAAAACAGAAGGCCAAAAAAGACTGGGGAAGACGACCAAACATTTCAAGATGGCTGAATCGAGTGAGCTCATTTAAATTTATAAGCATTGATCTGCAATCTTGTTTGCCTTAACTAATGGTATTATATTAATTCTTATCCTTTGTAGACTGAGAAAGAAAGCGGAAAAAGCCTCGGCTACTTTCTGAGGTGCTGGAAGAAGCAAAGGGTCTTATGGCGAGGACTGACACCGAACCCTCTCATCAATCTCGCTCTACAGAGTTTTCCACGGTTGCCGTCAGAAAAACTAGAGCGCCGGCTACGTGTCACTTCCGTAAAGATTCGTTGACAGGTCAACGGATAACACACTGTGAATACCGCCAAAGAAAAGTTAAAACAGCAGAAAAGGAACATGTGCATCTTGATCCTGAAGATGACGCTGCTGTTTCTGGTATGTTATTTGAGAGGCCTCAGATTACACTCAAACGAAGAAAACCGTGAACACTGAAAATATTTCTGGAATGCTTATTGTGTTTTGACCAATCACATGCGAGACCTTGTAACCGCAGAAAACAAGTGGGTTTCTCAGTCACGGAATCGAGTTGGTGCTCCAGTTGTTTTGAAAGACCTTCATCTTCACTTACAAGAATTTAAATTGCCATTTCTTTTTATCTGAGAACCACATGCCCTACGGGACGCCGGAGACCGTTACATTTCAAAAACTGATTGCGCGTATTCTTTTTTCGCGTCGCGGATTGCCCGCTCAGTAAAACGAGAATGAACAAATAACTACAAAACATATTTTAACCAAAAACGCTTTATTACACCACTAAATTAAAATAATTCAGCTCAAACACAAAAGGAAAGATAGAACAACAAGCTCATCACCGTATCTTTGCTTTTTTTGCGGCCCTTTGCGAGTCTCCTTTGCATGCACTCACGCTGAGCTTTTAATTTCAGTGGCGAAGAAAGGAAAAAGCGTCAAATATGGTTGAATACGTCTTCCGGAAGATTTTCTTTTGATGGTACAGATCCGTTGCTTGTGTATATTTTTCCCAACAGTTGCCATTACATCTCCTTCTCAGTAAACTTAAGCTTAACTTTATGCAGTTGGTTTGGACAAACTGTCTTTGAACTTCACAGGTATTCTTTCCGTTTTATCGACCCAAGTCGTCAGCATTAAATAATGTATGAATTCACCAACACCAGTTGAAAAATATGTCACTGTCACAACAATCTACAGGCATAAAAATGTCAACTTGAACCGAAGAAGTCATATGGAATTCATGCCGTGTTGGTCTGTTCAACGAATTGAGTCAAGCACAAAAACGTGGCTGTTTCCTCTGCAGTTTGCATTTTGGATCGAAACTAACCAATCACGGGAGGGCAGCAGAACTTTCGATCCTTTTCAGTTGAAAGCTTTGAAAGAAATCTGTTCCTGTCAATTTAAGGCGCCGTTTACATGAGTTATTTCATCCCGGGATGAGTAGTATATCAAGAGTCAGACAAATACCACCTGATTCTCAGAGGTTTGTTTTCAAATTTTAAACCCCCCACCATAATAAACAAGCTCCCTTTGCTCGCTTGTTTATTATGGTGGGGGCTTTAAAATTCGAAAATAAACGGCTGAGAATCAGGTAGTATTTGTCTGACTCTTGATATACTACTTGACCGAAATAAACCACGCAACATTAAAAATTTTCAATTAAAGAATCATATCTTTGTTATATCCAAACTACAACGTCTATGCTTAATATAAACATTGAAGAGCTTTTGAAAGAACTTGATCCAGCAACGTTACAAGCTTTAGAGCAATTACTTGCAGAGGATGCTCCTGCTGTTCTAAAAACTATTCAGAACATATTTGATGAACCTATTTCTGAGAAAGTGGAGAAGAGTTTAGATAAACCTTTAATTCCTAAAACTTTTCAACCGACCGCTCCTCCTCGTAGAAGGGGGAGAAAAACACAAGAAATTTTGAGAAAGTTTGATCCAATTTCTCGAGAAAACATCCGAAATGTTACAAACTATTAAAATGAGATTCTTGATTTATATAATAATACCGAATATGAGGGAGAAGAGGTAAGAGGGCGTCGTTTCATTCGATGGCGCTTCATTCGAGGACTTGAAAGAGATCTTACATCCGATTTTATGACAAAAATACAAGATAAAGCTCATACATCTTTTTATTCTAGACATATTTTTTCATATCAGCTACGCAACATTGATGACGATTCGTCAATGGTGATGTACACTAACATTGGCTCGCCTTGGTTTGAACGTTTTTCTGAGGCGGAGAAATGGCTGAGTGAGCGGGAGAAGGTACGCCTGGACCCCGACAACATAAATAGACTGGACACAAAATGGGTTTTTGAAAACCACTTCAATGTTGATATAAAAATCATATTTGATCGTCAACCACTTTTAGGTACAGGACCATTACCAGATTGGCTGCGTAACCTTGCACATAACCGTTCGATGCTGACTTTAGACACTTACAAAGACAACTTATGTTTATGGCGATGTATTGCGGTACACCGCGGTTCAAGACCAGATCGAAGTACAACGGCAGCACGGGAACTTGCTAAGAGTTTTTTCAATCTCATAGCTACTCCACAAGATTGCCGAAAAACATGTTTAGATGAACTTGATGAGGTTGAAAAACATTTTAACAAAAAACGAAATTTTTCAGATTGGTTGGGAATTTGTGTCTTTGAGCCTGAACGTATGGAGGTTGGTGAAATAGTATGGCATCTTAGAAGGAAACCACCAGCTAAGTTAACAAATATTTTGACAATTAGAATTTACGAAGGGCATGCTTTTATTATAAAAGATATTTCAAAGCTTGCAAAAAAATATGCATGTGTTCATTGCCGTTCAAGATTTACTAAAGCTTGCAACCTTCAACGGCATACCCAAACGTGTGCGCAAGGGAAGACGGTAATTGAATGTCCGGCCGAAAAAGTTGAAGCACCACAGACTGCTTTTGAGAAAACTTTTTATCCAAAACATTCATCTTCTCCAGAATCTCTTCGCTGGCTTGAACAAGAAGCAGCACTTCATAAAATTCACATTCACCACGCTACCTGCGGACATGGAGGTGAAAGATGGGTTGAGCGTGCGCCTGTAGACGGTTATAACCATGAAACAAAGACTGTTTTTCAATATCATGGATGTCATTGGCATGGATGTCGAAAATGCTACCCTCATGATCGAAATAGAATTATTACTCATCATAACCAAACACGAGAAGATAGATTTAAAGCAACTGTTGAACGTACACAAAAGATTCGAGCTGCTGGCTACCATGTAATCGAAGCATGGTCTTGTGAAGTAGGAGAAATAAATATTAAGTTGCCACAGACTCAAATACAAAGTTATCCACACGCGATATTGTATGACTTTGAAGCATACGGAGATAAAAATCAGAGGAAGGAACCTACAGGCATGTTAACTATCGAAAACATACACGTTACAATTTCTGTTAGCATAGGTGACACTTTAGAAAGAGAACCTACTCACATCTGTGAAAAAGATCCTGCGAATTTGGTTCATAAGTTTATGGAAGAACTTGAGAGGCGTGGGAAAAACATTCGGGACCAAGTAAGAACAGTGTTCATACCTGAAGATATGAATATGCTTACAAAAGCACAGCGCCTCAAAATAGAAGAATGGTGTAATCAGGTGCCAGTTCTTGGGTTTAACTCTGGGCGATATGATTTGAATCTTATAAGAGAACATTTCGCGGAACGTTTATCTGATACAACTGGCAAAGTAAGAGTTGCAAAAAATGGAAACAAAATTATGTTCATTTTGACTAAAAACTTTCACTTTCTCGACATCATAAACTACTTGGGTCCGGGTACAAGTTATGAGAAATGGGTGAAAGCCTACGAATGCGAAACTGTAGAATCGTGGTTTCCGTATGAATGGTTTGACACACCTGAAAAACTTGATTTTCGCGGACTTCCGAAATATGAGCATTGGTATTCGAAGCTGAAGGGTGGTTATGTTCTCACGCGGGATGAATGGGATGGGTGCCAGCGTCTATTCAAAGAAAAGGGGATGTGTACCTTCGCAGACTGGCTGCGTTACTAGAATAATCTCGATGTAGCTCCTGGCCTCGAGGCTCTTGAAAAGATGCGTGCTTTCTATACTGATAAAGGAATCGATATTTTGAAAGATGCTGTAAGTATCCCAGGTGTTCGTTTACATTACTTACTCCGCGGATGTGTTGAGAGGGGCGCGGATCTTTACAGCCCGTGCCAAGAAGCGTATGAGATGTTGAAAGAAGCTGTTGTCGGAGGACCGAGCCTTGTTTTCACAAGATACCATGAAGTTGGAGTTACAAAGATAAGGTCTCATCGAATAGCGGAATCTCGTCTTTGCAAAAATATAGTGGGTTACGACGCCAATGCTTTGTATTTGTCAACCATGCTACGAGACATGCCTTGTGGAAAAGGAAGGGTCGTGCATTACAATAACGAAGCCGCCGCTCCCATACTAACACAAAGGCTCAAAGAAGAAAAATGGTTTGGATTTGCAGAAGTTGATATAGAGATCCCTGAGCACTTACACCCAAAGTTTGAGGAAATGTTTCCGTTTTTCTACAACAAAGAGGTTCCTGTTAAAGCTGTGCCGCAGCATATGCTTGACTACCTGAAACACACGAAGCGGAACCGCGGAGACGGAAAGAAGTTAGTGGGGACATTGTCTGCAAAGAAGATATTATTATACGCTCCTCTACTTAGATGGTATCTTGAGCATGGAGCAGTGATCACAAATGTTTATCGGACTATTGACTACCAACCAACAAAAATATTCACTTGGTTTGTGGAGCAAGTTACTGAAGCTCGTAGAACTGGAGATAAAGAAAAAAGCAAGGCTCTGTTGGCCGAGGTATTCAAACTGTTAGGAAATAGTGGGTACGGGAAGCTCATCGAAGCCTTGGAGCGGCAAAAAAGCACCATTTACACCAAAGACGAGAAGGTAGTCGACAGAGCCCTGCGAAGCTCATATTTTAGTGATCTTGACAGTAGTAATGTCGGACCATATGGGGCACTTTGCCTCGTTTTGATGTAGTGGCCTCGTTTGGATGTGGCCTCGTTTTGATGCAACCGGAACCGGAAGTCACATGACCGGAACCGGAAATGACGTCACCGGAAGTGACCCAAAACCGGAAGTCACGTGTTTTTGAATGGGAAACCGCTGACGAGTAGGAAAAATCGATCGTGGGCTCAGGACCGCTAAGAAACGCGGGCGCAAAGTCCAAAGTCCAATTGGAGCAACGGAGGTAGGTATAAAAGGGTAAACCCAGGGTTAGGGAGTAATCACGATGAGTTTTTACATCACCCTTATCAGTGATCAAGCACAAGGCACGGGACAAAAATTTACGGCTCGACTTCCTCGTTCCTATTATTTGGTAGAAGATGATTGGGAAGCGGCTTTGGTTCATATCTCCCACCCGGGGTTTAATCAACAATGGGGAGATCAAACCAAGCAGAATTGGACGCAAGAAGATAGTCAAAAACATTGGATGAAAACAGATGTGAGATACATCCCAAAACGTGCGGATGGAACGGCTCCTATTCAAGTGACCAAACAAATCCATTTACCCCCAGGGTATTATAACAATTTGAAAGAAGCATGGATTGCCATCGCGTACGAAATAGAAAAACAACACATGAGCAGCGGGGGTGGTCCTTGACTCAAAGAAAACACGCCATGTTGGAAAAATGTTTTAATGGCAGACATTTTTGAACAGCTCAACAAATCATTTTAATGATAATCCATGGCATGCAGATGATGAGAGTTCCGCTCTTTGTCCAACAAACTGATGGATGCAAGCCAGGCAGCGGCACGGAGTCCAAAGTTCAATGTCATGGAACACTCGCCCTGGGAAAGAGTATAAGTCGATCAGAAAAGTAATAATTTGCTAACAAATAATTCTGACCTAAAGCATGACCTTTGTATTTTAAAACGAATGAAGCGTATCCGGTTGCCAAACAGAATTAGAAGAACATAGCTTTCCAATTGACAGTTATAAAACAGAATCAAATTTATTCACAGTAAACAGATTGAATTTACGACAAAATGTGTCAAATGTGTGCAACACTGTGCAATAATCTGTAAACAAAACCAAAAGAGAATTTCTAGTAGTTTCGAAGCGAACACGCGTCTCCAATTACAAAATACAAAGCGACAAATAAAATAACAGCAATCAAAACAAATGAAAAATGCCGATAAACGATTAAATGAATTTGCCTAGCGAACTTAAAGTGAAAGCACAAATAGATAAACTAGATTTGCTTGAATCACGAAACAGAATTATAACTCTAAGTTTATACTAAAATGATACGCTTAATAAAACTATACAGTAATTAACGAGGTCAAGTACCTAAGTTAATAACAGTAAACAAGATTAATTCTGAAGAATTTATAGGCGGCCGATGGTAACCGGTAGATATGGAGTTCCGCTTTTAGGCTTGGCTAAATCTATATATTTTTTTAGCTGACAGTAAGAAAAAATGATGCTTACTTTGCGTGGAGGTTTGCTTGTTGTTGTTGTTTTCAACAAGCCGCTCGCTTTCTTCTCGGCGAAAATACGAGTTGTCATCTCGTTTGTCTCACCGCGTTACAGTCAGCACATCGTTGGACTGTGGAAAAAAGAAATACAGAGAGTGAGTAAAAATAAATCAAATAGTCTTTCGGGTAGAAAAGGATTTTTTCACAACAACGCGGGGAATGGGAAAACTTTGCGAGCTAAACAGAACCGCTTCGGTTTTCAATTTTTTTCGAGGCGACAAAAAATTAGTTTCATTTCGAAAAACAAAACTAGTAAACGAGTATTATAAGACACACTGTTTTTTAATCGAAAAGTTCGTCGTTGTGGGAAAAACAGGCTAAACACTTCAATATTTTTAGCCGGCAGCAAAACACAACACTTACCACAGGAGACCCAAGCATAATATTTGAATATTATTAAAAATGGCGTTTCAAAATATAAGACTTTGTATGGGATTTCGAAGCGAACATTTTGAGCAATACAAAACAGCAAACTAACTGAATAAAGTTCATGAAACATTACATGGTGTTGTTTGCTATCCTTACAACGCATTTTGAGCAATTTTAGGTCCATTTACTTTACTGTGTTAGTACGTGTATAATACATTGACAAGGAAGGAGTCATTTGGCCCGATTTAGCCACTATTACCGCTCGACACGTTTCGGAATTCGCTCAAATTTACCCACAAATATAGTTCAGGCTCCCATTCTGACTTAGCGACTTGACAAAAGGAAGACATACAAGTGATTTTCTCAAAACCAATTGCACATACCTCGTGTCCCAAAAGAATTATCCACTGCACAAAATCATAATAGCATCTCAAAATAGGCCGCCATGGATGCGTGAGGATCCCGATGGTCCCATTTGACAGCGGTCGGCACTGGACACCAGTCAACTTATGCCCTTATGGGGAGGGCCACGCTCGTTTTGGTCGTGTTACAATTCTGTAGTAACTATGGCCCGGTGCGGACACAAATTGTCGCTCCAACGTAGCCTGGAATCGCTGCGCGGACTCCGTGACCTTGTGGAGAGAATTAAGTTATCGAAAGAAATTAAAACGGTCTTGGCCGTTAGAAAATGAAAATGAGTCAAGCAAAAAAGAAAGTGAACCGTGTTTCTCCTTCCTCCAATGTTTCTATTCATGCGTGGTAAATTGAACGTATTTGCGTTCATGTACAAAACGTTTGTAATAGAGGTCGGTCTACTGCGTAAATTTTAAATACGTACTCTGTGTGAATTAAATGTGTTCAATTTCAATCGTCGATAGGTTTTATATATCAGATATATTTTTTTTGAACCTAAGTCGGCAAATTCATTTAAATTCATATCCTCACGCGCGTGAAAATGTTTTATTTTAAAATTGTTATTGTATATACTATATCTATTTCTATATTTGCATGAAGCCGGTCAGGTAACCTACTTATTAAAAAAACAAGAAAATATACACCCTAAAAAGGGATATAAATTCAGAAATGGGAATGATTTATTTTTGCTATCCGCTTGTAACACGCAGCGATTTTCTCACGCGAACCAGACTGCGTCGGAGCGACAATCTCATGTCCGCACCGGGTCATAGTTACCGGGTCATAGTGGCCCTCCCCATAAGGGCATAAGTTGACTGGTGTCCAGTGCCGACCGCTGTCAAATGGGACCATCGGGATCCTCACGCATCCATGGCGGCCTATTTTGAGATACAATTATGATTTTGTGCAGTGGATAATTCTTTTGGGACACGAGGTATGTGCAATTGGTTTTGAGAAAATCACTTGTATGTCTTCCTTTTGTCAAGTCGCTAAGTCAGAATGGGAGCCTGAACTATATTTGTGGGTAAATTCGAGCGAATTCCGAAACGTGTCGAGCGGTGATAGTGGCTAAATCGGGCCAAATGACTCCTTCCTTGTCAATGTATTATACACGTACTAACACAGTTAAGTAAATGGACCTAAAATTGCTCAAAATGCTTTGTAAGGATAACAAACAACACCATGTAATGTTTCATAAACTTGATTCAGATAGTTCGTTGTTATGTATTGCTCAAAATGTTCGCTTCGAAATCCCATACAAAGTCTTATATTTTGAAACGCCATTTTTAATGATATTCAAATATTATGCTTGGGTTTCCTATGCACTTACCTCGTGTTAAGCTTTCGCTGTTTTCAAAACATCCATTCGGCGGCTTTTACAGATAAAAATCTCCCACTTTTTTCGCCGAAATCTTAGCTGTCATCGTTTTGTTTGTAAAGCCGAGGGCTTCTGGGGTAAAGCGATGAATAAATCTGTGAAAAAACTGTCGTAAATCTCCCTGACCTTCCTCCATCTTGAAAAAAGTGAGAACTTGGGGGTAATTTTGCTGCTTATATAGCTAAACAGTATGACCTTATTTGGTTAGGATTGGTTGTGATTGGTCAGTCCCAGTCGGGCCATGGTCAAGGTCCAAGGCCATGGTCAAAGTATCAGCCGATCAGAAGCAGAGTTTCACAACAACGCGGGGAATGGGAAAACATTGCGAGCTAAACAGAACCGCTTCGGTTTTCAAATTTTTTTCGAGGCGACAAAAAAAAAATAGTTTCATCTCAACTCTCCAGAAAAAGTCAACGGACATGACGTGGTTGTTTTTTTATAGAGAAAGCGAATCATTAATTAAATCCTGGAGCACGTGGGACCTAGCCCGGTTAGCTCCAGAACAGGCTAACTACTTAGATTGGTTTGTTGAAAGAGATGAGGAATAAAAAAGGCTTACCGCTATCCCGTTTACTTGACATTCTTGCTTGCTTGCTTGCTTGCTTGCTTGCTTGCTTGCTTGCTTGACTGCTTGCTGGCTTGGGAGTGAAAAAACGGGGAGTGGAGGCGGTTTTTTATAGAGATCCTCGCAAAGTATTGTGGGCCAACTAAGGAGGGGGGTGATCAAGCAGAGCATGCTGGGCCAACTAGAGGGTGGGATGATCAAACAGGGTACCTAGGGGAGGGATGATCAACCTAGGGAGGAGGATCAAACAGAGCACAGGGTGCCCCTAGGAGGGGTGGGAGAGGAGACAGAGGGCGATCCGACTGAGCCAAGGGCGACGTGTTTTGTTTTTGTAAATAGACTTTGAACATTTTTTATTCCTGTTGAGTTTTGTATTGTGAGTCAAGACTACTGTGAGTCAAGAGACATTTATTTATGATCCACGTGCAAAGTCAGTATTGTCAGTTTTTATTTTTTAATTAAAAAAGAGTTGATGTTTTTTTACAAATGGTGGTCTGTGTTCTTTGCCACGCGGGGTGGGGGCGCTCCTATTTACAATTGAAAAAAGCTATCTACAATTTGAAAAAATAAAAAGTTAAAAAGAAAGCTATATACAATTGGAAAAATAAAAACTAAAAATGGCTATGTACAATTGAAAAAATAAAAACTGAAAAATTACAAAAGAAAGTCTTGGAGCTCCAGGCGTAATTGATCAATGTTCTCGGGTAGACAGAACGTGCGATTGAATAAGGCTTGAATTTCTGCTCGGGTTTTGTCGTCCACATCACGGGATCCCACGATAGCGCTGCTTTGATGAAGGTTTGGTTCCCTGAGGCGCATGATGGACTTGAGTAATGGACAATTGAAAGGAATCGTCCATTTCAAATTGTTCGTTGCTGTTCAAGGCTTGTGCTAAACGGTGGAACAAGGCCTCCACACGGTCCCCGCCTTCACGCCATTCTCCTGCTCGCAATCCCCAGCCCTGGAAGTTGTTGTGCAGGCGGTTTGAACCGATGGTGAAGTAGAGGCGATCTTGATCGTGGAGCTCAGGTGTGGTGGTGGTTAACACTTGATTCACCGCTCGACGTAACCCCTCTTCTAGAGCTTGAGTAATGTTCTGATTGGGAATGAAATTCCTCCTTTGACGTAACTGGGTATTGAAATGACGTTCACGTACTCCCAGACGGTTGCTCAAACGGTCGACATAGGGTTGGAGTTCAAAGTCAAACGTTCCCTCATCCAAACCTCCTGCTCCACTTTGTTGAAGGAGATTGGTTTGAAACGCATGTTGCCGTTCGAAACGATCCAAGGCCTCTTGACAGATGTCGTCACTGTCCGCCATCTCTTCGGTGGGTAATAAAGGTTCATCAGAGGAATTCGCTGCCGTCTCTTCTTCTCTCTCAGAGTCCGAGGTGTTCAGGCCTAGTAACGTCAAGGTCTCTTGAGTGGTCAGGCCACTTGGGCCTGGTTCCTCCTCCTCCTCTTGGTGAGAGGACATGATCAGATGAACCAGCTGGAGGTCAGTGCTCGTTTTTTATAGAGAAACAAAGGGTCACGTGAAAGGGTAAGGAACCAATGAGAGAAAGGACCCATGGTGCTTTGGGAGGGGAAGAGGTGGGGGGACCCCCCTCCCCCCTCCCTAGATGACCCACTATGCAATGCGGGGAATGATCCCAGAGACTATAAAACAGATCGAACCTCGAGGTGAGTCATCTCAAGATGGCCTCTAGTCCTGAGAAGCTGCTCGAAGCATTCGAAGACTTTGAACAAGATTTAGAAGTGGAAGACATCTTGAAGAAAGTGAAGAAGGAGTGTGTGCTCGACGACGAAGACATTCGGGAGTTTGGAGAAAAGTTAAAGGAGAGAGAAAGACAGAAACAGGCAGCCCATACGAACGTATCGCCCAGGGAGTCCTTTGTTCAGCTCCTTAATGAGGACTCTCGTACTCTGCTTGATTTGGATTCGGGGGCCATGCAAGTCGCGGAACCCCCTGACTTGGACGACCTTCCCTTTTTGCAGAACATATCGCCTGACGAGTGGGCCGAGGTGCTGAAGGATGTCGAGGATTCTTCTTCCTTTGATCTGGAGACATTGGTGCCCCCTGAAGACCTCGTTCATGTGGAGGACATGTCACCCGACGAGGGCTCTGCTCATGAGAAGCTGCTCGAAGCATTCGAAGACTTTGAACAAGATTTAGAAGTGGAAGACATCTTGAAGAAAGTGAAGGAGGAGTGTGTGCTCGACTCAGGTGTCGTGGAGTTTGGAGAAAAGTTAAAGGAGAGAGAAAGACAGAAACAGGCATCCCATACGAACGTATCGCCCAGGGAGTCCTTTGTTCAGCTCCTTAATGAGGACTCTCGTACTCTGCTTGATTTGGATTCGGGGGCCATGCAAGTCGCGGAACCCCCTGACTGCGACTTGGACGACCTTTCCTTTTTGCAGAACATATCGCCTGACGAGTGGGCCGAGGTGCTGAAGGATGTCGAGGATTCTTCTTCCCTTGATTTGGAACCATTGCTGCCCCCTGATGGTATTGTTGATTTGTTCGAGGACATGTCGCCCGACGAGGGCGTCGATTTCATGTATGATTTAGTGACTTAGACTCTGAACATTCGTCTCAGTATTTGGCAGAACATTGAATCGTCTCAGTATTTTGGCAGAACTTTTTTGAAATCGTATGACTATTTGGCAGAACATCTCTTAGTATTTTGGCAGAACATTTTAGCAAGGGTACGTAACCCTGGATTCTTTTGGATGTTAGCGTAGTCCAAGCGGATGCCCTCATGCTTGTAGTAGTTTTCAATGTAGGCCTGTCTTTGTTCTTCTGTGTCTAGTCCGGCGGGTCACCCACTAGCTTCTTGTTTGATTACGGGTAGAACATTGTATCATTGTGGTAGAACTAAAAATGAGACAGTGCTTTGACATTTTCATTTTTTATTGACTCAACATGGTACGGTGTGTTATTAAATTTTACAATTTTAAACGTTTCTTGGTTTGCATGATTTTTTTGACCACCCGTTCCGTCTTGGTTTTCTTGCCGGGTAATCGATCAATGGCTTGAATCATCTTGGTATCGGCTTTCCATTTATCTTGCAAATTCTTGGCACGACTGTAATCAATGTCGTGTTGTTTAGCAATCTGGTCCAAGCGATTGATCCCGGGATCCCCACGTTTTAAACGTTTGGCCAAATGCGTGCCAGGGCCCATGTACTGATAACCAGGCCAATGAAATTCTTTGCCGGTTTTCGCGATCCATTTTTGGACATCCAAGGCCCCTCCTCGTTGGGTGCGTTTCCGTCCCCTTCTCCTCCTCTTGGTGGGCATGTTTTAGTCACTGTCGTCGTAATCCAATCGACGTCGTAACTTTTTGCCTTTGGCCCAATCTTCCCAACCGGGTAAGGGTTTCAATCGTTCCACTTCTCGGGCAGGTCCTTTGCCTTTGCCTTTGCCTTTCGTGACACCACTTTCGGCTAAATGTTTTTCCCAAGTCTTGCGACGTTCTCGCACGGCTTGTAAACGCGACCGGATATCCCCTCGACTGGTGGATGGGGCCTCTTTCTTGAGAATGGGAATCTTACTGGTAGTGGCTGCTCCTTTGCCTTTCTTGGTTGCAGGGGTAATGGGAGGTTTGGGAGTCGACGGGCTGCCTTTTATCATGCGCTTCAACCATTGTTCCACGGGTCCCGTCACCAAATCCCCGGCTTCTTCTTCTTCACCTGGTGGACCACCCGGTGCCCCAACCCCCACCCCGCCAGGAAATTGACGAATGCGTTTGGTTAACTTGGTCAATTCTTGACTCAACGGTTTGGTTTGAGCATTGACCAAGGCTGGGGGTAATTGGGGATTGGCTAACAACACATGTTTTTGGGCGGCGAGCGTCGCGGCTTTGTTCAACAAGGCATTTTCGGTGAGTTCTCCTTTGTAATATTGAATGAGTTGTTCCAAGTCCTTGTGGGGAATCATGTAGACCTCATCCATGGTGGTTGACTACAGTCGGGGCAAAGTTCCCCGTCTTCTACCGCACGGCAGCTCTCACAAAGACGGGCCCTCAAGATGTGTTGGTACTCTCGATACAACAGGTGATATTTATGCTTCCAATAAGAACATTCGTCTTTCCACTTGTCGGTTTCCCGATTGGCCTCTTGTAACAGAGTCATCCACGTGGCAAGCGTTAACGAACACATTGACATAACACCTCGTGAAGTCCTTGAAACAACCCGCGTCCTTTTTGTTGAACTAACCACTGACGACGTTTTTTGACGGAATGTCGACGACGTCCCAAATCACGTAGTACCTTTTTATAGGGTTGAAGTTTGCCCAGCATGGGTGGGGTGACGGGAATCTTGTTTTTTAAGAAGTTCAAGACCAGTTCACTCACAGCATTGATTTGATCGGCATTGGCATGTTGTAACAACTCTTGACGTTTGGAACCATTGGCTTCTTGTAACATGGACCGTAAAAACGGTAATTGACGTCGAAGACGTTGCATCCTTTATCGGTGACGACGACGATACCGTTGGTTGGCTTTTTGAATCGTGCGTTTTATACGTTTATCCGTTTCCAAGGCCACGGCTTTCCCCAATCCTACCATGGCGGGGACCAATAGATTTAAAAAACCGCCTCGTTGACGACGTCGTCGTCGTCGTCTTCTTCTTCTCACCATGGACGGTTCATCAATACACGTTGCAGGGCTTTGTTTTGTTTGATCACGTCTCGCGACTCTTTATAGCCTTGGCGGGTATTGCGTTTGAAATCTTGCCACCAACCCCCACCTCGTTGTCGGTAATGTTGTACATTATCGGTAATGCCTTTCAAGGCTTGACCGCCTAATTTGCCTAAAGCGAGTCCAAACCCAGGTGCTGGACCTGATAGAAACATACTCATGCCATGGGCAATTTTATCCACCAAACGGGGTTTGCGACGCATTAAAGCCCCTCCTCTTTGTTTCCTTTTTCTGCGTCGTCGTCGTCGTCGTTGGACGGCCATGGTTCTAAGAGTGTGGGACTGGGAGGGAGTGGCTTTTTATCGATCCAATAATCTTTGGGTCTCAAGGGACGAGGACATCCGTCCACATAGCATAGGGCTTCCACGGGTTGGTACACAAAATGATGGTAGTAATCTTGCACACATCGTTTGGGTAACGGAGGGGTGAAATCCACAATGGTATCATCCAAGGTTTGCATCTTGATTAAAAACCGTTCCAGATCCTCTAAGGGAACACCACGCACATGGGTTTTCAATTCGGTCAAGGCTTTGGCATAGGTGGTAAACGCAAATCGACTCATGGTCACTTTAAATCGGTATTGTTTAAAATCGTTCCATCCTTTGACCACGGTGCCCACCGCCGCCAAACAGGCTACCAACGTACTGTTTTCCAAAAGGGGTCCGGCAATCATGCCGGCAGCCATCAGGAGTAATGCCATGCCATTGAACAAGGCATTGATACACTTGTAATGATTCAACATTTTTCGATAACACCACCATTGTTGATGATAAAAGGCATACAAGGAATCCATGCGCTGTAATAATTCCGGTGGGAATTGAATA
The DNA here is from genome assembly GCA_964017195.1 of Siderastrea radians. Taxonomy (NCBI): domain Eukaryota; kingdom Metazoa; phylum Cnidaria; class Anthozoa; order Scleractinia; family Rhizangiidae; genus Siderastrea; species Siderastrea radians. Next base: position 15,365,889 of record OZ024895.1, read on the forward strand.
CCATGCTGTTTCGATCCATTCAATAACGACACGACGGTTTTCATCCTCACGGCGAAACGCGGGACGAAGACGTTTGTACGCTCGGTGCTCCTCCCTGTTTATAACTGGTCACAATGCTATTGGTCATGGTGACATTGGCAATTTCACGTCCTTGGGCTAATTGTTCTTGATCTTGTAACATCATCCGTAAACGTCGTTGTAAATCCGCTTGACGCAAGGTACGAGGGGGTGGACTCCCAGACGTCCAAGATCCTCGAGGGGTGGCTGGATTGGAGGCAGGTGTCAAAGGTGAACCGGGGAAAAGTCGTCGTCGTCGTCCGCGTCGTCCACCACGTCGTCCACCACGACGGCCACCACCACCACCACCACCTCCTCCACCTCCACCTCCACCTCCTCCACCAGCACCACCAGCACCACCACCAGCACCTCCTCCACCAGCACCACCAGCACCACCTCCACCACCAGCACCACCACCACCAGCACCACCACCAGCACCCCCAGCACCACCACGCCCACCACTACCACAACGCCCACCACTACCACAACGCCCACCACCACCACCACCACGTCCATTACCCCCTGCACCCGCTGCTGTCCGGCCACTTGGTGCTGTTCGCCAACCAGGTGGACTTCTCGGGGACTCCGGGGTGGTCTGGGGGCTATGGAATGAGGGTGAATGGGATGCTCGACTTCCTACCCCAGCGGGGGAAGAGGCCTGGGCAGGGGGCGCACCATCTCCACCGACAGGGGGGAGGGACTGCATAAACTCATAGAGGGGATCAGGGTGCATTTCCTCCATGGCGACGTCGAGAAGGCCTTGGTCTCCCGACAAATACAAATCTTGCCAGGCCCTTGGGGACATTTGATTGCCGCTGGCCGCCCCCACACCCGCAGGGGCCACGGTATCGTACGATTGCGGAGGTTGACGGTCATCATCATCAGCCATGCTCGCTCTTTTTTCCTGTTCAAAAGGGGTGTCGTGCCTTTATAGGCGTTTTTGATAGGTTCGAGTCCATCCTTCGTCTTTTAACAGGTGACTCAACAACCGTTGTTGATCGGAGGAGGCCGGATGTAAATCCAAGACCAAATAGCCATACGGTCGTGTGGTGGCTTGATGAAACGTCTCCAACGTGTCTTTCCAGGTGGTCGGAAACGATTGAAGCATGACATTGCGTACCCCTAATTGATCTCGGGGGTTCTTGAACGCTACAATGTAATGAGCATTGCGGGATATACTTTTGGCATATCGACCCACGGGAAACATGTCTTGGCACAAGTACAACACGGTCACCCCTTGATGATGTGAATGTTTGGTGAATAAATCCAACACGCGTTTATCGTGACTCCCTTCATCCATTAAATCATCCAAGACCAGGACCCCATGTCCTTGAGGAAACCATTGCACCAACGCCTCATGATCGGGAATCCCTTCGTGAAACACCACCCCTTGATCTTGCATGCCTTGAAATCGATCTTGCCAGGCCCCATAACAATAATGCCGTTGGGTCGGTGGGGTTTCAAACAAATCCGGGTTGTCTACCAAGAGTTTTTCCGTAAACACGGTTTTACCACATCCCGAAGGACCCACCACCAAGATAGAGGAAGGAGTATGAAAACGAAACGGTTTCCCCGTTTGCATGATGACTAACTACCCTTAGAAAAAAAAAGGCACCTTTTTATTGGAATCGGTGGGACTCGAACCCACGCACGACACAACCCCCTATTTTTCGGGGATCCAAAGGCTCTACCCACTGAGCTACGACTCCGACACCGTTTTCCAACGAACTTTTTTATTTAATGATTACATTGATGATACGGATGACAACAAAGTTGATACCATCTGGCTTCTTGACCTACAATCAATTGTTGAAGGCGTTGACCCGCTTGATGGTCATTGCTTACATAATCATGATCCGAAAACTCATTTAAAAACTCTTGCAAGGTCCGTCCACGGGCTTTGGCTTTTAAGTACAACAAGGCGTAATCACCACAACTCTTGCTTGAAATGGCTTGGAGGGACTTGCCATTGGTCACCACATACTTCCAATGTTGGACAATCCAATCTCGTAACGGGGTAGCTTGCACGTACGTATCCAATGGCAAAGCATAACTGTCCAGGACTTCACACACGTTTCTATCTGTCCACACCGCTAACCAATGTTGTCCCGGTTGATCGTTTGGGTCGGTATTCACAATGTACCCTTGGGGTTGGGTCTTGACAGGACTCTTGGGTAAACGATCACAGGCCACCGTCCCGTAAAAGACAGGGTTCAATTGGGGGTCGTCTCGGGCTAAATAATCCAACTGTACATTATTCAAGGCCACATGTTCCATCAGTGTTGGTAAATGTTATACAACACGGCTCCGTTCCTGTCAATCTCCAGCAAATTCTCAAATTCTCCATACACGAGTACAGTTATATTGACACCGGGTGCAGCTCCAAATTCCAACACCAGTTGTAAATCTCCCGTTTGCTTGGGGTTGAGGTTTTGACTGTCAGCACATCCATTGGCGACATTGTCAAACATGTACAAGGTACAATTTTTAGCTTGGCCCCAATCCAGCAGTTCTACCATATTGCCTTTCTTTTTACACCAAGCACCACTGGCTTGCAGAAAACGGAAGTAGCCTAGATTATCTCGGGTGCCATTGTTGTGCACTAACTGTAGGGTTTCATAAGGGTATTCTTCTCCTTTGACAATCTGTCGAATGGAGGTCAGACCAAATTTCTGGAAGCAGAAAGGATCTCGGGTCACATCTCCATTGAAGGCTCGGCTGTCCAACAATCCCACAATCAATCGGTCAGGTATTCTGTTTTGAAACAGGTTGGGGATATCAAAGCGGACCAGGTTGTTTTGCATGCTGAAGGTCCGGATTTCACTGCGGACGGTCGGGTAAGCAGCCACTTCTCCTTCATTGTGTCTTTTGCTAGACAAACTCTGGTAGATGGCGTCATTCAAACGCAGTTGGCAGAGATGAAACCGTAGTTTCACATCCCCTTCCATCAATCGGCCAGCTAGAGCCACTCCATTGAAAAACAGGCTGGGGCCATTAAAATGAAATTTCATCTTGATTTCGATACCAGGCACCAACAGTTTGCCAGTGTGAAAGACTTCCAGGTGCGGGGTAAACACCAGACTGTGGGTGGCACCTCCAGCATACTTGGCCACTTCAGCTACCATGGCGGCCAAGGCCCCTTTGTGATTGGCACTGAGATCACGCCAATGTTGATGCGGTGTGGCACTGTTGGTATTGTTGTTCGTCCATTCGGGTGGGGAATCCACTTGATTGTACCATCCTTGGGGTCCTAACACGGTCTTGCCATCTTCTCGATCATAATTCAGCAAGGTTTCCAGGTAAGCTTTGTAATGATAAGTGTCGGATTGTGGACTGATCAACGTGCCATTCAACTGCAAGTCAATTTGTTTGATGATGGAATGGGCCAAATTGTTGACGGGCCACAATTTCTGATTGGCCACCAAGTTCCCGGCATCGTCCTTTTTCAAACTCAATTCCATGGTAAAGTAACTGCGTCCCAAATCCACAAAATCGTCCAACCCTGGAATGATGAATTCCATGGGATTGATACCTGTGGTGGTGGGTTGAATGGTAACCATGCGATAGGCATTGATGCTAATGTCGGTCGGTGGCACCTTGAAAATCCGTAATGCAGGGTTGACGGTCCCTTCGGAACGCTCGTGAGCCGGGGCGGTTTGCGTACTCACGTCAGGCATGTTTAACGTCGTCGAGTGGTACCCCGTCGTTGTCGTGAGGGGTTTTTATAGCGTCGTCGTCGTCGTGCTAAACGTTGTCTCAAATCAAACCCGGGGACTCTCATCACCTCGGGACTTAACCATCCACCACGTTGTCGTCGCATGAGTTTCCAAAACGGATACAGTCCTCCCCATTGAGACAACCCTCGATCACTACGAATTCGTCGAGGTCGTGAATGCACGGGTTCCATGTTTTCACACTCCAAAAATATCACGTGCACGTTTGGTTTGTTTGGGAAACAAAGCACTGGCTACACGCACGGCGTCTTTCACGTTCTTATGACTCAACGCTTTCTTGGCTTGTTTGGTGATTTCCTTTTTAAGGACGTCTTCGGCTTTGCGTTTGATACCTCGTGTCAAACCCGTTTCCAATCCTCTCTTGATATTACTAGGCAGTTTTAAAGGATTTCGCGTCCTTATAAGACCTTGCAACCCCCCACGCCACAGATCCGTCATCAATCCTTTGCCTTGTTGATCATACCACTCGTCGGTTCGAAATCGTGTCAAACTTCCCCCACGCATGGTGTCTTCTTCACCAGGGATAAACGTTTTGTCTGTGCTTCACGTGACCCCCTTTTTATACCGTCATCATCGTCTTCTTTTCCGAAAAGCGGCTTCCAACCCTTTTTTAGCCCCGTAACTCGCGGCACCACCCGCGGCACCCAACGCCAAGGCTTTCCCTCCAGCAATCAAGGCTGGAATGAGGGCGGCCAGGGGGAATAAACCCCCTCGTTGCCTTCTTCTTCTTCGTCTCGTTCGACGCACTCTTGTCTTGGGCATCTTGTGATTGGGACACTCCGTTGGCCACCCCCTTTTTATGTCTTTTTGAAGTGTAACGTGACAATGGTATGACCTTCACCAAACTTGACCAAGTCTCCTCCTCTACCAATCGTTTCAGCCACTTGAACATGAATCATTTCCACCACCTCGTTACGAAGAGACATGTATTGAATGTGCAACGGTTCAAAATACAGGTTGCCGCGTGCTTCTCGCTTGTACTGGATTTCACGTAACAAATCAGTCACGCGATTGCCCACCACAGTGCTGCCTGCCACGTCGGAGTACACGTGCAACGATCGTGTGGGTTCACCCACCACTGAACGAAACGCTACATTCAAGTTGGTGAAACGCCACCCACAACTCATACTCAATTGTAAATAATCCGGTAAAATAGAACGCACCGTCCAAAAGACCGCGTTCCCCTGACCGTCGGTGACATCGTTCCAATCATTGTCAGCGGGTTTTGTCATGTTGGGGATTTGATCCCCCATGAATTCTTGTTGTAAGTTCGGTCCCAAAATCAACACATTGTCAATTTTACGTAACCATCCCATCTTGAGCGCTAACTTGGTGTAGATGGTCAGGGCTGGCGTGTCGGTGCCACAATGACAGATATTCGTGTTGTCAATGAGCAGATCCTCGCCTTCCCACTTGAACTTGACGTAGGTGTGTTTGCCTTGATCATTGGTAAACCGACCACCTTGAACGGCCATTTCCATACGTTGTTGTTCCAAGTGAGCAATGGTGGCTTTCATGAAACTCACACCATCCACCACCCAATCCAAATCTTTCACGTCATTGATGATGCTTCGCGCGGTGTCTACTCGCGAGGTCATTTCCCCGTCTTTTCCACCCGGTTTGGGATAAGTTTGGCCCCAGGACACCCCCATGACGTACCCATTTTTCTTCACCAACTCATACAAATTGACGCGAGCATCCGGTAAGGAAATGGCACTCAACCCCACTTGCCAACCACCTCCCGTGAGCTGTAACGGTTGAGGTAAACGAATCTTGAAGGAATTGGCTTGGTTGTTGGGAAATTCACGTCGGTTGGCATGACTGGGTAACGTCACGTAGAACGACATGTTGTCTTTCTTCTTCACACCACCACTTCCCTTTTAAAGTGGAGGGTCAGGAGGGCATGGCCTTCACCAAATTTCACCAGATCCCCATTGGTTTCGGCCATCTGGGTTTCCACGATTTCCACCACTTCATTGCGTACTGGGATATATTGAATATGTCGAGGTTCAAAGTGGGTGGTGTTTTGTGGCTGGTACTTGATTTCTCGTAAGAGATCCGTGATGCGACCCCCTACCATGCTGCTGGTCCCTACATCACAATACACGTGCAAAGGACGCGTGGAGGGAAATTCCAACGAGGGACGAAAGGTCTTGTTCAAATTCACAAACCGCCAAGGGCACGATAGACTCAATTTCAGATAATCCCCCTCCACTTTCCAAAAGATGGGCTTGTTGCTGCTATCGCGGATATCCGTCGGGGTGGGAATGGTGGAAATGCCTTGAAATTCTTGCAAGAGATTCGGACCCAATCGATACACGCCCGTCGACACTTGTTCAATCCATCCCATTCTCAGAGCCAAGGTTCTGCCCCATGACACGTGCGCTACTTGTCGTTTGTAATCCACATTGGTGGTATTCAACAACAAATCCCCTTCGGAGGTCCATTCAAAGGTCGGATACAATTTAACGCCATTGTCCTCGGCCCATTTGTTTTTGGGGGCGGTTTGTTTCGCACGGCTTTGCTCGTAACGGTACACCAGTTGATGAAAAAAGTGCGATCCCGTCGACGAGGCCATCTCCTTTCTCATATCTCGACCGTAGACAGTGAGTTCGCGACGTTCATGGTACCAGCGATCGTTCCCTTGATCGTCTTTGGTATACACCCGTTCGTGCCATCGTACGTACAACAGAGGATGGGAATCGCCCACGCCTCCTTCTTCCGTTATCACTGGAATGATGGGTAAGGATAAACTCAGCATACCCACCATCGATCCTCGTCCCAATCGGATGGGTTTAGGCAATCGGTTTCTGAAATGATGACTCTTGTTCCCAGGAAACTCTTTGGTACTCGCATGACTCATCAACGTCACGTAAAACGAAGAGTTGGGCACCAATGTCATTTTTTAGTCACGTCGTCGTCGTCGTTTGCCGGGTCGAAGGGATGTCACGTCTCCACGAGCAATCCAACTATTGTACTTGTCGGGCCACCCTTTCCACTTGACCAACCAACGACCTTTTTGTCGCTTAAGTACCTTCTCGATCCGAAACACATCGGACACATGGACTTTTTGTAAATCCTCTTCATAAAACGTACCTTTGACGGGGGTATCATCCCATTCGCGAATCTTATACGTGGGTACAGGTCCCGGCACCACACGATGCACCACAAACACTTCTTCGGTCCAACCGGGTAAATACCCTTTTTCAAAGGTACGATGAATCGTATTGAGACGGACATGATCCCCCACCTTCAATTGGGGTTTTTTGTAGCCTTTCAATCGTTTGCTGTACAATCGTTTCCACACGGCTTCTTCGTTGTCCCACGTCACGTTTTCGGGGGGCATACCAATACTTCGATGACGGGTGGCATTATACCCCTGCACCAACTCGGGTAAGACATCGTCAAATTTCAACGTGTTGGCCGCGGTCAAATAACGGTACAACCGTTCTTTCAAGGTGCGGTTAAATCGTTCCACCACACTGGCTTTGGCATCCCCTTCGGTCGAAAAATGTTGAATGTCTTGCTCGTCGACCCATCGTTGAAAGGTCCGATTATAAAATTCTTTCCCTCGATCCGTTTGCAATCGATTCGGGTGACGTCCTCCTTGTCTCACAATCTTCTCAAAGGCTTTCACTAGGGCCACGCCGGTTTTGGTTTTTAACGGTTCGACCCACGCGTACTTGGACAAGACATCCACGACGGTCAACAAGTAGCGTATACCCCCATTATGTTTGGCCAAACGTTGCACTTCCACTAAATCCGCGGCCCATTGATCATCTAATCCTCCAACAATCACGGGTAAGGTAGCAAAACGACGACGTCGTGGTTTATGCAAGGTGTAACCCACATCCTGTTCCAACACCCGTTGGGCTTTTTTCAAAGGGAGACCCTGGGCTTTAGCAAATCGTTGCACCCCACCTAAACTCCCCGGGGCACGAGGATCATGGTAACGGTTTAACCATTGTTGCGAGACATTGGCCTTCTTCTTCTTCGTTGACGAAACAGGGCGTTTGGTTTTCTTCAACCATGATGACGACGAACTCCAGCGTTGGGTTCTCTTTCGAGGGGCCATACTTTTTGGCATTCACCCCATAAGGTCGATATGGTGGGGACCGTGTGGGGATGCGCCTTTTGAATGATTCGATACCATCGCCATGCCTCTGGGTGAGCTTTTAACCATAAGACAAACACCACCCATCGATACAGGTTGCGGTCCACATGGGTTTCTTCAAAGAGGTGGAGAGGATGCGTGTCCTCGGGACAAGGGGGAATGGAGATTTGGGACCCGGGTTGATGATCATATAAGACTTGACAAAGGGTTTGATGACATTGCCAATGCCCCAGGGACAAGATAGACTCCCACGCATCACACACAGACTCCATGGTGACATTGATAAAAAATTTTATTTCCTACTCCTTTTTAAACCATTAAAAGAGTCGTCCACAGCTGATGGTCTGTGGGGGGTGGTGGAGCTGGGGCTACCATCATTTCCTGACGGTTCTTGAGCTCTTGAATTTCTCGTAACAATTGTTTCTCATACTCTGTCAAGGGCCGATCCTCTTTGCTTTGGACTGGTGGGCCAGGGATGTCATAGCCCCTCTTGGGATATCCTTGAGCATCACGGGTGGCTAAAGGCGATTCAGCTTGTTGGTCGGCTTTTTTGGGAGGGTTGTCATGAAACCAAGTCCAGTACTTGGGACCCAAGGGTTGATCGGCCCACCGGAAGAAGCCACACGTTTTCTTGGAACAAGTCAGAAACAAGCGATCGGGGTTCTGGGTCGAATGACTCTGTTGAAGCGTGGCGGGTTCACGGCAAAAGCATTGCAAACAACACCACATGTCCAACACTTCTACATGAGGTTGACTATACACGGCTTTCATATACTCCAGAACTTGATCTTGACCACAAAACAGCAAACACGGTTGCATGGGACATTTCACATACTTCCATCCCTTTTGAGATTCTCGGGCCTCCAAACGCACATCATGGCAAGGGCATACCATATAGTCCACCGAACTAGCTAGGGCTCTGTCGGCTTTCGCTTGAGCATAGTCCTCCGCATTGTCATACACGGTCGTCAGAGTGAATTGAGGTGATGGGGGTGGTTGCTCCACCATGTCATTCAATTCTTTCATCATGTCTTCCACGGCAGCTCGGGTGTCTTCCACCACTTCGCACACCACAGGATCACAGTCCACGGGCGTCATATGTTGAATGGTCTTCTTCTTCTTCTTCCCCGCAGGGTGTACGCTTGGCTTTCTCTTCCGATCGACAGACATCGTACTCAAGGTTGATTTCACCCCACTGCCCATGCCTTTTTATACGTTGGGCCCTTACCTGTCATTGGTCAGCTTATCCTACCCAAATAAGGACCTCTCATCGTCCCATTGGTCAGCTTTTCCCTCTCCAAATAAGGTCCTCTTGTCTTCCCATTGGTCAACTGCCCCTATTTAAGGAGCTCCCTTGGTCTCTAGATCTTCATTCTCAAAGCCATGCCCCCAGACATCAACATGATCGGAGAACAAGATCTCGGTGCCTTGGAACTGCAAGTGGGTCATGGCCATGTGGTCTACACAGGGGGAGCCAAAGGTACGGATGCACTCGTCGAAGAACATGCCAAACACTTTGGGATGCAGCTAGAAGTCCTCGTCCCCCCGAACCATCCTCGAGCCACTTTCATCACCCCTTCTACCGTGGAAGTCCTGATGTTGGCCAACCCCCATCTTCACCAGGCGGCTGAGAAACTAGGCAAACAAATGCCCAGTCATTTTTACACCTTGCAATTGCTGCAACGCAATTATCAAATTGCCAAAAAAGCCCATACCATCTATGCCTTTGGCATTTTGGAACCGGATCATAAACGCGTGAAAGGAGGCACTGGTTGGACCGTGCAATTGGCTATGGATCAAGGCAAACCCGTCTACCTGTTTGACATACCCAGTCAATCATGGTACCGCTCGGACCATTATTACCAAGTCAATGAGAATGCCGCCACCCTGGTCACTGGCAGTCAATTTGTCCCTTGGGGACCTAAAAAGCCCACCCTTCATCAAAGCAGTGCTATTGTGGGATCCCGGGATGTGGACGAGAAAACCCGAGCAGAAATTCAAGCCTTATTCAACCGCACGTTCTGTTTACCCGAGAACATTGATCAATTACGCATGGAACTGGAAGACTTTCATTTGTAATTTCTTAGTTTTTATTTTTTATTTTTTATTTTTTCCAATTGTACATAGCTTTTCTTTTAGTTTTTATTTTTCCAATTGTACATAGCTTTCTTTTACTTTTCATTTTTTTTTCAAATTGTAGATAGCTTTTTTTCAATTGTAAATAGGTGCGCCCCACCCGCGTGGCAAAGAACACGAACAACCATTTGTAAAAAAAACATCAACTCTTTTTTTAATTAAAAAATAAAAACTGACAACACTGAGTTTGCACGTTCATCATAAATAGTGTCTCTTGACTCACATGCATCTTGACTCACAATAAAAAAAACTCAACAGGAATAAAAAATGTTCAAGTCTATTTACAGTTGCAGCACTCTCCCCACTTGGTTAAGCCTCGCTTCCCTCTGCCTCCTCTCTTGCTCCCACCGCCGCCGCTCCTCTCGCAACCTCTCCATCTCTCCAAAATACACCCGAATTCTTTGCCATGGGCGGGCCTCATGCACTCGTGGCAAATAGTTCAACAGGTCATTGTCCATTTCCCGATAGTGCTCCAAGGTCATGGGCCAGTGACGTTCAAATCGGGACCGAATGCGACGCCGGTCCACCCATGGAATTATCTTGTCCACCAGGGCTCTCAGTAAGGCTTCCACGATCTGTGGATGTGGCCTGCCCTCTCGTTCCCCATTCTCCGTCCATACCATGCACCTTAAAAACAATTCACAAAATGCGACCACGCGCTGTCTGGTCAAGGGGAGGCGCCAGGTTTCCTCTCGTCTCTCGTACATCGCTCGGGTCTGCCGCTCCACCGCCGTTCTCTCCCGTCCCGCTCTCCTCCTCAAGTACTCTGGTCCCCCTACATTCATGTCGCTGGCTAAAGAGCCCAAGGGCGTTCTTGATTTCACCATTTTTTTTTTCCTCAACTGACATAAGTCACTCAGGACCGGCTCAAAGCTAAGAGTGACGTCCTGTGGTCTCCCTCGACCTATATACCCTGATCCGCGCAATGCACCATGGTCTATCTAAGGAGGGGGGAGGGGGGTCCCCCCACCTCTTCCCCTCCCAAAGCATGATGGGCCTTTCTCTCATTGGCCCCTTCCATCCCACGTGACCCTTTTGTTTCTCTATAAAAAAACCACTGTCCCATTCCATCTTTCACACTCATGGATGATCCAGTCCTCAGTCCAGAAGCCCAACAAGTGATTGATCGTCTACGAGCCTTGTTGAGTCAACTCGAAAAAAACTTGGAAGAGATCCGCTTCAAAGCTTCTTATTTTGAACTGCTTCGTCTTCATAGTCAAAAACATCTCAGTCGGAACGAATTGTGTTTATTAACCTTGAAAAACTTCTACCAGTGGTGAATGGGTGACAAAGCCGACAAGATCAGTCCTGAAGCCCTGCAAATCATAGAACGTTTGGGAGAGATCCGAAAACAAATCCTCGACCTGGTCCAACCTTTACGTTACCAACTTCCTTTTCACGAACTGTGCCGACTCCGAAAAGAAGGGATCATCAGCCCCACTGAGTTTCAACTCTTGATCAATCCACTCTTTGATCCTTTCGCCTGATGGCTCAACCCAACCCATGTGTGATCTGTTTGACACCTCTCGCCAATTATACCACATTGAGGTGTTGTGGTCAACCTTGTCATGTCGCCTGTGCCAACCAACAGAACCGCCAGACCCACCTATGCCCTAGCTGCCACGTTCCTCTTACCGTCCTTGAAGTCCTCCATGAAGACTGGAAAGAAGACCCGGAGTTTGTCCAGCATGTCAAGGACGATTGGAAAAACAATCCTATATGGTATGGCATTTGTTATGACAACGAGCACGGCCTGGAAGGATTCTGGGGAGAACTCCGAGATCCCTATGAGGGGAACCGCAAAACCCTCTACTTTCTGGGTCGCACCAAAAGCCTTGCCATTGGACGCATGAAAACCTGTATCAGCTTCTCGTAAAAAAGGACACCCCCCATGTTTGGATTTTTTTCTACTTGTTGTCAATACCAAGGATCAATAAAAGATGTTCCATGACACTTTGTTGTTGTGATCTTTATTCATTCTCTACATAAATCATCTTCGTTGACTTTTTCTGGAGAGTTCAAGGGTAATGATAGTTCTCCCTTGTTTGAAAGGAGCCGGCTGTCCATCAGCTGTTTGAATGTCCATGGCAATGCTGTCAAAGATGGTTTTGCCAAGAGGAAAATACATCCGTTGCCTGGTATCAAATTGATGATCGGTATTGCCGGCATCCAAGGTACGTAAAAATCCTTTCTCTTGATTTCCCACAATGCTCTGGGACACCAGATCCGTGTAAATCATCAATTGTTGTTGCCCTTGTTGCGGTTTGACCGTTTGCGTGCTGGGAAATACTTGTCGACTGAGATTCGGTCCCAAGAACAAATAATAATTGAAATCGGGGTGGCTAAAACTAATGGATACAATGCCATGCGGTGGATATTTGTTGACAGGACCGATGGTTGTTTCCCATTTGTGGCGATCGTCGTAATCCACGATATTTTTTACCAAATAATTTTTTTCTTGGACCACGCGTTCACTTGGTGTACCATCTTTCACCAGTCCCATCAGTCCAGCTAATTTCCATTCCATTTCAAATTGCATATTGGCTGGTATGAGTACATAAAACGAATCTAATTCCGGCGCGATGCTTGTATTGGTGATTTTCACGTAGGGTTGAGCCAGATTGAGAGCCGCGAGTTGTTGTCGTTTCGCTTGATCGTCCACGTCCATTTTCGTTAAATCCATCATGACGTCCATGTGTTGTTTTTCCATTTCGTACGCGATGGCAATCCATGCTTCTTTCAAATTGTTATAATACCCTGGGGGTAAATGGATTTGTTTCGTCACTTGAATAGGAGCCGTTCCATCCGCACGTTTTGGGATGTATCTCACATCTGTTTTCATCCAATGTTTTTGACCATCTTCTTGCGTCCAATTCTGTTTGGTTTGATCTCCCCATTGTTGATTAAACCCCGGGTGGGAGATATGAACCAAAGCCGCTTCCCAATCATCTTCTACCAAATAATAGGAACGAGGAAGTCGAGCCGTAAATTTTTGTCCCGTGCCTTGTGCTTGATCACTAATAAGGGTGATGTAAAAACTCATCGTGATTACTCCCTAACCCTGGGTTTACCCTTTTATACCTACCCCCGCCGCAAAAAATGGACTTTGGACTTTGAGCCCACGTTTCTTAGCGGTTTTACTTCACCCTGAGCCCACGATCGCTTTTTCCTACTCGTCAGCGGTTTCCCATTCAAAAACACGTGACTTCCGGTTTTGGGTCACTTCCGGTGACGTCATTGCCGGTTCCGGTCATGTGACTTCCGGTTCCGGTTGCATCAAAACGAGGCCACATCCAAACGAGGCCACTACATCAAAACGAGGCAAAGTGCCCCATATGGTCCGACATTACTACTCTTGACGAGATCGGGCAGGCGTATGAGCTGGAAAGCCGAAAGCTTCGGATCACAATCAGAAGACCATTTCAGGTAGGAATAGCTGTATATCAATTGGCTAAACTTCGAATGCTTGAATTTTATTATGACTTTCTTGACAGGTATTTTGACAGAAGAGATTTCGAATTGATTCAGATGGACACAGACAGCAATTACATGGCAATCAGCGCAGAAAAGTTGGAAGAAATCGTTAAACCAGAGCTACAAACAGAATTTGAGGCAAAAATGCAAGAGTGGTTAGCTTGGGACAAGTGGAGCAGTCGGACCCCTGGGCTCTTCATACTCGAGTTTGAAGGCAGCAGAATGATTGCTCTCTGCTCAAAATGTTATTTCGTCGACGAATCTGAGGGCAAAAAAAAGAAGTTTAGCACAAAAGGGGTGTCGAAGAAGCAAAACGAGATAACCTGGCAGCGTTTCAAGAAAGCTTTGGAAGGTAGCAAGGACACAGCAACTAATAGAGGTTTCAGGATGCGGGACGGGCAGATTGTCACTCACGAGCAGCAGAAGCTGGGGTTGAGTGCTTACTACGACAAACGCTGGGTATTGGAAGACGGCATTCCACAGAACCGATCAAGTTTCATTGTTAGATTGCCGGGGGTAGTTGTGTATCTGGAGGAAGAACCAAAAGCTCTTCGCGGAAAAACCAGCGTTTTGGTCCGTCAAACAAATAATAGATAACCGGCGCGTCTGGTTTTATCATAATCTTTTCAATCTCGTGAACGTTCAAAGACCAGATTGGGTCGGTAGCTCTTCGTCGACCACCTTCAAGTTCACCAGGTTGATAAAGATAGCGAACACTTAAACCGGAGGGGAGCTTTTTTTCGTTCACACCAACGGGTCTCAAATAAGGTGTCGAGGGTTTGGATGGAACAGTTTTCTTTTTGATGGCATCAACAGGTTTTTGACCAGTTAGTCGAGTGACTTCTTTATTCAAAGCTGAAATAACAGCGGGCAGTCGGGCCACCCATTCAGTCGATCGTTTGTCGTCTGGGAGGCGCATTTCAACCCCATATTGGTGTCCAAACAGTCGTTCAGCCAGGGTGCGGTTGAATCTTTCAACTATAGCTTGATCACGGTGAATATCCACACGGCCGCGTCTAACCTCGACATTATGTTTCGAAAGCAGTTGATTCACAGCGCCCATAAACTCACGACCAGGATCGACCTGAAGCAGTTTCGGCCACTTCAAAGGACCACGACTATAAATCCGTTCCAGAGCAGCTGCAACTTCTTTAGCCTCTTTTGTGGTCAACGGTTCGGCCTCTTTGTATCGAGAGGCCACATCTACCACTGTGAGAGCATATTTAAAAGTTTTACGGGAGCGTGCTGGGCGATCGTGTGGGAGATACAGAAGATCGGCTTGGTGAACTTTGTTTGGAACAGGAACATCAAATTTCGGTCTTGGAATGTACCGTGCGGCTGGTAAATAAACCTGCCAAAGAGCTTGCTTCATCAACCAGTTTTGAGTCACATCTTCCGAGACTTTCGCTGCCTGGGCTAATTTTTTAATCGCTGCAAACCCTTTCCAATACCCTTGCGGGCTGTAATAAATTTTTGACAACCTATTGAAAATGCGCGAGCTCATTGTATACCATACACGATAAGAAATGGACGACCCGTTTGGTTGTTTGCAAGGTGTGAACATTTCGTCGAAAATGATTCAAGAAATGTTGCAAAAAAAAAAAGAAATGAAATAAGCCTGTTATCAAAAAAGATTAATCGTTGTCCTTCGTGCGAGGAGCAAATAGTTTATGTGGTGAATGAGTTATGTCGTGTATGTCCAAAATGTGGTAGAGTGATTGAATGTGATGATGAATAACAGTTTCAAGAAGAAAATCGGGAAAGAAGCTCCACTGCGCCCCCTTTGACTAATTTTCATTTAAAAAATAGTTTTCGGAAATGGAACATTTACAAAATGTTTTCTTCCAGCGAGATCGCTTTTCTGGGAAATGTTATTGCTGAATTTCAGGCGAAAACGGGCAAGTCAGTGAACTACTCCTGTTTTCTGTATAATTATTTTGAAATGGTACCTTCTGAATGCTGGCCCAACAAAAAAGAAATTATGGAATCTATTTGTCATCACCTTCCTAAAGCCTTAGCAAGCAGGCGGCGCGCAAAACAGGAGTTTGATAAATGGTGGTTGAAAACCAATCAAGGTTCTTCATAAACATTTCATATTTGCCTGTTTTCGGGTTTTTCACCAAACCCATGACAGTACCTTTTTTCGGATGAGTCCAAAATTTCTTGCTTGTGACACCAGTTGGTCCCGTGAAAGCATTTTTCGCAATATCACCTTTCCAATACCGATCGAATACAAGTTTTGTGGAAGGAATCATTTTTTTTGTCAAAGTTTCGGCAAATTTCACTACTTCCAACGGTTTATCCAAAACACCAGTCCCTTTTTGTTGTTTCAAACCCAACCCTAACTTTTGTTTAGCATTGATTGCATTTCTTGCAGCCGCATGACCCCACTGCCTCTGTTTGTAAGGAACTGCGTCAAGAGACTTCACCATTTTTTTATCCGCTTTGTGTTTGCATTTTTTGAGATTTTCACCGTATTTTTTTTCACGGTTGGAACAAACATCATAATCAACATCATGTTGCATAGCAATCGCATCTGTTGCACCTGTTGGTGGTTGATATATTTCCAGAATTTCACCCGTTTCTGGATCGTATTTCACCTGCTTTTCAAGAGGATTGTATGGCCCTGTAAAATTATGCCCCGGTAATGTCCAACCTTTTTTTGGTTTCGGAAATTTCCCAATAGCTGCATGTATATCAAACCCAGCTCCATCCAAATCAGGTCTGTCAGTTTTGTAACGTTGGTTTGGTCGAACTTAAGTTGAAAGTTGATCTAACATTTCACTACCAACTTTTTGAATAACTGGGCGGGCTTTGTTAAGAGTGTAATTTATCGCTTTCTTTTGCAGTTTGGGGTCTCTCATAGCTTCAGAAGCGTAATATCTTCCAGCTTCAACACTTTTTTTCGCAAGATATGGGATTCCTTTTGTAATAGCAAGATCACTCACTGCCATAGCAACATCACCAAATATACCACTGCCCTCTGCAAGGGAGGGCTCACCTAGTTTCCCGGCATAAAACGTGTTTTTGTTATTCCGCAACTAGCGCATTTTGCCTTTAAGAGTTTTCGATTGTTCTTTGTGATTACAACTTTTTCACTTCCCTGCACATTGGGCGTGTGCCGCTTTTCTTTCACACAGTACACTTCCATTGTATATATATTTTAAGAAAAATAATTTTTCACTATTTTCTCGTTTTGAAGTAAATCGTTGGAGAACATTAAAATATTGGAAAAACTTGTGCCTTTATTTCTTTCATTCAAAAAGAGAAGGCAGTAGTAACCACGTCTCACACTTTGTTCCCATTGAATTTGGTTATCATTTCTGAAAAAATGTGTCATCCCGTGCATTGACATTTCTTTTTCCCATTCAAAAGGTGGTGGAAGCCCAAATGAATCGAAATACTCGTAAGCACTTTTATCCTTAGCAGGCCAACAACATACCCAGTGAGTTCCCAAACTTCCAAAATCATCCAAGTTGATAATACATGGAGAATGAAATAAGGGTTTTGTTTCATTTCTGCTAAAAATACCTTTTATTGGGATTCGTAAAAAGTTGCACCATTTTCTCAGGTCAATGTTGGATAGTGGTTTATCTTCAAATTTCAGTTTTTTTTCAAATGATAATAATCATCCCAAGTTCCGAAAAAAGGTGGAGGTTGAATTTGCATTCCTTTACCTTGAGGGGGTGGCATAGGTGGTGATCGTCTTGTTCGTGGTGGTGGTGGTGGTTGAGTTTGCATACCTTTTCCGATCATTTTTCGGACTAAATCAAGGGCTAAAGGTACTCCGATAGACGCCAACATACCAAGGAAGCCGCCGTATTGTGCACCTCCTTTTACTAAACCTTGACCAACAAGATATTGTTCTGCCGCCTTTTTCTGAGTAGGAGTCATTTTCTGGACAAGTTTATAAAGCTCAATTTCCTTCGGACCAAAACCCTTTCCGAATATCTTTTTCAGCACCTTTTCAGCGCCGAAACTCAAACCTGCCCTTGCTAATGCCCCAAGGGCGGGTTTTATCAAAGGTCGTGCCAAACCAAGCATAGCAGAAAACAAACTTCCACCACGCTGAGCAGTATTTTGAATCTGGGTCTGGCTTAATTTTATTTCCATTCCTTTTCCTTCCGCTGAGGTTTTCTTCAGTCGCGAGATTTGAGTAGCAGTGCGAAGTAGTTCGTCACCTCGTCCAATTTGGCCTGATTTAACTCTCAGCGTAACAGCTGTCTTCGAAACATAAGCTTTTTGAAGTTTCTTTTTCTGACCATCAGTCAGTGCGATTTTATATGGATGATAAGTTGTACTCATTGTGTGTATGTTATATTCAGAATTTTTTTGAATTTTTCATTTGTCTAGACGACGACAAGCTCATTACCAATTTGCTTCAGCACGCATTCTTTTTCACTCAAAATCAAGGCGAAGATCATATAATCTTGAGCGTTAGCGGCTTGATTTAGTCTGTAATGGAATTCGAGCTTTTTCGAGTCACCTGTCACACTTTCGGTGTTTCGTAGGTCAAAGTAGATAATTGGGTACAACTTCTCAAAATTGGCAAGCTGCAGCTGAACGCCGGTGTTGTAGTCGTTCTTTCTGTATCGGAAATTGATCAAATCGTTTAAAATTCTTTTTTGAAATCATGGTCGTAATCAAGCTCAGGGTAAAATTTTGTGCCGTATTGAAGGCGGCAAGTGTCCAATTTTGCTGAGTCATCACCATCGATGTCAAATGTGTCAAAGATATAAGGGTTTTGTGTGTAAGCGTTTTGTTTCCGAGGTTGTTGAATGAATACAAAAACATGTTTGGGATCTTTTACCCCAGGTGTAATCAACCACATACCATTCGCATCCCTTCGGGAGCTGCTGCTTTTCAAATCTTCATTCAGGTATTTCCATTGGGTTGGTTTCAAGAAATTTTCATTGACCAGGGTCTGTCCTTTACCAGTGAAATGTAATTGTGAGACCCACAACTCAAATTTACGGACAACAATCCTTCGAGCTGTTCCATCGTTTTGGAAAATCATTTCTCTGTCGTCTTGCAGATTAATTTCAAACTCAAGTTTTAACGGCGGCAGTAGCCTGTCGGAAAGACTTTCGAAGAAGGAGTATCTGTTCAAAGGGATAATAGTCTAAACTATCAAACCTTCGTGTGATAGAAGCGCTCTTGCTCGCATTCCAAGGTTCGTCGCATTATAATCAGTCGCTGTGGTGGCGTCATTATCAAGATACCAAAACTGGTTTTTTGCCACGCTTCTCGAAAAATCGTCTGAAAAATCAAGCAGATTTTTAATGAAAACACCTTTGTGGATATTATTCGCATAGTACAATTCTTTTCCAGATGAACTTAGTTTCAAACTTTTGATCAATGAGAACGAACGGTTGATCGGAGCTGATTCGGTGTCAGCACCAATGTTGGCTCCGTTTGCTTTAGCTTCAAACTTAAAATCGACGCGGAAATAAGCGTTGTACCAGTCATAAAAATTGCCCCGATCTATTACGCTATATTTATAGTTAAACTTTTTTTGAAAATTGTCATTCGCAGGGAAGGTGAGCGGGGTGTCTAAATTGATTTGAACGTATTTAGTATTCTCTAGGTATGGTTGTCTTCTGAACATGTTAGCAAGCGCTTATTATATTAATAGAAAAAATTTCTTTGATTAAATTTCGTTTGCCAAAATTCGATTTAATTTCACAAGAGCGTCTGATTTTTTTGGTATTTGGTTTCGCAAAATATTTGCAAGTTTCTTTTTTACATCCTGAGACAACGGTTTTTGTTTTTTTCGCTCTTGCAGTATTTTTGGTATTTGTTTGGAACCTTTTTCAACAGCAAGTTCACCAACTCTCTGACCCGCTTTTTCAGCAATTGTTTTTGTGGCTTTTTCGGCAGTTTTCTTTGCAACATTCTTTACATTGTTTTTGAATACTTTACCGATGGTCATGAAGGTGTCACGGATCACACCCGACCCTTTGTGTTTATATCGATAACTTCCGGTGTTTTCATCAAAGTATCTTGCCCACTCGCTCGGATGATTCATGATTGTATATTTATACCAACAAAAACTTTACTCTTTTTCAATCATTAAGCTAATTGCAATGTCTGTCCCGTTGAGATCCAGGATATTGTTTCTTCCATCTGTCACCCAAACCCTTATTTCATCAATATAACTTTTATTCACAGGTTGCCACTCAAGTCGACGCGGCTCTTTTCGAAATGGATAGCTAACCCGAAGATCTGATGTTGAGAAACTGTATAACACATCGCTTGAAACATTGTTTGTTCGGCGTGAGATAAGATCGCAGTGCAAATATACCCAATCAACACCTCTTGTGATATTTGGAACTTCTCTTCCGACAACATCTCCACTCAAAGTACTTTTACCATCACCAAGCAATTCACCAAAATTTCCTTGAGAAAAGTCAAGCTCATAATCGTTATGTATCAAAGTCACAACCCTATAAATCGACATATCGAAATATATAGTGAAAATGTAATCACTGTCTTTGTTTGTCGGGTCTACTTTACCGGTGTGTTGCTGAATAAAAGTGTTGATTCTTCTGTAATCATACATTCCATTCGGGAAAGTTAAGGTCTTCCACGCTTTTTCTGTTTTTTTCTTCCAGCGAATTTTGTTGTTATCATAACGAGAATCGATGTTGTTCCATGAGTAACTCATTGTGATAAGTCTGTTTAGCGCAGCTTTATAGTTTCCTGGTCCCAATTCGGTCGGCAATTCGATTGGAGGATAAAATTTCACTGTAAAATCGTGTGAAACATTCCGTTCTCCACCTCTTTCTAGTTTTGCAAGGCTCGAGTCAAGCAGTATGTCAAAACTCATTATTGTTTTATATAATTAGCAATAATTTTTTCTTTTTCTTTTCATTGATTGTACCGAGTTCAACTAGTGAATCAAGAAGAAACAACACCTGATTTTTTAGTTTTATTGAGCTATTTCCTGCTTTTATCGATCCTAAGCTCAAATAAAGTTGGTTGATCAATTTTTCAGCTTCATCAGCGATGCCACTTCCTTCAGTTTCCCAATCCTGTTCAGGGAAGTCATCTTCATTGTCAGAAAGTTCAAAAGAAGGTCTTAGGCTCATGACAGCTTTTTCCAAAGGCGTTAGAGGTCTTTCTCTTTTTTCTTGTGGGGAAGTGGACTTCAGTCTCTTTTTCCCCTCCTGTAACCGTTTCGAAAAAAGAGATTCTTTTGTTACCCTTCTTTTTTCATTGATCCCATCTCTTATCTTTTTTAGTTCCGCAATGGTTTTACCTTTTAAACCTAATTTCGATTTTCCTACTTTGTAGTTGGGATCGTTTCCGTATTTCGTGATCAGCTGATTGACTGTTTGCAGCAGGATTGATTCGTGTTGATATTCAGGCTCAACCGGTCCCGGCTTCGCCCACTCTTTTCGTTTGGATGTTTCTTCCATCAGAGGTGGGGGTGGTGGTGGAAAATCATCACCATCATCATCATCATCATATGGGGGTGATGGTGGTGGTGTTGGTGATGGTGCTGGTGTTGGTGCATCCGGTCTGAATTCATCACCAAACGGGTTGATGTCGTCAAATTCATCCCTTGTGTAATCAGGACCTTCCTACTCCTCTTCTTCTTCCTCTTCTTCCACAGCAGTGCTGCTTTTTTCATCAAGCCTTTTTGTAATTGGTTTAAAAAACTCTTCTCCTGAAAGCTGACCAAACTCTTTGTTTATTTTATCCATTTTAAATTTTTGGTGAATTTCTTCTGTTTGTTTATCCAACACCGTTTTCTCTTTACCCGATTGTTGCCATTTTTTACTGACATATTTCAGCGTGAATATATAGAAGCGAAAAAAAAATGAAGTTCGTAAATTTTGACCAAGGTTGTTCCAAGAGTAAATACAAACAAGGCCACCCTTGCATGCCAGCAGATGTTTTTCGAATGCTAATTTGTGGATCCAGTAATTCTGGCCAAACAAACATATTACTGAATATGATTTATTTTTTGTTAGAGTTTGATAAAATTTACCTCTTTTCAAAAAACCTGCACCAGAACAAATATCAGAATCTTTTGCAGGACTTTGCTGAAAAAATCAACCCCAAGGTTGGTTATGATGTTATTGAGGCTCATGGTGATGAAATCATTCCACTCGAAGAACTTCCGACGGACAACCAAAAAATAGTTGTTTTTGATGATCTTGTTTGTGAAAACAACCAAAACAGTATCATTAATTATTTTATCAACGGGCGGCATAGAAACTGCTGCGTTATTTACCGCACTCAAACTTTTTACAAGGTGCCGAAAAACATCCGTGATAACTGCAGCCATTTTTGTATTTTTTCCAAGAGAAAACAAACGTATTGCAGACGAGATAGGTGTGGATCATGACGTTTTAGATCACGCCACCGATAAAAAATATTCTTTCTTTTACTATGACAAACCCCAAAAATTAATGAAAAAAAATTTTGATGAAGATATATAATGGGGTATATTAACAGTCAAATAGGTGGAACTAGCCAAACGACGACGAGTGAAAGTGGGAAAGTGGGTCCTCCTGGCCCCGAGGGTCCTCCTGGACCGAAGGGTGATAAAGGCCCAGCAGGACCACAAGGTCCTAATGGTCCAAGAGGAGAAAAAGGACCCGCTGGACCACAAGGTCAGGAGGGGGCACAAGGACCACAGGGTTTAAAAGGTGATAAAGGCGATAAAGGCGATAAAGGTGAAAAAGGTGAAAAAGGTGATAAAGGTGATCGTGGCCGTCAGGGTAGTGCCAGCGGTTCTGCTAATATTGACATGCAAAATAAGTACGATATTTTGGGATTAAAAAGCAACCCTTATCCTGTCCACGGTGATCTGACAAAGGTAATAAACTATCAGGACACGAGAAATATCTTTCTTTCAAAAAAGGAAGGCGGAAAAATGGAAGCAAGCATTGATATGAACAATAATACAATCTACAACGTAAAAGACCCAGTACAGGCAGATCAAGCAACAAACAAAAAATATGTCGATAATCAGCTTGTAAAAAAACTGGATAAAGGAGCTGATATTGATATGAAAAATAAATCGATTATCAATCTTGATCTTCCATCAAACCAAAGAGACGCCGCATGTGTCGAGTTTATTAACTACAGAATTGATGACGTAACAAACAAAAAGTTTCTCAAACTTGATGGCACTAACAATATGACTGGAAACTTGAATTTAAATAATAATAAAATTGTTAACTTACAAACCGATTACAAAGATTCGAAATCCGCAGTTAATGTTGATTTTATGCAAAATGAAATAACAACTATGAGAGATTTTGTCACTCAAAAAATTCATGAATCTCATAACACTAACTCGGGACAAAAAAGGGACGCCTTCAGATACTTGATGGAAGACACTGATGAATCTTCGAGTGAAAACAACATCGAGGTTTTGGGTATTAGAGATTTTTCCGAGTCTCCACATCAAATTAATAAAAAAGCTTACCAACTTAAACTCTTGTTTGAAAAAGGCTCACCCAACCAGTACCGGTCACGCCTCGGTTTTAACCTATATAAACTTCCGGTCGGTTATTACACTTTGGTTGTAGAATGCTTTCCGCCGGAAATGAATGAGATAAGTGTTGCAGCACAAGGCACTACGATTTCAATTTCTGATGATACGACCAAAACATTCGAGAAGTACACCAAAACAGTTATCCATTTTCACAGATGGGGTAGCTCACCCCCACAATTTATATATCTCGATCTGCACGGTACAGTCAGTAAGCCATCATTTTTAACAATTGGTCATCTAATTGTTTATGGTGTTAAAGAAACACTTTCAAACGTTGAACCAAACGTCTATGACCCAACTTTTGTTATTGAAAATGGAAAAATGGTAATGGAAACAAATTTGTCTTTAAACGGTCACCAACTACGCTCTTCTATTCACCACATAAACGGTTTTTTAAATTCGACAAAAGGGAACAAAAATTTTGTTTTAAATGGTGCCGAAATAATTTCATTGCCGGGTGAAGCGATTTTGAAAAATATTGATATATATTGTACGCGACCAACCCCTTCTTCGGATTCTCATGTCACTGTACATAGACACAAAAAAATATCTTTAAAACTCAAAACATCTTTACGGAATCTTTTTACTGGAACTCTAAGCTCTTCAATAAATTTAAACTCAGAAAAGAGTAGGTGGTATCAGACGATAAACCCAAATTCTTTCCAAATACCCTCATCCGGGATTTTGGCTTTTGAATTAAATATGAATGATGACATTTGGAAAAGTTATAGCGCAATTATACTTCGTATCGAGTATCAAACAAGTGCGGGATTACTTTCCACAAAATTTTTCATTTATAATATAACAATGCGGGATATTTTCGAATTCAATCATATCGATCAAACGCTTTCTAAAGAGAAAATTAAAATTCTGAAAGATTTATATGCTTATTACCACAAGAAACATTATGGCTATGAAAAGTTGCACCGAGGTTTTCGAAGAAAAAATTTTGTTTGTAATCTTTCAGCTGGCAAGTTAATTATTAGTGCCGCAGTAGCCGGAGGAATTACGTTGAACCCAGCTGTCATGGCAACTTTAACTGGTGTTGGTCTTACTTTGAAAGCAGTGGCAAGCCTTAAGAAATATGATAAGAAGACCGAACAAGCAAATTTTGCCCGAATTGAATACCAAAAAGTTCTTGATGAGATTCGCTTTTACCTCAGAGGCGAAGCTTTCGACGAAAAGGTCTTTCTTGATAGATTGAAAATGATAGATAATTTCGTCACTGATCATTGTATGGAAATTCCACTATTTCTTCAAAGAAAGTATGAAAAAAAATACACTCAATTATAGATTTTCAAAGTAATAATATATCTTTCGAAATGATTGCAACTTTGCAAGCTATTTACTGTTACTTAATTGAACTTCTCACGCCCCCCGAAATAAAGCAAATACGCTTTATAACTCGTGAGTGTGTTTCAAAAATATTGTTACCAACTCGTGATGAAGATGGCTACCCCATTTCAGGCCAAGATGTGGTTCCATAATAAGATTTTTTCCTCATAAATCTGTCTGAAAAATCGGGCAAATTTTACATACCACGCCTTGATGCATATTGGAGGTCGCGGGACTTTCCCTAAGAAATGAGTCATCATATTATCAAGATTACGTGAACTGTTTGTAAATAGAATCATCTAGAACGACCTATATGTGTCAACAGGGACTTTTCCCAATGAAATGAGTCATCACATTGTTAAGGTTGCATAAATAGAATCGTCTAGAACGACCTACCTGGTTACAAAACGGGTTGCGTTTATCTATTTTTCTCAAACATGCAAAATGGCTAACATGTTGACTGAAGTTTCGCAAGCTTTCAACACGCTTAGTAGGAACTACCCTCAGCTTAAGAACATCTTGGATAAATGCTACAATGAAATCAGAAATTTAGAAAAAGAAAGTGCAGACGAATTACAAGCTCAAAAGAAAGAAAGAGTGAAATACGTTTTGGAGTCTTCCATTAACATGAGAGCACTGAATACCGCATTTGATGAATTGCTGACGGAGGCTGCCAATAATGAGAATGACTTGATAGATCTGCTTAAAAAATTGACAGAAGCACAAGCACAAGAAAAGAAGAAGATTTTATCCTTTGCCGCAAGACAGGGACATTTATTGAAAGAGGCAAAAGAGCGACTCGGTGCGACGATGTATAAACATGTTAGGAATTCTTGTGAATTCTCAAGCAGTTACGCAAATTTTTTAATATCTTTGCATCGTCTTTTTGAAAAATATCCGAGGTTAAATTATTGTAGCGTCGCTATAAGATTTTTTTGTTCCAGTATGAAACATATTCAAAACATTTGTCATGAAAACCAGGTTTTTTGGTGTAACTTGTCTTAATTACTTCGAATTTAGTCTTAAACCATTAATATTCATCGAGCTTGCAGTTGAAATCAGGTAGTTTTAGCACATAGACTTACGCCGTAAGCCGTTAATTATTCATTAGCTTTCAGTGTAATCAGATATTTTAACACATCGGGAAACGGCGTAAGCCGTTAATTATTCATTAGCTTTCAGTGTAATCAGATATTTTAACACATCGGGAAACGGCGTAAGCCGTTAATTATTCATTATATTAGCTTTCAGTGTAATCATATTTTTAGCACGTCGGCTTACGCCGTAAGTCGTTAATTATTCATTAGCTTTCAGTGTAATCAGATATTTTTAGCACATCGGCTTACGCCGTAATCCGTTAAAGTGCCTATGAAATTATTTCTTTTTTGGTGTTTTTCTGTATTTTGTTATATGCAAAGAACGAAAATAATTACCATTTTCAGGTAACCAAAAGGAATACCAGATTTTCAGCTGCTCAAAGATGCGAACTCTCAGTTCAAAGCTGGCGCCTATTTTTGGGGGGGACTGGGACGAGCCGAGAAGCGATGACGTAGGAACGATGATCATCACTTTGTTTATAAGTCAAAATTCTCCTGGACTCTCTAGTGTGGTGGTTGATAAAAGCTGTTTTTTACTTTGTCACAAATGGCGGACAGCGACGATTGTGTTTCTCTTTCGGTGTCTGAAGATAGCCAGGATGCTTGTGATCATTCTGATTCGAATGAAGTGGTCGTGAGTGATTTGGCTGAGCCGTATCAAGACGAACCGCTTGGCCGCTCGAGCGATGAAAGTGAAGACAACGAAGAAGACGCAGATAGCCTAACACCAGCTAATTTACGAACGAGATTCGAAGGAGAAAAGCTGCTAGACGAATGGTAAGAACGCTTTTCCTTGGATTATAGCCTCTTAACAATAGGATTAAACTTTGGAGCCAGCGTCAGTTGTTTTCATCTGCACGTTCCTACAGATTCATTTACTTTAGTGACTGTCAGATAGAGCACATTTTCATTATTTCGACCCTTGTGATTTGCATTATCTGCTTTTCAGGTGCGACTGTGGTCAGTGCAATACTGACCAGCTAACAAGTGTTCTAGAATATCGATGTTGCTGGGAAGTCTTACAGGCTCGACAAAAGCTGACCTTCGATGGCAGCATTGAACGGCCGGATAAAGTGCATAACGCAGCATGACGATTACAACGCGATGTTGCAGAGTCTTGAAAGTGGAGTCAAAACGACAGCGCAAGAAGCCGTCGCTCCCACTTGATCAAAGGAGACTGCAATAGTCTCAGAATAATTTGGATCCTTTAGACACTCTATACCTCATCCGTGATAAAGAAAGTTACATGTCTTGCACATAACCGCAAGCAGACATCTGATCACGGACTTAGAAACTTGCGATCCTTCAGAAAACATCACTCTTTTAAGCGGCTTTAAGGAATAATCTTGCAATTAATCTGAGCCCAAAAAGCTAACTAATTGCCAAAGAGCTAGCACACACAACGACACAGAGACTTAAAACGGCTCTAAGAACGTAACTTAAAACCCTCCAAATAGTTTATATCACAGTTTATATCTCGTGATCAATAGGTCAATCACACCGGCACAATTGTGTCGCCTTTAGATCACCTTGATCAGAGGGACAAGGCTGTTGTGAATGTACTAAGAAAGCTCTATTTGGAATGGTTAGAATAACTTAAGCGACTAGCGGGAGTCGTGTTTGGCCTGTCATTTTACATACTCTCATACGTTCAAAGCAACTCTCCTCGAAGTGCACGGAGCACAGATGAGATTGTTTGGAAGGATTCCAACCCGGTCGATGTCTGCGGACGAATTTTGTCCATTTGTTCCGCCTATCTGGTTCGGAAGGGAAATTGTGCAAACTCACGTTTTTAGTGAACTGCTTATTCTTACAACTCATCATATTGGGGCCTCCGGCCACGCAATATCTTCCACCTTTCTTCTCGCTTTCCTTATCGGCCAGCAGCACTGAGTCATCGTTTCTACGTCACAACGTTGTAACATGATCGTTTTGGCCGCGCGGCAAACAGAACCACTTTTCGGCTCGACGAACAAAACTTTCATGCGCTAAAAAAAATGTTTCGCATCGTTTCGAACCCTTGAAACCCTTCAGTTTGAGACCACATAAGGTGAAACCTTTCAGAAATCGAAAAAACGAAATAATTTCATAGGCACTTTAATTATTCATTAGCTTTCAGTGTAATCAGATATTCTTCTTTTTTGTGCGCTGGGTGGTTTAATTTAGGTCGAACAGAAAAGTACATGCTATTAAACAAATGTATACCAATTGTATCTTACAATGGATGTCTACACAGATCAACACACGATCTCACAAGAAAATTTCCCATAAAAAAATAATATATTTATTGATGATATATGGTTTGTGGTTATCTTATTGAAAAATTTTTTTAAAATAGTAGATGTTTCGTTTTAATATTTTCTTCTTTTTTTTAACGCTGGGTGGTTTATTTCGGTTAAGTAGTATATCAAGAGTCAGACAAATACTACCTGATTCTCAGCCGTTTATTTTCGAATTTTAAACCCCCCACCATAATAAACAAGCGAGCAAAGGGAGCTTGTTTATTATGGTGAGGGGTTTAAAATTCGAAAATAAACCTCTGAGAATCAGGTGGTATTTGTCTCACTCTTCATATACTACTTGATGAGTTTCATCCCGGGATGACCTTCATCTCATCCCGGGATGATTTTCATCTCGGTGTCTGGTCATTTACCTGTAAGCGTTTACATGATTTGGAGCAAAAATGTGTTCGCCCCGGGATGATTTCATCCCGGTCTTCAGCACCGGGATGAAATCATCCCGGGGCGAACACATTTTTGCTCCAAATCATGTAAACACTTACAGGTAAATGACCAGACACCGAGTTGAAAGTCATCCCGGGATGAGATGCAAGTCGTCCCGGGATGAAACTCATCCCGGGATGAAATAACTCATGTAAACGGTGCCTTAAGACGCACTGCATCTTAGTTAAGATGAATTTTTCTTAACTATTTTCAAATCATCTTAAAATTTATTTAAGATCACGAACAATCTTATTTTAAGATGTTCCTAACTTAAAATAAGAAGTGTAATTCTTAAATTAAGATATGATAAAATAATGCGTCTTAATAGAAGAATCAAGATATCTTAGTTTAAGACGTTTCAAAACCTTAAATTAAGACGGTAAGAATCTTACAAAGAAATAAGAGTGTGGTCATCTTAATTTAAGACGTTTTTGACTCACTTAAGGGTATATCGTCTTAAAGTAAGATGATTTCGGTCTTAATTTGAGTTATTATCTATCTTATGTAAGATGCCTAACATCTTAATCTAAGATTTTAGTTTTTACGGAGTGATTGACGGAAGCGTATTGCAAAGTGCTCAAAGGTGTTTTGAAAAGAAAAGTCGCGTAGTAATGAAAATGGTGGTAAACATTCAAGGGAAGATTTCGATCGCTTTTTTTTACCTTTGTGTCTATCTGATTTGGTTGCCCTTTCTGCTTTTTCTGGTACTGATTTTACGAGTTTTGAAGCATTTTCTGACACATTTCACAGCGGCCAGATTCGCTCTCCTCTTTCACTAAGAATTGTCGCTCGAGACTTTGTCCTTGTTTCATTTACATATACTGTAGATTTTTTTTTCTTTATAGGAACTACCCAGGAGGAGTCAACAATTAATTGTGGAGGTTTTGTTGATCCAAATTATTTTCTGTTTTGTCCAACTTGTGTTACTACCTTACAGTCCACAGTCCTTAATGGTGAAAAGCTGAGAGGTGATGTTTACAACACTTTGCTCTTTGACTTCACCACGTGAGTCACAGATATTGCCTACGGTGTGTAGGTATACCTGATAATAAAGCTCATTATTTTGGCGAAAAAGGTGAAATAATTTTTCATTTAGATTTTGTCTATCACACCTCTAGCTGGGGTGAGAACTGAAACTTAAAGGGGCCAGGTTGCTCAACTGACAGCCATACTTCAGCCAGACATTTCACATATTTACTTGGTGACCTTGGCTTCATATATTTCACCATGAATGGGTTTGTGGAAAATTGGCATTTGAATTCTGAAGGGACTTGAATTTTTCTTGACAGTGCAATTGATGTTGAACAGCTTTTGCAAACAAAACAATCATTTGGGGGTGGAGTTTGCAAAGGTTCTGGCAGTCTGTAAAGTAAAGATACTCTGGCAAACACACCATCACTTTGGATCTGGTAGGCGTTGGTTATCCAAGATGCATGTTGATAAAAATGTTTTGGGCAAAGGTTTTGGTTGTACAGGGACTTCGTCTGATGACATATATATGGACAGCTATGTTAATCCTTAATTTTCTGAAAACACTTCAAAAGCACTGTTGCACACTTAGAGCAACCATGGTTGATCAGCCATTCTGGGGTTATTTCACATCTCCTTTATATACAGTTACTGAATGCATGCCAGCCTCGTTTTGACACCCAGCAATACAACACTGTTTTGACCTTTTTTCCCCTACCTTATCGGTAACAGTTCTGAAATAATCATCCTCACAGTTAAATGCATTCAACTTGAGCAGTCGAAAAAGCAACCTTGAAAAAATTCAGTCTCGACCAGGATCAAATTTGCCTTTTCAACTGCTCAAGTTGAAAACATTTAAAAACTGCAAGCCCTTTATGGCCACATTTGTTACATCAGGCAGTTCACACCTGATTTATTTCATATGTATCCATCTTCAAAAAAACTGAATTCTCCTTGGCAATTGGAACTGTTTCCTCATCAGAAGTACAAATGTCTGAAAGGGTGTGAGCAGAAGTCAATTGCTCTTTTAACAGAAGGAACAGTTTAGAACTTTTGCATTGTCTAATTCCATTATTGCATAGTTCACCTGGTGTTACTGAACTCAAACTACAAATTTTTCACTGACACTTAAGAAAAATGGGCCTGAATGTCTTTCCTTTGAATTAAGCTTCTTGTACAGGCTACAGGCAAAAGACAAAAAAAAAATCATACAATTGCAAATCGTTCAATCTTTTCCGATTACCCTAGCAAATGTTTATAAACCTTCTCATTGGACAGCTGCATGCGTAATGTGGGAAAATG
This sequence comes from Siderastrea radians, assembly GCA_964017195.1. Taxonomy (NCBI): domain Eukaryota; kingdom Metazoa; phylum Cnidaria; class Anthozoa; order Scleractinia; family Rhizangiidae; genus Siderastrea; species Siderastrea radians. Next base: position 15,396,344 of record OZ024895.1, read on the forward strand.
CTTGGAAATGTGATAGTTCATTGCACTTTCCATTGAATTAAACTTAGCATGTCAGTATAATATATGGAACTAGGGAGTTTTCCTAAACCTAGGTGTATTTACTTTGCCAATTCGTTAAGTTCTCTTATCAAAACAAGCAAACCTCAGACAGCTCTGTTTGTAAGGTTAAGCATTCTTCTTTTGTTGGTTGTCCTTTATAAGCTATCCTTTCCAGTTGCAAAATTCTATCATCTCAAATGTTCTTATTCTTCTTGTAACTGCAACCAACCAATATATTTGCAGAAACAACTGCCGCCAAGAAACACTCAAGCCAAAAAAAGAAGAATTCCATAAAATAAACGTGGTGTTTTACACGTAATTACGCTTACGCTCAAAAAGTCAAAGCAGACGAATAAGAGCGACTTCAACACTATGAATGTGGCAGAACTTAACAAAATATTTGCAGGAACGTCGAGTTTCAGTAAGCGGATATTTTGAAAACTAATTCGCCAGTGGAAGTCGCCTCTGCAGTCAAAAGAATGGTTTATGCCAGTGGATCCAAACTTCGAAAAAGATCAAACTAATGATGCAGATTTTAATAATTCATGATATGCTTATTCCCAATCCATTTTCCCTGAAGACCGTGAACAAATTCAACTCTTCACCGCCTTTTGGGTTGTACGACATAACTATTTGATTTAAGCTTACCGCTCCACTGATTACGACAAGCAGAGACTTGCCGCTTACAAATCATTTGACGATTATCGCTTATTCAGTGATGGTTATGTGGAATCTTGACTAATTGCTCAGTTGAATCAAGAGAGTGTCCATGTATATATAGCCAAAGTGCGGCCTTTCATGAAAATCAAAACGGATGAAGAAAGGAGTGCACGAGGGGTGTCAACTCTAACACTTGCTGTTTGAACAGCACTACACGCTAAAGCCGCGGCTACACGAGCGATTTTTTGCTTGCGATGGTGATGCGATTTTTTGGAAAATTGTCGCGTCCCCAGCGCGCGGTGAAAATCGCAGGTGTAGCCACCCTCGCACAGGTGATGCCACAGATGAAAAAAACGCAGAAAAAATCGCTAGAAATTCAATGAGTTGAATTTTTTGCGACAAAATCACGGTCTTTGTCAGAGGGTGGCACACTTACAATTTTCGCCGCGCGCTGGCGACGCGACAATTTCAAAAAAATCGCATCACCATCGCAAGCAAAAAATCGCTCGTGTAGCCGCGGCTTAATGAGGGTCGTCCCGAAAATCTGGAACAACCTCCCGATTTTGTTGTGAAGATCCCACAAAAATAACAAACGATATCCAAAATTATAGTTGGAAAAAGAGACGGAGAAGTAGACAAAAGGGAGCTCTGTCTCTGCTCAGTATCAACCCGTTTTATCTTTTCGTCCGCTTCCACATTTCGCTAGCCTGTTCCAGGCTCTCAGATAGTTGGGACGGCACGAAAATTAGTAAGTGAACGCGAAAATAAGACGCGCGGGATCTGGAAAAATGGGGGGCCTTGTCTCTCCCCAGCCCCTTCGCTTTTTTTTCGCGCTCTTTTTCTCAATTCATGCTTTCCCCACTATCTCGGAGCCTGGAACAGGCTACATTTCGCCGATCTTAGGGCCCGTTTAAACATGCGTTTTTTTGTGCAATTTTTGTCGCACATTTCAGTGCAATTTTTGTCGCGCTCGAGCTCGCGATAAAAATTGCAAGTGAGTGTAAACTAGCGGCGATTTGCGTGCGATTTGTCGCCGCGATATGGCAGACGCCTGTTCGATTGATGCAACTTGGCGGCGGTTTGAGGGAAATTGCAGCACATATTACACTGGAATCGCAGCGAAATCGCTGCTAGTTTACACTTGCGACGAAAGTTGCATTGGAGAGCGCGACAAAAAATGCACCAAAAATCTCATGTGCATGTAAACGGGCCTTTACGCAGCTTGCATTTCCTATGTCTCTTCTGGTCGCTTACTCTTAGAGGTAAGTAGAGGAGACGGCTGACAAATTTAGGCCACGTTCCTACTAGAATAGACTATGGGAAGCTTAAAGAGGAGAGCCAATTGCCTTGTGTTGAATGACTGTATTAGCAACGGCCAGCAGTTCTAAACGATGCTGTTGCAAAGTAAAGGCTTTCAGAAAATATGGTTAATCAGATAGCCACATTGAAAACTGAAACGTCAGGAATTAGTTTCTAAAGATGCTGTGATGCTGGTTCGGTGGGTGCGGGAAGGTATCATTTCAAATTGATAACAGCTTCAGTAAAAATAAGGTAAATTGGCCACTGTAAGGAAATTCAAACACTTTTGATCTTTGTCAGTTATTGTAAATCTGTAGCACGCTCAACATGGGCACCAGACAGGAAAATGTAAGCAAAATACATGAAATGTCATTTTCTGTTTTCTCCGATTGTTTCAGGGCCTTCAAAATGGATATTAATTTAAATACGATAACACAGGTTGATCTGTTCGGATTCTGTAGCTAAAACTTTTTTTTAAGTCGCAGAGCGTTATAGGGAACAAAATCCTATCGGCCGAATTTAACCGAGCTGCTGTTTGCTCTTCAAAAATGCTACCTGACTTAATTTTGTAATATATAGATTTAGCCAAGCCTAAAAGCAGAGCCGCGAAGGAATAAACTGGTGCTCGTTTCTCAAAAATAGTCCTGAAACTTTTCGGTCTGAAATATATTTCGGGGCTTTTTTTGGCTCGTTCGCTTTCGAAAAGTGTTTCTCAAAAGCCTGAAAGTGTTCCGAATTGTCCTCCAATATTTTGGGGATCTGTTCTGTAAAACCAAGCTCGAAAGGTCATTCTAGAGGCTGAGCACAGCTTGATTTTTTTTTTTCGGGTATCAAACTGAACACATTTTACTCACGAGCCGTGTTGCTTGGTGTTTGTAATTCATGGTTCAGTTTTACCTGTTACCAACCCCCCCGGGCAACCCCCGGGACAAGTCCAGCCCTTCGGGCCCGAGGGTGGGGAATTGTCTGAAACGGTTTTGTCCCGGGGGTAGGGGGGTGGGGCAAATCGAAAATAACTTCTCGTTTTTCTCGTGAAGCACGTCACTAGCTTATCACTTCTCAGTTGACACAATGGCGCTGGACCGCGTAGAGAAGACTGCCTATTTCCCGGGAAAATCTCTAGAATTTGTAGCAGACTGGTTGGAGAATAATAATCTGTCGAAATTATAATCTGTATTCAAAGGCACGTTTATTATAAATAAATTGTTAAACGAAGGTGCGTTTGATGCGTACTCGAATGGATGGCGTTCATCACAAACATAGAAATATTTCTTCAGCGTATTTGTATGAAACAAATGCACGGTTTTATATTAAACAGAGATCTCAGTCCAGTGTTCTTGTGAAACAAGCTAAGAAAAACTCCTTTAAAATGCTGTCATCAATTTGCTCACCGGACCTCTTTTGTGCATGTGCTATATTTAGAATAAAACACGCGGTGAAGAACATTTCTTTACTCGCCAGCCGAATGCCAGAGCGGTTAGACTTTTTCTTCAGTTTTCTTTTTCAATGTAGTGTCCATGTTTTTTAATACTATGTAATATCCTTCGTTCAGTAAACTCTAGAAAAGCGTTTAAGTTCTTGTTAAAACGTCTGGTTGTGCTATTGCACGGAATCAATTTTGAACACAAAACAACGTATTTGTGGTCGATGAGGAGTCCCGGGGGTCGGGAATTGTCTCTTTCTGCGTGCCCGGGGTTGGGGAATAGACCGCCAAGTAAGAAAACAATTGCAAATCCCCGGGGTTGTGCCCGGGGGGGATGGTAACAGGTAGAATTGAACCCTGCATAATGTTTCCATATCCTGTCATTAACTGTCAAGGCTTGGCAATTCTCCTAGGATTATTGGCTGTTCGCTTGAATGAACTTGAAACGGCGCTCATTTACAAAAACAAAATAAAAATTATTCGACTGTTTAAATGGGTTATCTTCATCACGTTCGGATGTTAACAAATAACATGAACTGCCACTAAATAAAAATATTACTCTGGTCAAAAATTTATACTGACATTTCACCGGCATTTTACTGGGATTACCCGAAAGAAAGGATCTGGGGAGCTTCGAAGCACTTGTAATAACCTTATCGAAGAAATGTCGCGTTGGTTTTAGCAGCCGCGAAAAAATTCGAGCACTTTGAGGAACACACATTACTTACCAGATAAAATAGCTTTAAACTCAAAACTGCTTTGCTTATAGTTACTTAAGTAACCCTTATATTTCGTTCTCTAACTTGAGACCATCGAGATTGAAAACAAACAAACAAACACCGTCCAAACATTCTTAACTCTGTGGCCTAAGTTTTGCGGCTGCAAATTGTCTGAAATTAGAGCGCTTTTAAAAATGCACAGAACTGTTTTTGGAGGCTTTTCGGATGTAATAGGTTTAAACCGACAACTGCTTCGCTTATAGTTTTTCAAATAACTGTTATATTTCGTTCTCTAACTAGAGACCATGAAGATTCAAAACAAAGAAACACCAAACACACTTAATTAAATTATGCCGGCATAAGTTTTGCGGATGCGAAGTAAGCCTATATAAAGTTAGGCGCTTTGAGGAACGCACAAAACTGTTTTCGCAAGCTTTTGGAATAAAATAGCTTTAAACCGACAACTGCTTCGCTCAAAAGATTATTACTATTGAAAACTTCTAGGACAAGAAAATCGACAGTTGCACAAAGAGATGGACCGGACAGTCAAAATTGAAAGCAAAGCTTGTGCAGTTGTCTTGCGACTGTGCTTAGACCTACAGTTATGAATAAACAAACACAAAATAATGGACAGAGAAATCGTTTTTGAAAAAAGTTTATTCGAAAACCCGTAAGTTTATACTTAAATGCAATTCGCGTTACAGTTCCAAAATCGTAGGTCAGTCCACACTAGTGAAATCGGCTGAGCATGGCAAAATATTCAAGAATCTGTCACAAATCTGAGCGCGTTTTCTAGTAATTTTTTAAAGTCAAAAGTAAATGACACATTTCTAATGGCATAAATTAAATTCCCATTTCAAAACGTAATTTCTTTCACCGTAATACTCGAATCATGTACCTTAGACCCTTTACAAACTTCACTTACTCGGTTGTGTTTCAGAACAGGGCAAACTCTCCGCTGTGAAGAAAACAAAGCAATGAAGTCCTTTGAAGGCAGCTTTCGTAACTTGAACTTTTCGCCTTCTACCAGTATTCTTTTGAACTTTTTCTTTCCATTTATAGATATTCGATATTTTTTTTGTCAAGTATAAAACTTCAGTACTCTCCAACAATCGTTAAATGCTTAAGAAGCTTAATTTTTAAAGAAACCTCTTTTTCAAAAGCGACGATGGTCATGCGATTTCCCGCCAAGAAAAACGCGGGTTGCCCAAAAGCACCGCACGATTTCCCGCCAAGAAAAGATGGCATTCTCTACCCCCGTCGGGTTGTCTTGGCACTCCCCTCCGCCTCCCAGAGTCTGTGCGGACGGACGTACGGATGTACGGACGTACGGACGTACGGACGGACGGTCACGTGACTATTACGTCACAACCAAAATTTCTCGGCTTGATAGGTTACCAAATTTCCTTAGCAATGGAGCTCCGCTGGCGGGCTTTGCCCGCAGGCTCCGCTATTATATACGTCATATTTTATTTGTCCCTCCAAAAACAAAAGGAACTAATTTTCCTATGTTTTAAAGGTTAGGGTTTGAGATGACATGCAGGCAAACATTTTCCCAAGATTGAACCCGAATTTGTGAGGCGGTTATTATTTTCCGAACTGGTATTCTAAAGAAATAACTGTTTGGATGCCCCTGCCTGACTCAAGGTCCGGCGTGTGTTTTGTGCACATCTTTTGAGAGACCAAGGCCGAAGACAGAATAAATTTCTTGAGGATGTTTCTTTTCTTTGATTGGGGTCAGGTGGAAACAACTGTAAGTCGTGTAAACTTGAAGCAAGAGTAGACTCACTTCGACATTTCTATGCATATATTTTCGTCAGGACAAGCTAAAGCAAATAAACGGGTCCATTTCTTGCACGCGCTGCTTCTCTTAGACAAAAGGTTGGCATATTTCGTAATTTTGGAACTGGAATGAAATTGGTATTTTCAGTTGGCCTTGTCGAGACTAAATAGCAATCGAACTATTGTCATTTTGACGCTGGTGATAAATAGCATTCAAAGTTTAGTGCTTCGATTCAGTGAGTTGCCTAATTAAAGTATTTTTCGGATGCAACGTGTATGCCTGGGAGAGGCTCCTCTATTAAAAAAAGGAAAGAAAATTTTACAAGGTATCCTTAAGAGGGACCAGTATCTCGTTTTGTGGGCAAAGTAATGTCTCCAGTAGTATTTTTCCCGGATTCTACCTTAAAAAGGGCGAAAACAATTCTGCCTATTTGATATTGTTAGTGCCTAAGTGATTACCTAATAAGAAAAGTGTTCACAAAGAAAAGCCGAGTTCTAGGAGGTATCTCTGTATTATCTTTGGCAGACAGCTAGGCGACAGCATTTAAATTATCCCTCAAGGGTAGATTGAAACTTTTGTTTTATATTTTTCACTACTTAAACTTTAACAAGAAGACACCTGAGGGCGTTTACGTGGGATGTGCTGGTGTATGTAAGGACTATTTTGAACGGAGTTGGACAGTTGTCGAGTACATGGGCTGGTACGATATGTGACCCTCCACGCCCCTCCACGGGGTTCAGGGAATAAGTGAGGGCACGTGCACGCACACGACACGTTATAACACGCACGCACGCTTCTGACATACATTATATGCGCATAAAAACAATTGATTTTGGATAGCGTGTCTGCAGCCATTGTTCATATTTGGCTTACAAAGTGGAGCTTTGTTTTTATAACACGCTAGACTTTTGCTTTTTTAACACGCTAAGCTCCTTAATTCCCTTGACACGGTGGAACTCTTTATAGATTACTTGCATTTATGAGCTTCTTATTTGGGTGAATGCTTTTAAAAATTCTGCAGAACATTAACACGAAGGGAAGCAAATTCATTTTTCTCTTAGAAATATTGACAATTAGCAATCGATCTATTGTCATTTTGACGCTGGTGATAAATAACTTTTATCTCCTTAAAATGACCCGCCTATGAAAAGATTTGGGAGGTACAGTCATTGTCTTTAAGCCGCAGTTTCAGTTAGACCTTGTTTAAATAACCGGCCCTCGTGTATCGTCAGATTAATTCATGAGCGACAGAGCCGAGTATTTGGAGAGTATTTGGAGATCCTGTTGTGCACCGTTGATGTGCACAGCTTAACCCAAGTTTACATGTTTGACTGATTAAAATCTCGCGTCATTGATTTCCCAGTACTTAGAAGAGATTTTTCCAAGATAATACAGCGGATATTTTTAGCTAGAGGGTTAAATTAGTTTTACAATTTACAATTGACCATGGTCAGACAAAAGGAGACGTCTCCTAAATTAAAACAAAGTTAGATGCAAGCCCCAAATATATCATGTCATACTCCAATATTATTTGCAGTTTCCCGAATAATTTCTCGAGGCTCCGATTCCTGGCAATAACTTCAGATTCCCGAATAAATTTTGCCGTTCTCCCAAAACAGATATTCTTAGAGTTGGCACCCCCCGTGACCCCGTGAGTACTAAGATCTCTGGTTTATTCTTGACGGTAGTAGTATATCAAGAGTCAGACAAATACCACCTGATTCTCAGAGGTTTATTTTCGAATTTTAAACCCCCCCACCATAATAAACAAGCTCCCTTTGCTCGCTTGTTTATTATGGTGGGGGGTTTAAAATTCGAAAATAAACCTCTGAGAATCAGGTAGTATTTGTCTGACTCTTGATATACTACTTTACCGAAATAAGCCACCCAGCATAAAAAAGAAGAAAAATGAAACCGAACACACATAAAAAAAAAAATTATAATCGATTAAATATTTGTGAGACAAATTTAATATCAATGGCTGCCGGATTTAACAACTGTCAGATTACCGGAGCAGTTCAAAACCTACCGCCTGAGCTACGTGAGATAATTTACAAACATGTTCTTGCCATAAAACTGAAAGAGCGAGAGGCTTTGGGTTGGAACCTGGTTCACAATGAGCTTTTAATACAACCTTTCTGTCCTGAAAGGCAGCGGCTTGTTCATATTCTGGTGTGTGTAGCCTATATGCATTGTTGTTGTGGAGGGTGTTGTTTCCTTTGTTATAAACAAGAAGAAATCTTACATGAAATAACCACCCCTGTTCCAATACTTGATATAACTTTAGTCAAATATTGCACTGATTTGTTTGAAGAAGTTTATCATAATCATTAATTTATTTTTTTAATTTATAAACAAAATATTCATTACCTTCATCAGACATTTTTATACCCATTTTATTAACAAATCGATAAGGATAATATGTAAGATCTTCAACAAGCCGTTTTGGAGCCCATACACGAAAATTTTCACTATCTTTTGATTTTAAAGTTAAAACAGCTGAAATCCCAAATTTACCTTTTCGGTGTGTAACGTTTAGTATTCTATATATTCCATCAGAAATATCTCTCCATTTTAAAATTTCAATAATTTCAAAACTTTCTTCCGTTGGCCATTCTTCTTCAACAGAGAAATCTGGTGTATCAAATAACACATCTTTTGATAGGAAGTCTTCTTGTGAGATCGTGTGTTGATCTGTGTAGATATCCATTGTAATATACAATTGGTATACATTTGTTTAATAGCATGTACTTTTCTGCTTGACCTAAATTAAACCACCCAGCGCACAAAAAGGAAGAAAATTAGATAAACACAAAAAAAGCAAAGGAAAAAACAGGACACAATGAATATACATATTTTAATAAGGATTTTTATTGAAAATATAAACAAACTAAAGTTATACAAAAATAGAAAGTTACAGTCTCTTGACAACGGCGGTCATAAAATGACCGCGGTTTCCAAGGAGTTGCACCCTCTTAACAACGGCGGTCATAAAATGACCGCGGTTTCCAAGGAGATTCAGTCTCTTGACAACGGCGGTTTCCAAGGAAATTCAGCCTCTTGACAACGGCGGTCATAAAATGACCGCGGTTTCTAAGGAGATTAAAATTAGTCCTGAAAATTTTCAAAGTTACAGTTTCTTGGTTAACTGAAACCAGACACAGTTTTTTTCGTGTTTGAACGACTTGTTGCCAATAGGATTCATGAGAGGACGGATAAAGCGTTAACTGTAAGTATCGTTTCACGCAGAGATTTTTTCGGCTTTTCTTGGGAAAGTGTGAAAATCTGTTTAACTGTTGGAAATCAAGCTATCATCGCTTCTTAATGAAGCCACGATGAATATTGCAAAATGACACTATGTTCTGAATGAAAGACGTAAAGTTCTGGTTTTCGTCGAAACGTGATTCCCTGAAATAAACAAAACACTGAATTTTGTGACATTCCGCCACGAGTAAGTTGTACACAGTCTTTCACCCCTTGGCTAGCCGATGAAATTGTTTTCGAACGCAAAGCTGTGTTCGATTTCGATCAATTTATGCTCGTTATTTATCCTCCGACTATTCGTGGCGGCTAACAAAGCCTAAATCAAGGAGTATCAGAGGAAGCGATCTAAGACCATCTAATGTCTCTCAATAATTCACGCGGATTTCCGTCCATCCTGTTAGTAAACTTTTCGATTTTGTATACAGCGGGTAAAACTAAGCTCTCCAAGAATGGAAAGAAAAACATGAGGTTCTTTGATATCCTGTCACAATCAACCAAAAAATGGAGCAGTGTCTCTGGCTTTTCTATATAGCGAGCGTTAAAAACCGCCTGCCGCGAGAAAACGTGCCTCGCTTTTGCACTGAGCCGACAACAATGAGTGTGTAATTGTGCGCCCCAAAATGTGCCATTGTACAATCTCTACAGGAATTATTGCCACAAGCTGCGTGTATTCCTTTCCAACTGATAAGATTTTCTCACTATTTCGAAAAGTTCAGTTTTCAGTATCTTATTTTATTTATTTATTTATTTTCCAATGTCTCCTTTTTTCTAGTTTCTCCGAAAGTTCTAAATACGTACAGAATCGCATCAACCGGTACGGACGAAACGCGATTTGTGCTTGTTCAGCGTATGCCTGTATAAATGTCTGAATATTCTCGCGCGAGTTTCAAAAGACTCATTCAATGCTTCTGCGATTCTCGTCACTTTCTGCAGTTGCAAGTTTGTACCGCATTCTTAGATTTTATGAAAAATGTTTCCCTTCCACAAATCATTTAACTGAATTAGACTACGAGCAGTCTCTCTTTCCGCTCAGGGATAGTCGAGGAAAACGAACAAGCGAGCGAGCGAGTACGAAGTCGCCTGCAGCGTTGAAACGTGACGCGCCTGTCGAGCCGCTAGTGTAGTGAGACTATCCCTGAGCGGAAAGAGAGGCTGCTCGTAGTCTGTAACTGAATTTTAAAAACGTATACTGCACGTGACAAACCCTCTTTGATGCATGTATATTCGTAACATAAGCCTTCAAATGTAGTTCTTTCCGATCCTGTTATTGAGCAAGCGGGAAACATCTCCCAAGACTTTTATCACTGCTTTACTGACAACGAAAAGTGCACGATGAAGACGAGCAGCCGTGAGGAAAAAATGTGGAGGCGAGAGTCAGTGGATTTCTAATTCCCTTTGAGTCCTTCCTCCTCCCCTCCCTGTCGGTTTTTGGCAACTTGCAAACCAAATATTTCTTGACTTTTATCCAAACATTTTCTTGAAAAGTGCTGGAACTAGGGTCATTGAACACACCATACTGGGTGGGTTCCAAATGAACCCACCGGGTTTCAACTTCTTTTATTTACTTTGACACAGTTTTTCACTAGCTAGCTCTGCGATGACACTAAGGCAGGACAAAGTTCAAAACAATCAGGTATCATAAACTAAAACCAAACCAATTACAGGATGCCGATAATTAAATGAACCAATGAGAGCTCGTAGCGAATACGTGTGACCGGTGCCAAGCCTGGAAAAAACGTTCAAAGGCGAAACAAATTGGTTGTCATTGTTTTCAGCCATAGCCTTCTCGCTCTCTTCTCGGCCGGGTCATATTTGTTGTTGTTCTGTTTTTCTTCTGTGTGTGTTTTTTGTTTTGTTTTTACCAACTGCCCTTGGTGTAGCGACATTTATTTCTCGTGACAGTAGCAAACAAAAGCTGGCAAAAGATGTGTCATCTTGGCAGCCCCGCTAATAAAAGATGTGTCATCTTAAGAGCAGGAATGGTTGCCACCGTCACAAAGAAATAAATATTCTTGCGGGGATTGAGTTTCAACCAGGGATTCAGCACTTTTTTTTCCTTTTTTTTTTGTTTCTCGCGACAGCCGCAAACACAAGCTGGCAAAAGATGTGTCATCTTGGCAGCCCCGCTAATAAAAGATGTGTCATCTTAAGAGCAAGAATGGTTGCCACCGTCACAAAGAAACAAATATTCTTCCGCTGATTGAATTTCAACCAGGGTTTCAACTCTTTCTTTCTTTTTTTCTTTTCTTTTTTTTTTCTCAAACTTCATTGCTACGAGAAGTGAGAAGACTATGGCTCGGGTTGATCATGTATTTCGCTAAAAGCTGCTTTCCGACTTAAGGTCGCCGCTTTGAACTTTTTAAATATTTCTTTGTTCATTTTGCCAGTTCGAGTTTTAGTTATGCAGGCCGCTCTCGTCCTTATCTCTACTTACTAAGGCCGGGTAGGCTGACAAATCTTTCAAGAAATTATCTGAGCACAAAAGCCTTGGTAACCATAGCTTTCATTTCTTTTTCACGGCCGGGTCATTATTATCATATGTTTGTTTATTGTTGTTGTTGTTGTTTTTTTTGGTTTTTATCAACTGCTATTTATTTCTTGTGACAACAGCAAACACAAACTGGCAAAAGATGTGACATCTTGGCAGCCCTGCTAGTGAAAGATGAGTCATCTTAAGAGCAGGGATGGTTGCTACCGTCACAAAGAAACAAATATTCTTCAACTGAGTTTCAGCTCTTCCATGTTTTTACTCAAACATTACTGCTGTGAGAGCTGAGAAGACTCGTAATGTTACTCAGAGGGATTGGCCTGTATTAACTAAGTTATGGACTGGCAAAATGAACATCGCAATAACTGAAATTTCAAATATCTTTCCATGAATCAGAGTTAGTAAGTGGCAAAAATACTGTCAACTTAGTGGACAGTCATTCTAACAAAAGAGGTGCCTCTTCCATCGTCTGACTTGTTTAATAGACCGAAAAAGCAAAGCCGATTTCAAACATTACTGATTTCCTCTGATTCTTTACTTAGCGTCTTACTGCAACCAGACCTTGTAAACAAATTAATGTGGATTAGCTGAAATTAATTTTAATAAATGAATTTGGTATCTAACTTGTCATACAATGCTGTTTTGCGTTTGTTCGAACCACACAAATTCCCGCCAAAAAATTAGAGTGCTTTTATTGAGCACTGATCGAAGCCGATCCAAAATATTGGCGAGAAAAATCTGGCATGTAATTCCTGCAACTTTGCGTTTGTTATAAGCAATGATTTATAGTTGTAATAAGGCGACGAAATCTTAAATGCAACCAAGGCATATCTGAGATAAATAACAACGCTGTTGAATTCAGTGAATCGCAGATCGAACGCGTGGGGTCGCCTCTCATATACCGGACACGTGGCTTTGTTCAGTTCTTGTAGCCCTCTAATATTTTTCCATGCCGACAAGACTACTGAGCTAGCAGCTGCAATTATACCGGTAATTATTTTGCACGGCTTACATACAGATTCAACTTACCATAGTCCACTACGCGAGACTTTTGTAAAGGACATCAGGGAAGATTTTTCTAGTCTTGTTCACTGTAATCTAGCTTGAATTTATCCCATTGTTTGATACCAAACGAAAACAAAATGTCGATTCCCAGACCTCCAGGATAACGTCAATCTAATCACATGGCTTTTAGGCTTCGGAAACGTGTGCATTGACGGTATTGGAAGGAAAAAACGCCACTGAAATCAGCGTTAAACAACCACTTGTGACATCGCATCGTTTCTCAAGAAAATGAAACCAGAAACTGCAAGAAAACACTTCACTGATCCTTTTCGTTACTGGCATTCGGTGAGAAATAATAATGTACAAAAGTTAAAAGTCCTCCTGGTCGCGCTCCTGGTGGAAAGTTTATTCTTGGCGAAAGTCCATCGTGGAGTTTTCTTCTCAAATGCAACAGTCAAATACTAGTCGCATCCAACCAACAGAACAAGCGTTATTATTTTGCTTTTCGCCGCGTTTTTTCTTTAAATTTTAATTTAAATTTTTTTATTTTTCGATTGCTAACCGGCCTTGAGCGGTCTCACCTTGCCGCAGTTAAATTGTTTTACAAATGAGTTTTTGGTTCGGGTTTCCTATTTGATTGACCAAAATTGTCTGGTAATGACTTGTGAATGATGCGTAACACTCCTCTATGGGAAAATCAAGTCACGTTTTATTATGACTTGATGACATGTATAAGTCGGTCCTTACGTCTCCGCTGTTCTGGTTTACATTTGATGCAGTGACATTTCAATCATGAAGCAGCAGATTAGGACGCCTTGTGGTAAGCCCATTAGATACGCTTGAAAAACCCCTCACAAATTCTTAGAAAAGTTTTCTAAGAATTTGTATGGGACAACAGGAGGTACTTACAGTTTGCACTTTCTCCGTCCTGTCATGGTATTCAGGCACTTCCAAAACTTAACGGATTTGCAAGACTTGATATAGGTTTTTTTAGGCTTTTCCTTTTTGAAGTACACACTTGCTACCAGCGATCCTTCAGCTTCCCTTTTGTAAAGGAAGTTTTCGAGAAAATGTTTTCATTTCATCATGATAGCTGATATACATTTGAAGTCTTGCCTTCTGCTCCTCGGAGATGCCTGAAGTTTGCGTACATTGATCAGTGGTTTTCAATGCCAAAAAAAAAAATTCAAATCGCAAGAGTCGTCCCATTCCATGTTTGTTTCCAAATGATATAAAATGGGGTGATGTCAGTTTTTCTAGTCGCAACGACCAGTTACGACCAGTTGAGGCTTGTGAAAACGGCGGGTGATACATTTCGGGAACTTTCTTTCGATTCAGAACAGTAGAGTTTATTCGGGAAAGTCCCGGCAATGATGAAAGAAAAACAGATTTAGATGTGAAGTCATGATTCGACAGATCAAGAATGTTCGTCACAGAGTTGAACTGGATGCTTCTCGGGTTCACTGCTGTATTAGGATTTTTTTATAGGTCGTTCTAGATGATTCTATTTACATAACCTTAAAAAGGTGATGACTTATTTTCCAAGGGAAAGTCCCTGTTGTCTCATATACAGGTCGTTCTAGATGATTCTATTTACATAACCTTGACAATGTGATGACTCATTTCCAAGGGAAAGTCCCGCGACCACCGGCTATGTTTTTAATGCATTGAAGCGTGGTATGCAAATTTATCTGTTTTATTTATGCGGAACAATATCTTGTCCTGAAATGGGGTAACCATCTTCATCACGAGTTGGTAACAATATTTTTGAAACACATTCACGAGTAATAAATCTTATTTGCAAAATTTCGGGGGGTGTGAGAAGCTCAACTAGGTGATAGCAAATAGCTTGCAAAATTGCAATCATTTCGAAAGATATTTAATTACTTTGAAAATCTATAATTGAGTGAATTTTTTATCGTACTTTTCAGAAATAGATAGTGGAATTTCCATACAATGATCAGTAATGAAATTATCTATCATTTTCAATCTATCAAGAAAGACCTTTTCGTCGAACGCTTCGCCTCTGAGGTAAAAGCGAATCTCATCAAGTATTTTTTGGTATTTGATACGGGTAAAATTTGCTTGTTCTGTTTTCTTATCGTATTTCTTAAGGCTTGCCACTACTTTCAAAGTAAGACCAACACCAGTTAAAGTTGCTATGACAGCTGGGTTCAATGTAATTCCTCCGGCTACTGCGGCACTAATAATTAGCTTGCCAGCTGAAAGATTACAAACAAAATTTTTTCTTCGAAAACCGCGGTGCAACTTTTCATAGCCATAATGTTTCTTATGGTAATAAGCATATAAATCTTTCAGAATTTTAACTTTCTCTTTAGAAAGTGTTTGGTCGATATGGTTGAATTCGAAAATGTCCCGCATTGTGCTATATCATAAATGTAAAAATGTTTATGGCACTCTATATTCAATCAATAGTAATATTTCCTCATTTGATACACCCGAAGCTAATTCCACACCCATAAGACCAAACGCCAGTACTAAATTAATACTTATTGTTTGTAATTGAGTTGCTTGGGTTGAAGTGTAAGTGATTGATTGAGTTAAATGAGAACTGTGTTTTAAATTTAAAGAAATAAGCGTATATTGACTTTTGAGGTTGAAATGGAGCGCTTTTATAGTTAATATGTGGCTATGATTTGGAATGATTATTTTATCCCAACCATTTAATAAAAATTTGCGCCCATTTTTGATATTTAAACGCCCATGTATATAATGAACGTGACCACTCAAATGGTGCCCGTTTAAAGACAAATCTGTTTCCATTACCATTTTTCCATTTTCAATGACAAAAGCTGTGTCATAGACACTTGGTTCAACGTTTGAAAGTGTTTCTTTAACACCATAAACAATTAGATGACCAATTGTTAAAAATGATGGCTTACTGACTGTACCGTGCAGATCGAGATATATAAATTGTAGGGGTGAGCCACCCCATCTGTGAAAATGGATAACTGTTTTGGTGTACTTCTCGAATGTTTTGGTTGTATCATCAGAAATTGAAATCGTAGTGCCTTGTGCTGCAACACTTATCTCATTCATTTCCGGCGGAAACTATTCTACAAACATTGTGTAATAACCGACCGGAAGTTTATATAGGTTAAAACCGGGGCGTGACCGGTACTGGTTGGGTGAGCCTTTTTCAAACAAGAGTTTAAGTTGGTAAGCTTTTTTATTAATTTGATGTGGAGACTCGGAAAAATCTCTAATACCCAAAACCTCGATGTTGTTTTCACTCGAAGATTCATCAGTGTCTTCCATCAAGTATCTGAAGGCGTCCCTTTTTTGTCCCGAGTTAGTGATGTGAGATTCATGAATTTTTTGATTGACAAAAGCTCTCATAGTTGTTATTTCATTTTGCATAAAATTAACATTAACTGCGGATTTCGAATCTTTGTAATCGGTTTGTAAGTTAACAATTTTATTATTATTTAAATTTAAGTCTCCAGACATACTTTTTGTGCCATCAAGTTTAAGATAATTTTTTTGTGTTTCACTAAGTCTTTTGTTAACAAACTCGACACATGCGGCGTCTCTTTGGTTTGATGGAAGATTAAGATTGATAATTGATTTATTTTTCATATCAATATCAGCTTCTTTATCCAATTTTTTCACAAGCTGATTATTGACATATTTTTTGTTTGTTGCTTGATCTGCCTGTACTGGGTCTTTTACGTTATAGATTGTATTATTGTTCATATCAATGCTTGCTTCCATTTTTCCGCCTTCCTTTTTTGAAAGAAAGATATTTCTCGTGTCCTGATAGTTTATTACCTTTGTCAGATCACCGTGGACAGGATAAGGGTTGCTTTTTAATCGCAAAATATCTTATTTATTTTGCATGTCAATATAGCAGAACCGCTGGCACTACCCTGAGGTCCACGATCACCTTTTCCACCTTTTTCACCTTTATCACCTTTATCACCTTTTAAACCCGGTGGTCCTTGTGCCCCCTCCTGACCTTGTGGTCCAGCGGGGCGTTTTTCTCCTCTTGGACCATTAGGACCTTGTGGTCCTCCTGGGCCTTTATCACCCTTCGGTCCAGGAGGACCCTCGGGGCCAGGAGGACCCCCTGGGCCAGGAGGACCCACTTTTCCACTTTCACTCGTCGTCGTTTGGCTAGTTTCACCTATTTGACTGTTAATATACCCCATTATATATCTTCATCAAATTTTTTTTATTGCTTTTTGGGGTTTGTCATAGTAAAAGAAAGAATATTTTTTATCGGTGGCGCGATCTAAAGCGTCATGTTCCACACCTATCTCGTCTGCAATCCGTTTGTTTTCTCTTGGGAGAAATTTGAAAATACAAAAATGGCTGCAGTTATCACGGATGTTTTTCGGCACCTTGTAGAAGGTTTGAGTGAGGTAAATAACACGGCAGTTTCTATGTCGCCCGCTGATAAAATAATTAATGATACTGTCCTGGTTGTTTTCGCAAACAAGATCATCAAAAACAACTATTTTTTGGTTGTCCGTCGGAAGTTCTTCGAGTGGAATGATTTCATCACCATGAGCCTCAATAACATCATAACCAACCTTGGGGTTGATTTTTTCAGCAAAGTCCTGCAAAAGATTCTGATATTTGTTCTGGTACAGGTTTTTTGAAAAGAGGTAAATTTTATCAAACTCTAACAAAAAATAAATCATATTCAGTAATATGTTTGTTTTGCCAGAATTACTGGGTCCACAAATTAGCATTCGAAAAACATCTGCTGGCATGCAAGGGTGGCCTTGTTTGTATTTACTCTAGGAAGAACCTTGGTCAAAATTTACAAACTTCATTTTTTTTTTCGCTTCTATATATTCGCGCTGGAAATATGTCAGTAAAAAAATGGCATCAATTGGCGAAAGAAAAGTCGAAGCTAGATAAACAAACAGAAGAAATTCACCAAAAATTTAGAATGGATAAAATAAACAAAGAGTTTGGTCAGCTTTCAGGAGAAGAGTTTTTTAAACCAATTACAAAAAGGCTTGATGAAAAGAGCAGCACCACTGTGGAAGAAGAAGGAGAGGAAGAAGAAGAGGAGCAGGAAGGTCCTGATTACACAAGGGATGAATTTGACGACATCAACCCGTTTGGTGATGAATTCAGACCGGATGCACCAACACCAGCACCATCACCAGAACCAACATCATCACCCCTATATGATGATGATGATGGTGATGATTTTCCACCACCACCCCCACCGCTGATGGAAGAAACATCCAAACGAAAAGAGTGGGCGAAGCCGGGACCGGTTGAGCCTGAATATCAACACGAATCAATCCTGCTGCAAACAGTTAATCAGCTGATCACGAAATACGGAAATGATCCCAACTACAAAGTAGGAAAATCGAAATTAGGTTTGAAAGGTAAAACCATTGTGGAACTAAAAAAGATATGAGATGGGATCAATGAAAAAAGAAGGGTAACAAAAACAGTTTTTGAGAAACAGTTACAGGCGGGGAAGTATAGACTGAAGTCCGCTCCCCCACAAGAAAAAAGAGAAACTACTCCAACCCCTTTTGAAAAAGCTGTCATGAGCCGAAGACCTGCTTTTGAACTTTCTGACGATGAAGATGACTTTTCTAAACAGAATTGGGAAACCGAAGGAAGTGGCATCGCTGATGAAGCTGAAAAATTGATCGACCAACTTCATTTGAGCTTAGGATCGATAAAAGCAGGAAATAGCTCAATAAAACTAAAAATTCAGGTATTGTTTCTGCTTGATTCACTAGTTGAACTCGGCACAATCAATAAAAAGAAAAAGAAAAAATTATTTCTGATTATATAGAACAATAATGAGCTTTAACATACTGCTTGACTCGAGCCTTGCAAAACTAGAAATAGGTGGAGAACGGAATGTTTCACACGATTTTACAGTCAAGTTTTATCCTCCAATCGAATTGGATTAAAAAAAAACTATAAAGCTGCGCTAAACAGACTTATCACAATGAGTTACTCATGGAATAACATCGATTCTCGTTATGATAATAACAAAATTCGCTGGAAGAAAAAAAAACAGAACAAGCGTGGAAGACCTTAACTTTCCCGAGTGGATTGTATGATTACAAAAGAATCAACACATTTATTCAGCAACACACCGGTAAAGTAGACCCGACAAACAAAGACAGTAATTACATTTTCACAATATATTTCGATATGTCAATTTATAGGGTTGTGACTTTGATACATAATGATTATGAGCTTGACTTTTCTCAAGGAAATTTTGGTGAATTGCTTGGTTATGGCAAAAGTACTTTGAGTGGAGATGTTGTCGGAAGAGAAGTTCCGAATATCACAAGAGGTGTTGATTGGGTATATTTGCACTGCGATCTTATCACACGCCTAAAAAACGATGTTTCAAGCGATGTGTTATACAGTTTCTCAACAGCAGATCTTCGGGTTAGCTATCCATTTCGAAAAGAGGCGCGCCGGCTTTAGTGGCAACCTGTGAATAAAAGTTCTATTGATGCAATAAGGGTTCGGGTGACAGATGGAAGAAACAACATTCTGGATCTCAACGGGACAGATATTGCAATTAGTTTAATGATTGAAGAAGAGTAAGGATTTTGTCATGAAATCATCCGAGCGAGTGGGCAAGATTCTTTGGCGAAAACACCGGAAGTTATCGATATAAACACAAAGGATCGGGTATTATCCGTGACACCTTCATGACCATCGGTAAAATATTCAAAAAAATATAAAGGACGTGGCAAAGAAAACCGCCGAAAAAGCTTCAAAAACAATCGCTGAAAAAGTGGGACAGAAAGTGGGTGAACTTGCTGTGGAAAAAGGTTCGAAACAAATACGAAAAATACTGCAAGAGCGAAAAAAGCAAAAACCGTTGTCACAGGATGCAAAAAGGAAACTTGCAAATATTTTACAAAATCAAGTACCGAAAAAATCAGACGCCCTTGTGAAATTAAATCAAATTTTGGCAAACGAAATTTAATCAAAAAAATTTTCTCTCTTTATATAACTCTTGACAAAATGTTCAGAACTCCACCATACCTCGAGAAGACTACATACATTCGAGTTGATTTGGACACTGCACTCACCTTCCCTGGGAATACCCACACTCAAAAAAAGTTGGGATACAAATTTGCCTTGAAAGACCGGGACAATTTTTATGACTGGTACAACGCTTATTTCCGCGTCGATTTCGACTTGGAAGCTACAGCAAACGGAGCCGATATTGTTGAAGACACTCGATCGGCTCCGATCAACGGTTCTTTTTCATTGATAAAAAGTTTGATCGTCAAATCATCTGGAAAAAAAAATTATACGAGGCGGATAATATCAACAAGGTTGTTTTCATCAAAAACCTGCTTGACGTTTTCGATGATTTTTCGAGAAGTGTGGCAAAAAACTATTTTTGATATCTTGATAATGCTGATGACACTGTGGTTGCAGCAGCAACTGCGAAGAACCTTGGAATGCGGGCAAGGGCGATTCTATCAGACCAAGGCAAAACAGTTCAAACCATTATCCCTTTGAACAGATACTCCTTCTTCGAAAGTCTTTCCGACAGGCTGCTGCCCCCGTTACATTTTGAGTTTGAAATTAATCTGCAAAACGATGAAGAAATGATTTGGCAAAACGATGGAACAGCTCGAAGGATTGTTGTCCGTCAATTTGAGTTGTGGGTTCCACAATTACATTTCACTGGCAAAGGACAGACCCTTGTCAATGAAAATTTCTTGAAGCCAACCAAATGGATATACCTGCAAGAAAATTTGACACAGAGCAGCACCCGAAGGGATGCGAATGGTAGGTGGTTGATTACACCGGGGGTAAAAAACCCCAAGCATGTTTTTGTATTCATTCAACAAACTCGGAAACAAAATAATTACCAATACAATCCTTATATCTTTGACACATTCGATATCGATGGTGATGAATCAGCAAGATTGGACACTTGCCGTCTTCAGTACGGCACAGAATTTTATCCTGAGCTTGAATATGATCATGACTTTAAAAGAAGAATTTTCAATGATTTGATCAATTTCAGATACAGAAAGAATGACTATAACACCGGCGTTCAGCTGCCGCTTTCCTACTTTGAAAAGTTATACCCAGTTATTTACTTCGATCTGCGAAATTCCAAAGAAGGTTTGACAGACGATCCCAAAAAGCTCGAATTCCATTACAGACTTAACGAAGCCGCTAACGCTCAAGATTATATAATCTTCGCCGCGATTTTGAATGAACAAGAATTTGTGGTGAAGCAAATTGGCAATGAGCTTGTCGTCGTCTAGACAAAAAAATTCTGAATATAATATACACATGAAGAGCACAACTTATCATCCATATAAAATCACACTGACTGATGGTCAGAAAAAGAAACTTCAAAAAGCTTATGTTTCGAAGACAGCTGTCACTCTGAGAGTTAAACCAGGCCAAATTGGGCGCGGTGACGAACTTCTTCTAACTGCTACTCAAATCTCGCGATTAAAAAAAACCTCAGCAGCAGGTAAAGGAATGGAAATAAAATTAAGCCAGACACAGATTCAAAATACTGCGCAGCGCGGTGGAAGTTTGTTTTCTGCTATGCTAGGTTTGGCACGACCTTTGATAAAGCCAGCCCTTGGGGTACTGGCAAGTGTAGGTTTGAGTTTCGGCGCTGAAAAGGTGCTGAAAAAGATATTCGGAAAGGGTTTTGGGCCGAAGGAAATTGAGCTTTATAAACTTGTCCAGCGAATGACTCCTACTCAGAAAAAGGCGGCAGAACAATATCTTGTTGGACAAGGTTTAGTGAAAGGAGGCGGTGCACAATACGGCGGCTTCCTTGGTATGTTGGCGTCTATCGGAGTACCTTTAGCCCTTGATTTAGTCCGAAAAATACTCGGAAAAGGTATGCAAACTCAACCACCACCACCCTCACGACAACAACGAGCACCACCCCTCCCTCCACCTCCTAAAGGTAAAGGAATGCAAATTCAACCTCCACCTTTTTTCGGAACTTGGGATGATTATTATCACTTAAAAAAAACTGAAATTTGAAGATAAACCTCTATCCAACATTGACTTGAGAAAATGGTGCAACTTTTTACGAATTCCAATAAAAGGTATTTTTAGCAGAAATAAAACAAAACCCTTGTTTCATTCCCCATGCATTATCAACTTGGATGATTTCGGAAGTTTGGGATCTCATTGGCCTGCCAAGGACAAAGGTACTTACGAGTATTTCGATTCATTTGGGCTTCCACCACCTTTGGAATGGGAAAAAGAAAAGTCAATGCACGGGATGACACATTTTTTCAGAAATGATAACCAAATTCAATGGGAACAAAGTGTGAGATGTGGTTACTACTGCCTTCTCATAAAAGGCATAAGTTTTGCCGATATTTTGAAAATGTTCTCCAATGATTTACTTCAAAACGAGGAAATAGTGAAAAATTATTTTTCATAAGAATATACAATGGAAGTGTACTGTGTGAAAGAAAAGCGGCACACGCCTAATGCGCAGGGAAGTGAAAAGGTTGTAATCACAAAGAACAATCGAAAACTCTTGAAGGCAAAATGCGCTAGTTGCGGAATAACAAAAACACGTTTTATGCCGGGAAACTAGGTGAGCCCTCCCGCGCGGAGGGCAGTGGCATATTTGGTGATGTTGCAATGGCAGTTGGTGATCTTGCTATTACAAAAGGAATCCCATATCTTGCGAAAAAAAGTGTTGAAGCTGGAAGATATTACGCTTCTGAAGCAATGAGAGACCCCAAACTGCAAAAGAAAGCAATAAATTACACTCTTGACAAAGCCCGCCCAGTCATTCAAAAAGTTGGAAGTGAAATGTTAGATCAACTTTCAACTAAAGTTCGACCAAACCAACATTACAAAACTGACAGACACGATTTAGATGGGGGTGGGTTTGATATACATGTAGCAATTGGAAAACTTCCGAAACCAAAAAAGGGTTGGACATTACCAGCGCATAATTATACCGGACCATATAATCCTCTTGAAAAGCAGGTGAAATACAACCCAGAAACGGGTGAAATTCTGGAAATATATCAACCACCAACAGGTGCAACAGATGCGATTGCTATGCAACATGATGTTGATCATGATGTTTGTTCCAACCGTGAAAAAAAATACGGTGAAAATCTCAAAAAATGTAAACACAAAGCGGATAAAAAAATGGTGAAGTCTCTTGACGCAGTTCCTTACAAACAGAGGCAGTGGGGTCATGCGGCTGCAAGAAATGCAATCAATGCTAAACAAAAGTTAGGGTTGGGCTTGAAACAACAAAAAGGGACTGGTGTTTTGGATAAACCGTTGGAAGTAGTGAAATTTGCCGAAACTTTGACAAAAAAATGATTCCTTCCACAAAACCTGTATTCGATCGGTATTGGAAAGGTGATATTGCGAAAAATGCTTTCACAGGACCAACTGGTGTCACAAGCAAGAAATTTTGGACTCATCCAAAAAAGGGTACTGTCATGCGTTCGGTGAAAAATCCGAAAACAGGCAAATATGAAAATGTTTATGAAGAACCTTGATTGGTTTTCAACCACCATTTATCAAACTCCTGTTTTGCGCGAGGCCTGCTTGCTAAGGTTTTAGGAAGGTGATGACAAATAGATTCCATAATTTCTTTTTTGTTGGGCCAGCATTCAGAAGGTACAATTTGAAAATAATTGTGTAGAAAACAGGAGTAGTTCACTGACTTGCCGGACATCTCCTGAAATTGAGCAATAACGTTACTTAAAAAAACGACCTCGTTGGAAGAAAACATTTAACAATGTTCCATTTCCGAAAAATATGTTTTAAATGAAAATTAGTCAAAGGGGGCGCAGTGGAACTTCTTTCCCGATTTTCTTCTTGAAACTGTTCATCATCACATTCAATCACTCTACCACATTTTGGACATACACGACATAACTCATTCACCACATAAACTATTTACTCCTCGCATGAAGGACAACGATTAATCTTTTTTGATAACAGGCTTATTTCATTTCTTTTTTTTTTTTTGCAACATTTCTTGAATCATTTTCGACGAAATGTTCACACCTTGCAAACAACCAAACGGGTCGTCCATTTTTTATCGTGTATGGTATACAATGAGCTCGCGCATTTTCAATAGGTTGTCAAAAATTTATTACAGCCCGCAAGGGTATTGGAAAGGGTTTGCAGCCGTTAAAAAATTAGCCCAGGCAGCGAAAGTCTCGGAAGATGTGGCTCAAAACTGGTTGATGAAGCAAGCTCTTTGGCAGGTTTATTTACCAGCCCCACGGTACATTCCAAGGCCAAAATTTGATGTTCCTGTTCCAAACAAAGTTCACGAAGCCAATCTTCTGTATCTCCCACACGATCGCCCAGCACGCTCCCGTAAAACTTTTAAATATGCTTTCACAGTGGTAGATGTGGCCTCTCGATACAAAGAGGCCGAACCGTTGACCACAAAAGAGGCTAAAGAAGTTGCAGCTGCTCTGGAACGGATTTATAAACGTGGTCCTTTGAAGTGGCCGAAACTGCTTCAGGTCGATCCTGGTCGTGAGTTTATGGGCGCTGTGAATCAACTGCTTTCGAAACATAATGTCGAGGTTAGACGCGGCCGTGTGGATATTCACCGTGATCAAGCTATCGTTGAAAGATTCAACCGCACCCTGGCTGAACGACTGTTTGGACAACAATATGGGGTTGAAATGCGCCTCCCAGACGACAAACGATCGACTGAATGGGTGGCCCGACTGCCCGCTGTTATTTCAGCTTTGAATAAAGAAGTCACTCGACTAACTGGTCAAAAACCTGTTGATGCCATCAAAAAGAAAACTGTTCCATCCAAACCCTCGACACCTTATTTGAGACCCGTTGGTGTGAACGAAAAAAAGCTCCCCTCCGGTTTAAGTGTTCGCTATCTTTATCAACCTGGTGAACTTGAAGGTGGTCGACGAAGAGCTACCGACCCAATCTGGTCTTTGAACGTTCACGAGATTGAAAAGATTATGATAAAACCAGACGCGCCGGTTATCTATTATTTGTTTGACGGACCAAAACGCTGGTTTGTCTGCGAAGAGCTTTTGGTTGTTCCTCCAGATACACAACTACCCCCGGCAATCTAACAATGAAACTTGATCGGTTCTGTGTGAATGCCGTCTTCCAATACCCAGCGTTAGTCGTAGTAAGCGCTCAACCCCAGCTTCTGCTGCTCGTAAGTGACAATCTGCCCGTCCCGCATCCTCAAACCTCTATTAGTTGCTATGTCCTTGCTACCTTCCAAAGCTTTCTTGAAACGCTGCCAGGTTATCTCGTTTTGCTTCTTCGACACCCCTTTTGTGCTAAACTTCTTTTTTTTGCCCTCAGATTCGTCGACGAAATAACATTTTGAGCAGAGAGCAATCATTCTGCTGCCTTCAAACTCGAGTTTGAAGAGCCCAGGGGTCCGACTGCTCCACTTGTCCCAAGCTAACCACTCTTGCTTTTTTTGCCTCAAATTCTGTTTGCAGCTCTGGTTTAACGATTTCTTCCAACTTTTCTGCGCTGATTGCCATGTAATTGCTGTCTGTGTCCATCTGAATCAATTCGAAATCTCTTCTGTCAAAATACCTGTCAAGAAAGTCATAATAAAATTCAAGCATTCGAAGTTTAGCCAATTGATATACAGCTATTCCTACCTGAAATGGTCTTCTGATTGTGATCCGAAGCTTTCGGCTTTCCAGCTCATACGCCTGCCCGATCTCGTCAAGATCACTAAAATATGAGCTTCGCAAGGCTCTGTCGACTACCTTCTCGTCTTTGGTGTAAATGGTGTTTTTTTGCCGCTCCAAGGCTTCGATGAGCTTCCCGTACCCACTATTTCCTAACAGTTTGAATACCTCGGCCAACAGAGCCTTGCTTTTTTCTTTATCTCCAGTTCTACGAGCTTCAGTAACTTGCTCCACAAACCAAGTGAATATTTTTGTTGGTTGGTAGTCAATAGTCCGATAAACATTTGTGATCACTGCTCCATGCTCAAGATACCATCTAAGTAGAGGAGCGTATAATAATATCTTCTTTGCAGACAATGTTCCCACTAACTTCTTTCCGTCTCCGCGGTTCCGCTTCGTGTGTTTCAGGTAGTCAAGCATATGCTGCGGCACAGCTTTAACAGGAACCTCTTTGTTGTAGAAAAACGGGCACATTTCCTCAAACTTTGGGTGTAAGTGCTCAGGGATCTCTATATCAACTTCTGCAAATCCAAACCATTTTTCTTCTTTGAGCCTTTGTGTTAGTATGGGAGCGGCGGCTTCGTTATTGTAATGCACGACCCTTCCTTTTCCACAAGGCATGTCTCTAAGCATGGTTGACAAATACAAAGCATTGGCGTCGTAACCCACTATATTTTTGCAAAGACGAGATTCCGCTATTCGATGAGACCTTATCTTTGTAACTCCAACTTCATGGTATCTTGTGAAAACAAGGCTCGGTCCTCCGACAGCAGCTTCAACATCTCATACGCTTCTTTGCACGGGCTGTAAAGATCCGCGCCCCTCTCAACACATCCGCGGAGTAAGTAATGTAAACTAACACCTGGGATACTTACAGCATCCTTCAAAATATCGATTCCTTTATCAGTATAGAAAGTACGCATCTTTTCAAAAGCCTCGAGGCCAGGAGCTACATCGAGGTTATTATAGTAACGCAGCCAGTCTGCGAAGGTACACATTCCCTTTTCTTTGAACAAACGCTGGCACCCATCCCATTCATCCCGCGTGAGAACATAACCACCCTTCAGCTTCGAATACCAATCCTCATATTTCGGAAGTCCGCGAAAATCAAGTTTTTCAGGTGTGTCAAACCATTCATACGGAAACCACGATTTTACAGTTTCGCATTCGTAGGCTTTCACCCATTTCTCATAACTTGTACCCGGACCCAAGTAGTTTATGATGTCGAGAAAGCGAAAGTTTTTAGTCAAAATGAACATAATTTTGTTTCCATTTTTTGCAACTCTTACTTTACCAGTTGTATCAGATAAACGTTCCGCGAAATGTTCTCTTATAAGATTCAAATCATATCGCCCGGAGTTAAACCCAAGAACTGGCACCTGATTACACCATTCTTCTATTTTGAGGCGCTGTGCTTTTGTGAGCATATTCATATCTTCAGGTATGAACACTGTTCTTACTTGGTCCCGAATGTTTTTCTCACGCCTCTCAAGTTCTTCCATAAACTTTTGAACCAAATTCGCCGGATCTTTTTCACAGATGTGAGTAGGTTCTCTTTCTAAAGTGTCACCTATGCTAACAGAAATTGGAACGTGTATGTTTTCGATAGTTAACATGCCTGTAGGTTCCTTCCTCAGATTTTTATCTCCGTATGCTTCAAAGTCATACAATATCGCGTGTGGATAACTTTGTATTTGAGTCTGTGGCAACTTAATATTTATTTCTCCTACTTCACAAGACCATGCTTCGATTACATGGTAGCCAGCAGCTCGAAGCTTTTGTGTACGTTCAACAGTTGCTTTAAATCTATCTTCTCGTGTTTGGTTATGATGAGTAATAATTCCATTTCGATCATGAGGGTAGCATTTTCGACATCGATGCCAATGACATCCATGATATTGAAAAACAGTCTTTGTTTCATGGTTATAACCGTCTACAGGTGCACGCTCAACCCATCTTTCACCTCCATGTCCACAGGTAGCGTGGTGAATGTGAATTTTATGAAGTGCTGCTTCTTGTTCAAGCCAGCGAACAGATTCTGGAGAAGATGAATGTTTTGGATAAAAAGCTTTCTCAAAAGCAGTCTGTGGTGCTTCAACTTTTTCGGCCGGACATTCAATTACCGTCTTCCCTTGCGCACACGTTTGGGTATGCCGTTGAAGGTTGCAAGCTTTAGTAAATCTTGAACGGCAATGAACACATGCATATTTTTTTGCAAGCTTTGAAATATCTTTTATAATAAAAGCATGCCCTTCGTAAATTCCAATTGTCAAAATATTTGTTAACTTAGCTGGTGGTTTCCTTCTAAGATGCCATACTATTTCACCAACCTCCATACGTTCAGGCTCAAAGACACAAATTCCCAACCAATCTGAAAAATTTCGTTTTTTATTAAAATGTTTTTCAACCTCATCAAGTTCATCTAAACATGTTTTTCGGCAATCTTGTGGAGTAGCAATGAGATTGAAAAAACTCTTAGCAAGTTCCCGTGCTGCCGTTGTACTTCGATCTGGTCTTGAACCGCGGTGTACCGCAATACATCGCCATAAACATAAGTTGTCTTTGTAAGTGTCTAAAGTCAGCATCGAACGGTTATGTGCAAGGTTACGCAGCCAATCTGGTAATG
The DNA here is from genome assembly GCA_964017195.1 of Siderastrea radians. NCBI lineage: Eukaryota > Metazoa > Cnidaria > Anthozoa > Scleractinia > Rhizangiidae > Siderastrea > Siderastrea radians. Next base: position 15,424,306 of record OZ024895.1, read on the forward strand.
GTCCTGTATCTAAAAGTGGTTGACGATCAAATATGATTTTTTATATCAACATTGAAGTGGTTTTCAAAAACCCATTTTGTGTCCGGTCTATTTATGTTGTCAGGGTCCAGGCGTACCTTCTCCCGCTCACTCAGCCATGTCTCCGCCTCAGAAAAACGTTCAAGCCAAGGCGAGCCAATGTTAGTGTACATCACCATTGACGAATCGTCTTCAATGTTGCGTAGCTGATATGAAAAAATATGTCTTGAATAAAAAGATGTATGAACTTTATCTTGTATTTTTGTCCTAAAATCGGATGTAAGATCTCTTTCTAGTCCTCGAATGAAACGACGCCCTCTTACCTCTTCTCCCTCATATTCGGTATTATTATATAAATCAAGAATCTCATTTTGATAGTTAGTTTGTAGCATTTCGGATGTTTTCTCGAGAAATTGGATCAAACTTTCTCAAAATTTCTTGTGTTTTTCTCCCCCTTCTACGAGGAGGAGCGGTCGGTTGAAAAGTTTTAGGAATTAAAGGTTTATCTAAACTCTTCTCCACTTTCTCAGAAATAGGTTCATCCAATATGTTCTCAATAGTTTTTCGAACAGCAGGAGCATCCTCTGCAAGTAATTGCTCTAAAACTTGCAACGTTGCTGGATCAAGTTCTTTCAAAAGCTCTTCAATGTTTATATTAAACATAGACATTGTAGTTTGGATATAACAAAGATATGATTCTTTAATTGAAAATTTTTAATGTTGGGTGGTTTATTTCGGTTAAGTAGTATAGCAAGAGTCAGACCAATACTACCTGATTCTCAGAGGTTTATTTTCGAATTTTAAAGCCCCCACCATAATAAACAAGCGAGCAAAGGGAGCTTGTTTATTATGGTGGGGGGTTTAAAATTCGAAAATAAACCTCTGAGAATCAGGTGGTATTTGTCTGACTCTTGATGTACTACTAGGGTAGAGGTGCAAACCGAGGTAGCGTACTTCAGGCAAGATAGAGTGTAAAGGTGGTCGAGATGGGGGATGTAAGCACATTGCGGCCGCAATCTAGGCAGTGGATTGGTAAAATTAAATGGTTAAAGATGTCCTACATCCCAAACGGCGGTGAACAGGGTGAAGAGTTGAAGCTGTTCACGGTCTTCGGGGAAAATAGATTGGGAATTAGCCTATCATGAAGTGTTAAATTATTTGCATCATTTGTTTGATCTTTTTCGAAGTTTGGATCACCTGGCAAACCATTCTTTCGACTGCAGAGGCGATTTCCACTAGCGAATTAGTTTTCAAAATATCCGCTTACTGAAACTCGACGTTCCTGCAAATATTTTTTTAAGTTCTGCCACATTCATGGCGTTGAAGTCGCTCTTATTCTTCTGTTTTGACATTTTGAACCTGGAACTATTCGAGCTTCAAAGACTTCAAGCGGTAATGGAAACATTATATAGTAACAGGAACTTGAAATAGCGACTCGTAGTTTGTAGACGTGCAGTGACAGTTGTTTGAGTACCGGATGTCCGAACTTTCGAGGTTTGTTTACGTCAAAAATCGCGTGACACTACACGTGAAATCTAACGCCGAAAAGGTGAATTATTGATATTAGATAATCTAGGCGTAGAGGTCATGTTGGTGGGCTCTGGGTACCTTTCTCGTCCCCAGAACCCACGATCCTTTTGGTCTGCGCCAGTGATCGATCCCTGGCAACCTCGTCCCCAGGGTCTTCTCGCTTTTCAAAATGGCGGCGGCTCGGGAGAAGACCCTGGCACACAGCAGATCACGTGTCTCCAACGGGGATGGAGATGTATTCAAAATGGCGGCTAAGGCGACGAGATAGAGAAGATCTGGGTATGAGATCACGGCTGAGGCGAAATGAAACAAAATGGCGGACAGAGTAAAGCGAAGCTAAAAACATTTGTAAAGAAAAAGGCAAGTAAAAAACGATTTAGACATGTGCGAGCATCAGAAATGCGGTAAAGAGATTCTTACTGTTCATACTCTCCATTTTTTGTTATCTTAAAGAGGCTCTGTTTATTTGCGTTTTGTGGTTATTGAAAAGGTGTACAAGTCATAAGCTTTAATAAGCTTCCTCGTCTATTATTGTAGTTTTGTATTAAATTGCAAAGTTTTCCCCTTACTGCGATTGTGCCCTGCAATCAAGGAATGTAGTAAGCATTAAAGAGCTACAAAGTGCGAATTAAAATAAAAGTACATAAAATGTGTAAATGAGCTTAATAGTAGTCAGTGTGAAGTTATCTCACAGGGGCTTTGAGCATTGAAGCACAGGCTTACCATCCTCTGTTTGTGTGGTGGGATGTGCATTTATGATGGCTGTGTCGGTTTATCAAATTAGCAAAACTAAAGCCGAAATTTAGGAGTTTTAAAACTGAGGAAAATGAAATAAAAACTCATAAAATTGCTGCCATGGTGTTTTGATTTGTGTTTCTGTGTTTATTTTGGCGATTTAAGGCTCGCGAAAACGATGTTTTCAAAATAACGGTCGGACTCGCTCAAAAGTAGAGAAAGAGAACAAGGCATGCAACCAGGTGACCCGCAATTACACTACCCAGTTGAACATTTCGCCAAAAAAGTCGTATTTGCCCGATTCACTCACACAAAAAAATCTTAGCCCTCGAAAGAATAGTCTTCGAACAAAATTTTGGCCAAATTTGAGTTAGATTCGATCGCGGATAGACCTTTAGAATCGAGCCTAGACTTTTGAATACGACCGTCAATTTGCTTTCTCCCTATGATCTGCAAGAAATCCGAACTCAAAGGAATTTGAAGAATGCATTTTTCCGTTAAAATTGAATTCGCGAGCGACAAGCTTCCGTCCCTGGCCTCCCTACGCGAGACTTTTAGTCCGTGACAAAATCTTCTCTGTGGTCACCCAAGTAGCGAGTTTGACCGACAAAGGAACCCAGTTGAAAGACGCGCGATTTTTTAAATTTCCCCTGCACGTAGACTGAGGGTCGCTGGGCGCAAAAATTCAAAACAAAACAAAATGGAAGACACGGACTCAGGCCAGCCTAAGGCCAAGAAGAAAAAGACCGAAAAGGGAAATGAAAAACGGTGGTGGTACCAGAAAAGTTCAAGTACTTAGAATTCTTACATTTGTGGGGGAAGAAGACTGATTTTTTCAGGGTAAAGAATTCTGTGAGATGAAAATACATTTTCGAGCTTCTACTACATTGAACGGGAATAAACTACTCAACAATTCATTACCATGCCATTGATTACTTTCAGTATTATTTCCTAAACCTAGCCACAGAGAAAATCCAAAAAGTTGAGTTATGGATCCCCTACTTTTCCAGCAGTTCGTTTTGATCAAATGTTTTCGTTGAAAAAAAATTTAATTCAATGTTCATTGATCGCCTTTGCTGTTTTGGTCAAAGTCCCTAAGGGCGCTGTTACAAAAAGCAATTTTTCTTCCAACTTGTCTCTCAATTTCAAAAGTTCCACCAAAATTTGCGAGTCTGACAAGATGTACGTAACATTGCCTAACATAGAACGGCACATATGTTAGTTTACAGTAACTCAGAATAAAGAAAATGTACGAGAACTGTTAAGTTAAATGTCACTTTGCCGTTTTCTATGGAACAGTGTGTGACAACAGGTCTCCTTGCTATACCTTCAGTTCGCGGGAAAAAAGACGCGATAGTCAGGAAATTTTGTGGGCTGAGCTGTGGTGAGCTGATCAATGAAGCCGCGTTTCAAGCTGATGTTCGGTTTATGATGTTCAGTTCAATGCTAGTTTAACCTCCAAAATCTCATCGGAGGAAATTTTTTCTCCGGATTTTAACTCATAATTCTGTGTTAACCTTTCATGAAAACGGAAAAATGCAAGCCAGTTAAACGTAACGAAACGATTACGCATGATCTTAATAGCTGCTGTTGTTTGGCAATGGTAAATGTCATAATGTGTTAAATTCTTTCGCTGCATGCTTTGATGTAATTTATTCAGGCTCGAGGTAATTAGTTATTCGAAATGAAGTGTTATAGGACACTTTAAAAGACGTACGAACACAGCTAGGATCTCCACGAATTAAAGGTTCTTCTTTTGCCGTTTACCTGGTGGTAGCGGGAGTTTAACTCTGTTCATCGTTTGACAACGTAAACCGTCTACGATGCCAGGAGGTGAAGGAGATTCCGGTTCAAGCCTCGGTGCAACGGCTCAGCCGCAAACATCGCAATCAACAATGTTTCACCAGATCTTGCCGCCCCAGCATCTTGATCTGAAGACAACTGGTGAAATCGCCGAAAATTGGAAGTTATGGAAAGAGAAATACAACAATTATTTCGTTATTTCTCGATTGGAAAGAGAAAGTCCAGAGTATCAGCTCGCTATGTTCAAGCACGCAATCGGCGATGATGGTCTCAAGGTGATCAAAACCTTCAGTTACTCCGAAACGGAGAATGCGAACGACTGGCGTGTGGTTATGGGCAAGATGGAAAAGCATTGCATCGGCGAAGTAAACGAGATTTATGAGAGATATTGTTTCAACAAGAGGGACAAGCTTCCAACGGAAACGGTCGACAATTTCGTCGCTGAGTTGAAAACCTTGGCAAAGACCTGCAACTTTTGTGATTGTTGACGCGATAGCCTCATACGCGATCGTATCGTTCTGGGAATTAAGAGCGAGCAAACCACCAAAAAGCTTCTAAGGATGAGAGACCTCACCTTAAATAAATGTATTGATGTTTGTCGCAGTGAAGAGGTTACCGCAATGCAGATGAAGTCGCTCGCCGAGCCCGTTGACACCGTTAATCAGGTCAAGTCGAAGAAAACAAAATCGGATAAATCTTGGAAAGTCAAACATGGAATCGAAGAAGATCTCCTGTAAGTTTTGTGGATATGAGCATATATTGGCAAGAAAGAAGTGCCCAGCGTGGGGAAAGACGTGCAATAAGTGCAAAGAAAAGAATCATTTTGCCAAGAAATGTACTAAGAGAGTACCTGTTTACAATATTGAAAGCGAAGAAGAGCCTGAAGAGATCAGTGTCGTGAGAATACAAGCTGTTAAAGAGAGGGCTGTATTTGCCGAGATGTTGGTTAAACAGCGACCAATTCGATTTCAAATAGATTGTGGTGCAAACGCGAACATTTTACCTCTCAGATATGCCGAAGGCGAGGAACTCGCTCCGTGTTCGCAAACTTTGGTTATGTGGAATGGTACTAAAGTAAAACCTGTTGGCACCTGTGCTTTGTTGGTCGTGAATCCCAGGAAAAATGAGAAGTTCAAGGTCAGATTTGTGGTTGTTAAAGAAAATCTGACGCCTTTGCTTGGTTTAAACACGACGGAGAAGATGAAGCTGTTAACTATTCACAAAGAGAATTTCGTAAATGTTGTGGAGAATGTGAGTGGTGGCCTGATAGATAAGTACCCAGATGTTTTTGATAAGGGTCTTGGAACGATACCTGGAAAAGTGCATCTTCAAGTCCATCCTGGTTCTAAGCCTGTGATCCTCCCAGCAAGGAAAGTTCCTGTGTCTATTCGTGAGAAGTTTAAAGAGGAACTGCAAAGGCTGGAAAGTCTGAAGGTCATTGCTCCTGTTGACGAACCGACCGAGTGGGTTAGTCAGATTGTGGCTGCTGTTAAGAAGTCTGGTGAGCTGCGTGTTTGCATCGATCCGAAACCTCTCAATGATGCTTTAAAGAGAGAACATTACCAAATTCCTGTTATTGATGATTTGTTGCCTGACCTCACAGATGCACGTGTGTTTACTAAGGCTGATTTAGCATCAGCTTTTTGGCATTTGGAGCTAGATCATGAATCTAGCATGCTCACAACCTTCGCTACGCCATATGGGTGATATCGTTGGCTTCGTTTACCCTTTGGTCTCAGCGTCTCAAGTGAAATATTTCAGAAGCGTCTCCACCAAGAGCTAGATGGTCCTCCCGGTGTTAAGTGCATTGCAGACGATGTTCTGATCCATGGCACGAACGAGGCCGATCATGACAGCAATTTGGAAGCGTTTATGAGCAGATGTCAACTGAAAGGCATCAAACTCAACAGTCAGAAGCTAGAGTTCAAGTGTGATGAAGCTCCATTCCATGGACACCTGCTAACCGCCGAGGGTCTAAAACCGGACCCTGAGAAAGTAAGGGCGATCGTTGAGATGCCACGCCCTGAGAAGCGAGATGACATACTGCGGCTAAATGGAATGGTTAACTATCTTAGTCGTTTTCTTCCTAATCTGTCTGATGTCATGAAACCTCTCCGTGATCTTACCCATAAAGATGCGGTATGGTGTTGGGATGACCTGCAAGAAAAGGCATGGAATGATGTCAAGAATCTCATTGTATCTGCACCCGTTTTGGCGTACTACCAGCCCAGTGAAGTGCTTGAAATCCAGTGTGATAGCTGTCAGAGTGGGTTGGGCGCAGCATTTATGCAAAATGGGCACCACATTGCGTACGCCAGTAGAGCCTTAACAGAAACTGAATCACGGTATGCGCAGATTGAGAAGGAGATGATGGCAATTGTTTTCTCAGTGGAGAAGTTCAATGATTACACGTTCGGCAGGAGGACTATCGTCCACACTGATCATAAGCCTCTAGAATCGATCGTCAAGAAGCCACTTCATCGTGCTCCTAAGAGATTGCAAGGAATGATGATCCGTTTGCAGAAGTACGACTTAGAAGTCCGATACGAGCGAGGGAACAAAATGTTTCTGGCGGACACACTCTCCAGGGCGTATCTTCCATCGTGTACGCAAGTTGAGTCGGAATTTGAAACCATCAACATGATGAACTATCTACCAATATCTGAAGCAAGGCTCCTGCAGATCCAGCGTGAAACAGAGAAGGACGAGTCCCTTCAAGCTTTAAAGGCCGTTATTCAGCAGGGCTGGCCTGAACACAAGAGTGCCCTGCCACCCGTTGTCTCTCCGTATTTCAACATGAGAGACGAAATGTCCGTTCAAGATGGGCTTATTTTCAAGGGAGAGAGAGTGGTGGTCCCGAAAGCTGCAAGAGGCGAACTACTCAGGAGAATTCACAACTCGCACCTGGGAGTTAATGGTTGCCTTAACAGAGCGCGCGAGTGTCTTTATTGGCCTGGTATGACAGGGGACATTAAGAATCATGTGTCAACCTGCGAAGCCTGTAGGGAATACGAGCGAAGCCAGACCAAGGAAACGCTCAAGAGTCACGAAACGCCAAGTCGGCCCTGGCAGTACGTTGCAGCTGACCTGTTTGAGTTAGAGGGAAAGAGCTACCTGGTGACGTCTGACTACTTCAGTGATTTCTTCGAACTTGATCACCTTAGAAGCACATCGTCCGTGTATGTAATCAAGAAGCTCAAAGCTCATTTTGCAAGGCACGGTATACCAGAACAGCTGGTCACCGACAACGGACCACAGTTTACGTCTCGCGATTTCCTAAAATTCTCAAAAGAATGGGATTTTGATCATCGTACTAGCAGTCCTCGTCACAGTCAGTCCAACGGCAAGGCAGATAGTGCCGTGAAGGAGGCAAAGAAGATCCTCGTGAAATGTAAGAAGGCTGGTTCTGATGCGTTTCTTGCTCTACTTGACCACAGGAATACACCGCCTACGGGAATTCAGATCAGCCCGGCTCAGCGCCTTCTAAATAGAAGAACAAGAAGTCTTCTACCCATGTCTGCTGGTCTACTAAAGCCGTCTGTAGCTGATGAAGATACAACCCGTACCAAGCTTCGCCTGCGCCAGCAACAGCAAGCTCGTTATTACGACAGAGGCGCCCGCGACCTAGATCCTTTGGAGTGGCAGAAAGGCGTTGTTAAGAAGCGTTTGGACGAAAGGTCGTACGAAGTGGAGCTTCCCCAAGGAGTTCTTCGGAGAAACAGAGTTCATCTTAGGAGGACCAACGAATCTGCTCCTACAGCACCGGACACCCAAGATGAGCAGTGTAACGAGCCACAGCCACAGCCACAGTCTCAAGATCCTGTGTCTGGAACCCGCGGGTTGCCGTCCCAAACTGCAACTGAAGCTCCGTCTCAAGGTGCTACTGTAGTTCAGCCACCCGCTACTCCTGTGGAAGCACCAGAGCTAAGAAGATCTCAGCGAGTCCGCCGAGCCCCAAAACACCTTGAGGACTTTGTTTTGGCCAAAGTGCCTAAGCATTGAACTGTCTGAACTGTTGCAGCTTTAAGGACTCTTTTTTGTTGTTGTTTTTATTTGACGTATTTATTTTCTTTTTCTGTTATAAAAGAGAGGGTGTCATAATGTGTTAAATTCTTTCGCTGCATGCTTTGATGTAATTTATTCAGGCTCGAGGTAATTAGTTATTCGAAATGAAGTGTTATAGGACACTGTAAAAGACGTACGAACGCAGTTAGGATCTCCACGAATTAAAGGTTCTTCTTTTGCCGTTTACCACGAATCTTATGCTGTTATTACAGTAAATGGCACACACACACACGATAAAGAAGAAAAAACAATTCAACATACCACCACCGTTTTTAATTTCCCTTTTCGATCTTTTTCTTCTTGGCCTTAGGCTGGCCTGAGTCCGCGTCTTCCATTTTGTTTTGTTTTGAATTTTTGCACCCAGCGACCCTCAGTTTACGTGCAGGGGGAATTTATAAAATCGCGTGTCTTTCAACTGGGTTCCTTTGTCGGTCAAACTCGCCACTTGGGTAACCACAGAGAAGATTTTGTCACGGACTAAAAGTTTCGTGTGGGGAGGCCAGGGACGGCAGTTTGTCGCCCGCGAATTCAAATTTTAACGGAAAAATGCATTCTTCGAATTCCTTTGAGTTCGGATTTCTTGCAGATCATAGGGAGAAAGCAAATTGACGGTCGTATTCAAAAGTCTAGGCTCGATTCTAAAGGTCTATCCGCGATCGAATCTAACTCAAATTTGGCCAAAATTTTGTTCGAAGACTATTCTTTCGAGGGCTAAGATTTTTTTGTGTGAGTGAATCGGGCAAATGCGACTTTTTTGGCGAAATGTTCAACTGGGTAGTGTAATTTGCGGGTCACCTGGTTGCATGCCTTGTTCTCTTTCTCTACTTTTGAGCGAGTCCGACCGTTATTTTGAAAACATCGTTTTCGCGAGCCTTAAATCGCCAAAATAAACACAGAAACACAAATCAAAACACCATGGCAGCAATTTTATGAGTTTTTATTTCATTTTCCTCAGTTTTAAAACTCCTAAATTTCGGCTTTAGTTTTGCTAATTTGATAAACCGACACAGCCATTATAAATGCACAGCCCACCACACAAACAGAGGATGGTAAGCCTGTAATTGAAGGCCTCAGTTTTTGGCTGGTCAAGCACGCTGTAGGACATTCTATTTTTTGTCAGTTCTGGTGAAGCAACTGAATTTATAGGTGTTATTGTTGTAGCTACCACTGCAATATCTCTGAATCATTCAGGGGAAAGGGGCAATTTCAGTACATATGGCGCCCCTAAAGCACTGATTAAAACTGCCAATGTCAATTTTTGTTAATCAGACTGGTTGAGATGCTTCCAAGTTTCAAATTGTTGTAGGATTTTAGAATGAATTTGGATGTTTTTCTTTAGAATCCTCCTAGTCTACTTCAATTTTCTGGGAGGCTAGTCCATACTAAGCCAGTATAAGCCTGATGCTTAGATGCCACCAAGATTACATTTTCTAACATTTGTGGAGTTTCATTGTCAGTGAGGTTTCAGCAGTCATGGCATGATAACATGATGCAGGTTATGGCAAAGGACTAAGCTGTGCTCATGACCATGGCTATCCCCAAAAGGGGCTTGCGTAGTGACATTTGCTCCCCTCTTGTTAGCAGACCTGGCAACTCTTGCGGTTTGGGGTATCAACTGTAGGTCTCAGGATTTGGCCTCCAAATCTCACAGTGAATCACAAAATCTTGAAATTACCACAATTCAGGCAGTATGAAGAATACAATAGGGAGCACAAATAATGTAAAGGATACCTTGAAACAAGAAATCTACCATTTTTATTCTTGTTTTATGCATATTTTGGAAATCTCCAGGTTTGAGGTCCCAGTCTCCAGGTTTTTCTGGGCTTCTTTTCAAAATCTCCAGATTTGCATGTTTTAGGGATTGCCAGGTCTGTGTTGGTGCAGGACTGCTGCAATACAGTTGGTTGAAGGGTGGGTTTATAACTACACATCCTGAACATATCATCCATTCCCACGGTTAGATAGTTTTCCTTTTTTTCAGTGTATGTCACTGTGCCACTTGCCAGGAGATCAAGCCTGACAGACTAGTGAATTACTGTTTCAATTTTGTGAGGGGGTTTACATGCAAGTTACAGTAACCAATGTTCCTCTTATTCAGTGCAGTAAAATAATAGCCAGGGGTCAATTTAACATTTACAAGTGTAATTTTCAAGTGTAGCTATTGTTTCTGAAGTTGTAAACAGTAGCCACACTTTTAAGTTACACTTGTATATGTTTATTTAATTGACTCCAGGATGGGCTGGGGAATTCATCCTATGAAGAATACTAGTGACCTTGAGTCAATGATTTTTGATTCGAAGTTTTTTGAAAAAAAAAAAAACTCTGCCAAATAACATCATGGTATTGTTCTTACCTCCCTGTTGCTTGGATTTCCTTTCATCATATCTAATTTATTGGTAACGAAATGCAATTAGTCACTAAAAAAAAAATTATTTATTGTTTTACTCAGAAATGGTGACATTCTAACTACTATTTCAAGTACCGGAAATAATAAATGAATATTAACATAACAATATATATCCCACAATTCTCTACGCTGTATATATTATCATGTTTTCTTCTATTGTGCACATTTCTCCTACGACATCACTTGAAGTAGGAACGAAGTCATTACTCTGTTAGCACCGCGTCATGGCCCAACCGCCGCAAATCCAACGGCCTTTGCAAGTTAGAGCTCAAGATATTTTAGCAAACGCCCAAGCAGAATTGCCTGTTCCTCAAGGTCCTCAACCGGCGGTTGCCGTTCCTGCTCCGGGTCCTGCACACGTGGCCGAACCAGAAGTTGCTGAAATTGCTGAAGTTGCTGGACCTCATGCAGTCCCTGACCCTCCACTTGAGGTAAAACAACCGTTTTCCTTTCTTCCCGTTTCATTTACTGGTTTTAGCTTATTTTTGCTCTTACGTCTGTTTTTGAGATGTATGCCACTCGAGTGCGGCGTGTTATTTAAATGCGAGTGATGCCGCTCGAGTGCGAGCGATGCCAGTCGAGAGCGACTGAAGGAAAGCTTGTTACTCGACCATGTGAAATGCAGTTTGCTAGTCGAGGGTTATTTAACCACTCCGGTGTTTTGTGAGTGATGCCACTCGAGTGCGAGTGATGCCAGTCGAGAGCGACTGAAGAAAAGCTTGTTACTCGACCATGAGAAATGCAGTTTGCTAGTCGAGCGTTATTTAACCACTCCGGTGTTTTGTGAGTGATGCCACTCGAGTGCGAGTGATGCTCTCGAGAGCGACTGAGAGCTTTACGAGTGAATGAAAATCCTGTTGCAAACAAATGCTGGTCGGAATTTCGACATGTCACTTGAATGCAATTGAATGCAATTTACCGGTTAGGCACGACTGATCGGACAATTTTTGCCGCTCGAGCGCGAGTGAAAATCTTGAACTTATGTTGTTCAAATATGTTTTTTGGTGTTTTTGTAAAACGCCTCTAACGCGGTAGTGTATGTTATATTCTACAAGTGTGGCTAAAGATTTTTTGCTCTCAGTAAAACATGGTTTGCTCGTTTGCTTTTTTAAAACATCTCATTTTGCCACACGCTGGGAAAGCTGCTGGTTGTTTGTGCAGTTTATCAAGTTTTATTTTCCCTCTTAATAGGGCCAACGGGCCATAACGTGCTTTGCACGTTGTTATTTATTTATTCATTTCCCGTACAGCAAACACGGCAGTTTGTTTGTGAATTTTTTCTCACCTTATGCAAATCACGTTTTCACTTATTTTTTGTTCGGTTTCTCTTTCTAGCTTTCGTTTTGTAATTTCTTTTGGCGCGCGAGGCCGCCAATTTTCGGATATCGTTTCCGCTTGTGTTAGTGTTTTGGAAATATGTCAACAGTTTTGACGGCTTTGTGCCAGCTCCCTCGTTTAGTGCGTTCGGGAGATGTTATTTACCTAGTAGGCGGAGTGTTTTATTATTTTGTGGGCAGATTTGTGTGCTTATCCTTTTCTTACCTGGTTCCTTTTTTTTGTTTTAGCAAAATAAGCCATAATTTCCTTTAAATGTTGTCAACTCATGCTGAATCGAGTTATAATAAAGTGTTTTTTGTTGTTGTTTAGTTTTTGTTAGCGTTTGTTCTCCCTTCTTTTGTTTTTCTTGTTTGCGGCTTTTTTCGTTTCCCTTTCCTTTTGTTACCAGTTGAGTTGGATTGTCGCTTGAAACAGGGGTACAACTCTCCTCCCGGTTTATCTGGGTCAAGCTGTCTTTCCTCCTCCTCTGGTGGCCACTATTTTGTTTTTTACTTTACATTTTCGCCTTTTCTTTCTACTTGGGTTTTAATTCCAGCATTTTTCTGTTTTGCCCTGTATAATCAAGCAAAACCGCTCACGCCTCGTGCCGGGCACAGTACATTTGATCCCACTCCCTGTGTTGCTGTCTTCCAGTCTAGAGTCAATGAGTGGGTAACCATGGATATGTGGCCACTAGAGTCTGAGGTGGAAATGACAGCCCCTTGTTTCGATTTTGGCTTTGTTCAAAGTATCTGTTCCGGGAAGATTGTCCCTGACATTACGACCCTCCGTTTCCGCAACCCTGATGTTTTCATTGCTGGTCAGCTTCACCTTCACAGCGAAGTCTGGGAGAAAATTGCGAGTCTCAGTACCTATGACCGCGCGGATGAAGTCCTTGACTGGATTAAGAATAAAGTCTCTCTCTTCAAGTTTTTTCGGCCGTTCAAAGGACATTTTAAGGGACGCGCTTATGACTCTGTTATTCCCCCCCGCATTGAATTTGATAATAACAAATCTTGTAATAATTTTGTTGATTTTATTGTCAACACGTTGCTTGAAAGGGTGTGTAGTGGCGCTATATCAGTCTTAGGGAGGGTTGGTGAGGTGGACCCTCCACATCTCGTCATGCCTTTGACTGTTGAACCGACAAAACCTCGCCTTTGTCACGATAACCGCTTTCTGAACCTTTGGATGGTTGACCGCCCTTTTCGTTTGGACAACTTATCGCAATTACCCAGATACCTCACAAAAGGATGTTACCAGACAACGCTGGACGATAAATCTGGCTATGATCATATTCTTTTGGATGTGTCTAGTCGTACTTTCTTTGGCATTAGGTGGAGAGGATGGTATTTTGTTTCCAACACCATTCCTTTTGGTTGGAAAATTTCTGCCTATGTTTATCATTCTACAGGTCTCCTAGTATCGCATTTTTGCGTTCAATAGGAGTACCATGTTCTTTGTATATTGACGATAGGCACAATGGTGAGTTGCAATCCAAAACCTCCTACCCTTCGGCGAGTACTTTAGCTACCCCTTCTGACGAAACACGTCTTGAAGCTTCCAAGGCTGCGGTTTTCCTTGCTGCATATACCCTCACTTCTCTTGGGTACACCCTTGGACTAAAAAAGTGTGTTTTCACCCTGCAAAAAAGAATAAAATACCTCGGTTTTATCTCTGTTTTTGACCTAGAAGCTTTTTACTTACCTCCCGATAAGCAAACCAGTTTTCTTGCTTTGGTAAACTCAATTCTCTGTGGGAGTTGCGTTTTCGACTGTCACCCTTCAGCGTCTCGCGGGTAAATGTATTTCTTTTCGCCTTGCAGTACAGGATTCTCGCCTTTATACCAATGAGATGAACCTTCGCTATTAGCAAGGGTTCAAAATCCTCTAAGCCTATTCGCATCTCGCCTCCGCTCAGAGCTGAAGTGCAGCATTGGGCAGATCCTTCAGTTGTCGCTAGAATTGGAAAGTGGCGCGACGAGCGACACCTCCAGTTCGTTGTTTATTCGGACGCGTCCTCTTTTGCTTGGGGAGGACTTTTTCCCCGAAAAAGTCATGTCAGTGTTTCCGACTATTGGACGCCTTCTACAGCGGTGTTAGATATTGCCACTAAAGAAACCAAGGCCCTTACCAACACTCTTCTTTCTTTTCGTGATGATCTTCGTGACGCTAGGGTTGATGCTTATGTGGACAACCTATCCCTTGTTCAGGCCTGGCAGTCTCAAGCTGCCCGATCGAGCCTTTTTTCTGACGCGCTAAAGCGGTTAGCGGAAGTGGTCCTAGACCTTAATGTGCACCTTTCAGTTATCCATATCCCCTCGAGTGTTAATCCTGCTGATCAGCCTTCACGTCGTTTTTCTCCTGCTGACAGTAAGTTAGCTTTTCATTTGTGGCAGCGCCTTCAATCACACCCTTCTTTTGGCGGTTTACATGGTCATTCTGTCGATCTTATGGCTTTGGACTCAAACTCTCAAAGTGATCTCAATGGGGTTTCCTTGCCTCATTTTACACCGTATCCTACCCCCTGTTCCTCTGGCGTGGATTTCTTTGCGCAAAATTTTGACCACCCGGATCGTAGTTCCATCTTAAGTAACCCGTATATTTTTCCTCCTATACTTTTGATTGGGCAAGTTTTTAATCATCTGCGGGCTAATCATTTGCGATGCACTATTGTTGTCCCCGATGTTCACCCTAGACGATACTGGTGGCCAATTCTATTTCACTCGGCTTTCGCTTCTCTTAAGCTTTCTTGCAAAGGGGAACAAGGCGCGCTTCTTACGCCTTCTCCACATGGTTTCTCAGACTCGTTTAAACTGCCATGGGACCTCTGGGCTTTCAGAATTTAAGACATTTGTTGCGCCTTTTGTTATATATTTGTTGTTTGCGAACATATACTTATCAAAATGATCTGTACATCCGCTAGAACAGTTTTTTGTTTTGATAGTCAATTATAGATTGTATTTGTTCTATAGAATGTTTGGTAACTTTTTTCTTAACTTTGTAATGATCGAAGTGACAATAAATTTTGTTCATTTATTTTTTGTTTTCCTTCTTCGTTTTCCCTTCAGCCTTTGCCAACGGCCCCTAAACTTTTTTGCCAGTCAGTCTCTTGTCCTCGCTGTGAATATGCCAATGACGCCACTTTCCGTTACTGTCAGAATTGTGGTTACAAGAGGAAAATCCTAACCGTTGGCCATACCCAAAGGACTGACGTTACTCTGGACGTCTCTACTCTTGATAACCGCCTTTCACAAATCGCGAGCCTATCTGCTAACACGTCCTACTCAAAGCAAAAGTCGTCCCTTCAAAAGGAATTGGAGTTCTTCTTAGCCTCCCTTCCTTTCCCAAAGGATATTTCCACTGTTACTCCTCGCGAGCTATGTCGTTTTTTGGTATGGAAAGATCAAAAGGGGAAGACAAAAGTTCATTACGCCGGTTGTCAATTCTACGCACGCAAAGGTTCCTTTCCCTGTCCATGTCCAACGCGTCTGGCTTTTGGCACCGTGGACTCCTTGATTGGAAAGTTGCGTACAATTTTTAATGAAGTCGGCAGGAGAGGAGAATGGGACCCGAGACTTCTGCTGGGGAATCCGGCTACCGATCTTTCACTAAAACAATACCTTAAGTGTGTTACCGCAGAACAGTTGCAAGCTCAAGCAACACCCAAACAAGCCACTCCTTTTTTCGTTAATGATCTTTTACAGTTAAGTCACCTCATCGATCGTAAATTGCGGTCAGAGGATTTAACTCCGATTGACGTGTTTGTTTTATTAAGAGACCAGGCCTTTTTCAAAACACTCTTTTTCAGTGGAGATAGACCCGGCGATCTCAGTCAGGTTAAGACTCCGGAAATTCTCCGCTTCCCGGATAATAGCGGTTTACTATTCAACCATGTTTGGGGGAAGACTCTACGTGATGGTTTTTCGAACCTTTTTGCCATTCGTCGCAACCAGAATGCCGATATATGCCCTGTTAAAGCAATTGACCTTTACGTAACCTTTGCAAAGGGTATAGGTATTGACATTACAAGCGGTTTTTTATTCCGCCCTATTACCCCAGATGGGGGGATTGTTGATAGACCTTTTTCATCCTCGGCGGCAGATTCTCGCTTCAGAGTCTACCTTGACGAAGGAAACCTTGCACAAGCAGCAACACTTCACGGTTTTAGATCGGGTTGCGCTATCACCCTCGCCCTTGCGGGCGCGGGACTGCAGGATGTTATGGGACACGTTGGCTGGCGCCACCGCTCTACTGCGACCTATTATATGCAGTTATCAAAAGTAATGTCCACCAATTCTCCTTCCACGACCCTTTCTGGTCGAGAAGTAAACATTGCAGATCCAGGGGTTTTGTATCAGAATTGTGATAGCCTTAAAGATTTTATTCCAGCCTTCCCGCGGTAGTTTTGGAGAATGGGAGAATAAACTCATTTTTGGCTAGGTTTTCTTCTTTCCCATCTCTGTGTCCATTACCCAGAGTCGAACGGTTGGATTTTGCAACCCATTTTCACCCTTCCATATCTCATTGTTATGTATATTCATGTGTATTGTAGGTACTTGGAATATGTTACTATTTCAAGTACCGGAAATAATAAATGAATATTAACATAACAATATATATCCCACAATTCTCTACGCTGTATATATTATCATGTTTTCTTCTATTGTGCACATTTCTCCTACGACATCACTGGTAGTAGGAACGAACCCGCCCGCCCACCCCCAGTGGCATGACGCGGTGCTAGACCTTCATGCACATGAATATACCGCTGTCCACACTCGTGGACAGCACCCATTTTCACCCTTCCATATCTCATTGTTATGTATATTCATGTGTATTGTAGGTACTTGGAATATGTTACTACATTCATATGTTGATTTACATTCATTTGCTTGGAGGATGTCTTTTCTGTCACTACAGTAGATAAAAGCACCTGATTTGAGCATGTTTTCTTTTACTTAAGTGAGCCATAAACAAGAGCGTTCTTGGTTATGAATGTTAACTTTGTATCTTTTTAGTTAATTTGCTCACAATTCTGACTGGAACTGTAATTCTACATCCATTTGGCTTGGATTGTGTGGTTCCAGAAAATATCCATACCCCCCCCCCCCCACGGAAGGGATTGGAATTTCCAGGGGGGGTGGGGGGGGGGTCAAAGGCCCAGGAAAATCCTGAGAGGGGGGGGTGTTGTATCAATTTATATTATTTTTTCCAGACCGGTTCCATTATTCCTATATGTTAAATTTTCTGTTTGCATTTTGCTTACCGATCCGCGGACGCAAACATTGATCTTGTTAACTGCACAAAACTAATATTTTCAAGGTGGTCAGGCTCGATTTCTGGTGCTGCGAGAGTCCGGTCATTTTACCAAACAGCGGCGGATTAGCGAACAGCTCATGCTGTGGAAGACGAGTAAATCCCGTAAATTACACCAAGAATCTCTGTCACACATATTTAAGCAGATACGTCTGTCGATTTGATTTCGAACTGTATCATTCCGTCTCTGCTAGTAGCAGCGCAGACATTTACGTCGCATTTCTTCGTTCTTGTTCGCCGGCGTGAAAACTATCGTTTGAACTGAATTATTGCGTCAACATTGAGCACAGTAGTAATTCGGAATCGACACAAAACAGTTCTTGATCCCGCTAAGAGTAATTCTTGATCGAAAACTACGTAAAAACACTGTAATAATTATAGTTCGGCAAACAAATATTATCTGTAAGAAATTTACGACTTAGGCGCGTTATATATAAATCAAAAATAAAAACATGCCCGTTTCACGGGTTTTGACTCAAACATTTATAATATTTCGGCATGAAAGAAACGGGCAAAATTTCTTCGGTAGCAGTGGAAAATCACACAGGCGTCATTACAATTGCATAAAGCAAGTATAAAATAAAGTAAAAGGCATCCCAAGTATTAAAAGGGAAGTGTTTGATGGGAGCGCGTAACATGAACCATTGTTCAGATAAGTTTGTTTACAGAACATTCCCGCGTGTGCGCTGAAATGTTTTCAAATACATTCATGCTGCTTGCAACGTCGTTTTCGGCTTAACTTTACATTAGATAAATCTAGTTGTGCAAAAGTTTTCTAGCTTTGCCAGGTCTCCAGCGAAGGCGGTTTACCACAGCCTTACATCAGCATAAATAAAAGCAGAATTATGTAAACTGCAAAATCGGCGGCATGTCAAACTTTCACCGCCAGTCGACGAGACAACGGGACGCTAATTGTCGTGGAGAAGATTGAATTACACTGCACGATGGAAACCGGAAGGCAATCGCAGTCATCTTCCAAAATTACTGAGAAAAAAAATGGTTTACAGCAAAACTGCTAGCTGTCTTATTGATTTGCATGCGGGTTTTATATATCTGGCAAGCCTTCAATAAAATTTAGGTTTGAATATGCCCGCAAAAAAATGTGTTGTTTTGATTACAGTACTTATTTTTTTACCTTGGCAGCGTAACTTAGCGATTCTTACTCAACATTTATTTCTCAAGAGAACTTGTAATTTGTCAAATACTCGGATTATAAATTGAAGTGTTGCTGTTTCGTCAAGATAATGAAGCAGAATTGGTCGTAAATAAAATTTATGACGATATGCATGCACAATAGCATTTGACATGCGACGTAACTTCTGCTCATATACGCGAATTTAAACTATAGTTTAGCTAATTTTTCGCCTTAAACAAGAAATAGAAATATTTCCAGGGGGTGTAGGAAAAAAATTGGATTTCCGGAGAGGGAGAGGGGTATAGTTTGTGGGCCGTTTTTGGAAAATCCAGAGGGGTGGGGGGGGTCCTATGAAAAATCCCTTCCGTGGGGGGGGGGGTATGGATATTTTCTGGAACCACACATTACAGATGAATTGTACAGAAAAAAAGGAGAAGGAAAATTATTTTTAAAACAATAAAAAAGGGGTCATATATGTGTAAGAGCACCCCAGCTTGATAGTCAGCTTACTGTGGTATCCCTCTCCTTATTATAAGTTAGCATTATTGTTATCTTTTCTTATGTTACAAATTCCTTCCATATCCATTGATCTCCATAGTATCAAAAAATTCAAAAAAATGACCCAGATAATTAAATCAATTGATAGGTTAACTCTAGGTTTTCGTCTTCCACTAGGCTTCATCATGGGGACATAGGAAAAGGTAATATATCTATAAGAAATCAAAACCGTATGTGGCGAATCATGAAGTCACAGAGGCGTAGGTGCAGGAAATAAAGCAGGAGCTAACAACCTAGTGTGAGAGGTGGGAGGCTTAAATCCCTCTCCCCTCCTCCAGAATTTAAAAGCTAGGTTATCTGAGATGCTATTTACAGCACCCTGGGTGCATTTATCCAGAAGCATCTCACAGTTTCGAAAAAATCACGAAAAAAGGAGACCGCGAATTGGTATCATTGTAAAAACCAGGTTTAAGGTTACAAGACTGTGCGAGTAAAAATACAGTATTTCGGCTTTCCTCCAATATTATCTGGTTGCGTTTTTGATTAAACCTTTAAGGCTTTGGAAAAAATATATTGTTACTTTTACAAAACTCCACAGACGTTTTTCACACAAAGAAATCTTAAACAAAAGGAGGTCGTGGTCTCATCCCCACCCCCACCCCACCCCAAAACTGAGACTGTAAATATATTCATTTTCTTTGAAAATCGAGATTCCTTAAAACTTTCACTTCTGCTAAAAATCTTCGTTTTTATTGAGGCAGTTCGTTCAGGAAGGAATTACCAAAATGGTAAAGGAACCTTAAATTCAAAACACCTAACATTCGTCACAGACGCTTTTGATAACCTGCATTATGACCTCCGCATGCGTTCTTTCCCATATCTGGAAAGAAGAAAAGATTTCCTCTGCAGATGATAAAAATTCGCAGGTAGAAACTACAGAGTTAATAAGATTTATGGTGAAACCAGTACTTGAGTCGATACCACCAAATCGTTTACGGTTTGCACCAAGGTGAACTCGGTATTTCAACAACTGGTCCCTAATGCTCTTTCGCTGATCCTCTGACACATTCCGCACCTCGTCTTTTTTTGCCTCTGGAGACGTAAGAGGAAAATTCTGCCGTGGAGAAGACGTTTCTGTCGAGTTTCTGTTCGCTTTGCTGCTTTCTTCAAGGGTGACGCAATTTGAACAGCACAACTGAAAGGGAGTTGCTTTGGTATTAGAATAGAATGCCGCAAGCAACTGTTAGTAAGCCTACAATAATTTCGCATTTCATCCGTCATTCCGGGTTTGTCTCAAGCTATGTCACTACCGTTATAAGACAATGTTGCTTTGGCTGGTTTGTTATCTCGCCCCGCCCTACCGATTTCTTGGTAGTATGCTTCCAGAGTTCGCGGAACGTCTAAGTGGATGACGTGTCTTACTTCCGGCATGTTTACACCAAGTCCAATCGCCACTGTTGCAAAAACAACGCGAATTGTGCAGTTTTTCGTGGCGCCCGTCAGCTGTTTCAAAATTTCGTCTTTCATCAATTCCGTTTGAGGTGCGTGAAACTGCGCGAAGAGGCAGTTTTCAGGTCTTATCTCGTTGGATGGTGGAAAGTAACTCTTATCCGCAAATACACTGAGAAATAACTTAAAAGCGTACCCACACCATTTCAGAAGTAAGTAGATGATAGTGAGGGGGTAGTTGATTAATTTAAGCTTAAGTTCCCGTGCGATGGGTAACAGAATGTCATCATAGCTTTCGGCTCCAAATGCGGATGGCCTTCTCTTGTCTTTACAAATGAAGGTGTTGCTTCTGTCTAAATTTCCTACGAGTACAATCGGGTTCTTCACTTGAAGCTTATTTTTGAGATGTTCTATAAGTTTTTTAGGGGTTGTGGCCGTTAGCGCGAGAATTGGTGCGCTCGGAACAGAGATCCAAGTTGCGCCAGCTTTCCAAAATCAGGGCGGAACTCTGAGCCCCATTCCTTTATCAGGTGAGCTTCGTCGATCACACAAAATGCCACCCGATCCTGGTATAAATTCGACTGAAACACCTTTCTGCCCACTTTACACGATATAAAAGCCTCTGGATGTGTAAATAAAATCTTAAATTCTCCTTTCTGGACACAGTGAACCATCTCTTGCTCATTGATACCGTTATTATACTGCTTTTCCACAGGAACTTCATTTTCATCGTCAGATTGAGTTGACCCAGTGTCACTTTCGTCATCAACATGAACTGCTTGTTGTTGACAAGCTGCTCGCAGCACACCAGCTTTAATTCCCTTCACCTTCAAGCTAGTCACTTGATCTTCAATAAGAGCATTCAAGGGAGAAATTACAATAACAATGCTTTTGTCGCCTGTTCCGTTCACGTAATCCCACATGTAAGGAAGAAGGTGAAAAATAACTGACTTCCCATAACCGGTAAGAAGGACACCTATGACATGTCTACGTAACACACACACTTCAAGGATCTTAAACTGCTTGACTTTCAGAAATACGCCGTCGTAGTTGGTAGCATGTAGCGCGTACCTTACAGCTTGAAAAAACGAATTCAAATGGAGTTTCATATCTGCAGTATGTCTGGAAGAAGTGCCGAATAATACAGCCGTTTAACAAAGCGTAGTGCAAACTCACAGCGACTTCAGTAAGATATGCGCCGAGAACTGAAATTACCACAAAATGGAGCCAAAATTGGACACACTTGTTTCTATACGTGGGAAAAGATCCCAAGAAATACGTGCTAAGTTCTTTCCCATGAGAAAATGTAGTCCTCTGTCATTAAATATCATTTAAAAAGAGCCAAATTACAAAGGTCTGTAAGTAAGTCGTTTGATTCTGTCTAATTTTCTGAATGATCGCACGTGACGACGCAGTGTTCTTCAGAACGCGAACGTTTGTTGTAGAAAAGGTTGCATGCCGTCCATTCAGGTGCCGTCTCATTCAGGTGCTATCTCGCAGTAGAAATGTCGACTACACCTCAGAAAGTGTATTCTGAATTGGGAGACAAGATTTGTAGACTTTGCGCCAGTGACAAGGATTTTCAACATTCTACCAACATTTTCGGTGTACCTGCGGAGAAGAAAAACTTACGAGAAAAAATATCCGAGCTTTTAAACATTTCCATCGGCAAAGGAGACGGCTTGCCAATGATCTATAATCTGCCGCCAATATGATGGAACACTAAGAAGATTCTCCGAGTTTAAAACGATGGTTCTCGACACACAAAACAAGTTAAAATTAAAAGTAACAACAAAGAGATGCAAGGTCTTCTCGCCGGCTAAGTGTGAACCGGAGAAAAAAGTCCGAGCCGTGGAAAAAAATTGCTCGAGGGCTCGGTCTCTCTTCAGTGACGACAGCGCGAATAAAGTACAACAGAGCACCCTTCAGAAAAGCCCAGCCGAACTTGTCACCGATAGCGGCCCTGAAGAAAAGACTGCTTATGCTATATTATCTCAAGCAGGCTTACGCAATCCTGAGGTAAGTTGATTATATCTTTCTGCGTTTCAAGCAGTGGACGGGTGTCACAGAAGATATACCCTACCCCCACCCCCTCCGGTAAATTGGACTCGTCAACATTCACTAGCGGATTTGACCCCCCAGGTCCAAATGGGCTTTCAGATATGGACCCCTCTGGCAGACTGGGACCCCCTTATCAAGGCAATAATTATGACAAGTTTTTAGGTATGAATTTAGACAAAAGTCCTTCGCTTCTCATTTCCGGTTCCGCTGGTGGGACTGTGCGTGATAGAGCTCCGCGCTCGTTTTATGGGTTTTCGCGCTTCCGAAAAAAAAAAAAAACTCTGAACTCGACTTGTGGGTAACTCTAATATAAACTGACCAGTTGTTTTTGCCATCGTTGTTGCAATGAGGAAATGTACATTTTAGTTTTTGCTTTTAAGCTTCCCTTTAAAAAATTATCAGTACGAACAGAGTTCAAACCCGGAAGTTAATAGAAATGACAGGGTAAAATGAGCCGTCTACCGTTTCTTAGTAGCTACAACAAATGCTTTAATGGCAAAACTGAAAAGCAAAAAAGTCATTTCCTTGTTTTTCTTTCCTTTTTTTGGCAAATAGTCAGATTCTACTTTGGTAGCATAAGGGGGTCCAACCCTTTGAGGATTTGGATCCCCAGGGCTCCATACCACTGGAAGTGTCCTGGGGGGGGGGGGCTCCATTTTTGCTATCACATCTGGGCAGGGGGTCCAATTCTGGGTCAAATTTACTAGAACACTGGCTTTGGTTGCTTGCAATGGCTTGCAATACGTGTCGGAACTGGAGGGGAACAATACAATATCCATTGTTTCCAGCTGGTCTGTGATTTTCTGAATCAGAAAACTTTCCTATGACATTATACTTCTGGGGCAGTGCCTCTGGGATTTTGCTATTTTTCATCATTAAACAATTATTCTCTAAGAGTGGAACAGACCATGAGCAGTTTTTGCAGCAATTTTTTCCAAAACACAAGAGAAGAACTTGAAAGGAAAAAGTTAGAAAAGGAGGCAGTTTTTCACATACAGCCAAAAATATAACTGAAGTGTGTTAGTATATTGTTTCCAAAACAGGGGCATTATGTTTAGAGACAAACGTTTTTTTCACTTTTCAAAGTGAAACTGAAAATACTTGATATTGCCTCTGGTAAGTGTATGTCTCTATTAAAATTGGTTGCCATGGAAACAAATTTTGGAAGGCAAACAAGTGAAACAAATCACTCAGTTAAATATGCCTTTTGATAAAGTGTAATGTTTTTGTCTTTTTTTGTCATGCACATATACATACAAACTAATCAGACTGACAGATATTCAGGTGACAAGGCCTATGAGAAACAAGACTCATTACTGATTATGCTCTGATGAGGCCATGCATTTAAAAGCAGCATTCATTTAAGTTACCTATATGAAAATTGTGGCATTATACATATGCAGGAAAAAGATACTGGACCCATAATTTTTGTATTGAAAATTCTAACTTGACTACAAAGCTTAGGGAAAACAAAAGAAATTAATCCTTCACTGATCCCCAAACCTCAACAGGGTTTGTTTTATTCCCCTATTATAAGATGCCAAGCCAAGTAACAATAATACATTGAATACATTGAAACAAACCTATTCAAGAAACTCTAAGAAAAAGTGATAGTTAAATGGGTCTAACCTGCAATGGAGGCTCATGTGGGGAACATCATTTAATGTGAACAGATTGCCCTAATGTATGAGCCTCATCTGCAAGCTAGCTCCAGTTGAAATATTGAAAATAGCAACATGATATATTGGTTTGAAATCCAAAAGTTGTGCTCACAGTCTCATATTAAAATCTAAAGGCCTTGGATGTTAGAATATACTGTCGTTCGGGAACATAATAGTACATAGGAATTTACCCTATGTTCATTTGATGAAAATGGACTTCGCCAACTGAATTTACTATTGATTTTATTGATTTTATAACCTCGTAAACTACCCAGATCACCAAATCAGCTACAGATGTTTTGGATATGGACACAGTGGTGAAGGTGATAAATGCAGCAAAGACAAGGGTACCTTCTGTTGTTGTGTCCATTCTGTACAGTGTGTCATCCTTGAAAATGTTATTCAAAGTAAAGATGTTGCAAGAGCTGGATGACCACTGTACTGAACTGTGAAAAAACCACACCATCAATCCTGAGAAAAAACCAGTATCCCGACATGGTCAACTTTGACTGGAATAATGTGCTGAACGAGATTTCACAACGATGTCCACTCTTGCTGGAAGTGATGTGTACAGTTGTAAACTCAACCACCAAACCTAATGTTGTCCCAGCAATTGGTCTGTGTTATAGCATCTTAATGCAGAAAAGAAATCATGACCTCAGCTTGGTTCAGAGGATTAATACCATCCTGCTATCAGAGAGACACGCAAAGAAACAGGTTGGTTTCAAAGAGAAACTATTCTCACTTAATACTTACTCACAGAGTCAAAACTGTACTTGCATAATGTAGTTCTACCAGTCTGTAAGGTGAAGTTCAAGATTTTGTGAAACATTTCAAATGAAAGCTGCCCTGAGTACTTCTTTTCAGTGACACAAGCTATTCTATACTATTCTATATTTGTAATATGTATTTTGTTTTTTGTTTTTTTGGGGGGAGGGGGGGATTTTCTAGACATTTTACTTTTGGCCACCATGGGAAGTGAAATGGCCTGAATGCTACCCTAGCTCAGAATGAAAATAAGCAGCATTGATGGTCTACAGCTGGCAACAGCTCCACTTCTTGTTGATGTAGCTTCACCCCTTCAGACAGCTATGACTCAGAAAAAACAAATTAATTAATAATAATAATAACACTAATAATCATGATTATAATAACAAACCCTCTGGCACCAAGGTTATTTAAGAGCAAAATCAGATTAACAAGAAAAGTGCAAGGGGCATTAGACCCCGCCGTTATTCTCCCTCCCCCCAGGGTGCAAAATATGTTACGGTCACTCAAGATACCAGCCCAAGGGGTAAAGCGGAAGTTTGCCATGAAGATTTGTTTGGCCGACCGAAAATCAGAGGTCTGGGGCAAGTGACCACCAAAAAAAATCAAAAAATGGGTATTACTGTTACTATTACTCTGTTTCAATGGAAAAATATTTTTTGGTGTCACTCTTCCATGCAAGTCATGTTTAGTTTATTCACATGCACTCCTTCTTTAGCTTATCAACAGATGTCAGAAACTTGGATTTTGCTTGGGGCACACAAGCAAATTGAAGCTCATGAAGCTAATTGGAGGACATTTTGCAGACAAAGTAATCGAGGAAGTGAAGAAAGGGAAGAAGCTGCAGGGAACAGGGGACAATTGGGACATCAGGGTTCTTGTCCATGGCATGCGAAATGACCACCAGAACAAAGATCTGCACTACTTTGCCTCCAACTTAATAGTGGACAGCGTGCCATGTGAGGGCCTGTCTCAAGTCTCACCTTGTTGTAGTATCCAAAGTCTTCCCAACTGTCATTTCCTACTGAATGATACAGAAACCCAAAAGCTGCGTGAAGATTTTAAGGTTCTGGTGGGAAGAGTACTAGTGGCATATATTCCAGCATTGTCCTTCTTGAAAACAGTATTTCCCCAGCACAGCTCATCGCTTCTCCAAAGAAATGGCTCAGAAATCAACCATTGTCAGTCTACCCATCCAGCTGAAAGATGAAAAAAAATATGATGATGTTGTAGACATTCTGTACTTCTATGAGAACACTCTTGAAGAGATTTATAGTAAAGCAGGTTAGTAACTATCATTGCATGGTGTATGTTGACTCCCTGTACAAGTAGGGTAGTCAAGTCTCCTTTTCTTATTTTGGCCTTGAATTTGCCTAAATGTTCTTCACTTTATGACACTAAATTGGTATCTTTGACCAAAGGAAGGGTCCAAAGAATCTCAAGGAATGTCTTCCATATTTATCAGAGTTAAAACGTGGTTAAGTGAAATCTGAGTTCTTAAGCTGTACATCCTATCACAGTCTATATGTGGATGACAAAGTTTTATGCATATGGTATGGTAATAACTTCTTCTTTGCCTAAAACAAAAGAAGTGCTAATATTTTCCTGCAGTCTTCAACTGGCAAGTGTAGGGAACTCAGCTTCATTTTAACTGCCAAGGAGCTTGACATGCATGGATGTGATTTATTGTAGATGTAATCAGTGTCCCAGAAATGCAGTGCGAGCCATGCCCAGCGGAACTCTGGAAGGGAGGCAATCCGCACCAGACCAGCCTGGGGCACATGTGACCAGAACTGATGATGGAGATCACATGAAAGAAATCTGTGTCCCTTTTGGTGGTGACCAGTTGACTAGAGTACGTTTTGCTGGGGCAAAGGATCTCAGAAAAGGAAGTCACACTGCAAAGGACAGATTTGAGCACTGCAGTCCCTTTGTTGTTGAACCATTCCACACCAAAATGTCCTACCTGCAGGTACATAGAAGGGCAGTTCTTGTAATAATTGTTTTCTCCATATATAATGATATTAATGAGTACTTGTTAGCTACCTCAAAGAACATTTCATTTCATCCCATTTTGCAAAGAAACAGAGTGTTACTTAATTTAATTTATCCAAGCCAAAACATTAATACTTAAGATGAACCCTACTGATAAGGACCCATTATAAGAATGGACACTGTAAATCATGCATTTAATAGACACAGTGTGTCACTCTGTAAGTATTTATAACAGGTTTCTGCAAATAACTGATTTCATGAACTAATATTAATTAACGTACTCAGTCTAACTGAAATAATAATTGGAATAAGCCAATGTGTCTGTATTAACATTATTTTATAATGTGGTTACTTATAAACATATTGTTTCAGTATTTACATGTGTCTGTGTTTGAACAGATAAATTTCAACAACTTCTTCAACAATGCTAAACAATGTACAATTTTTTGGTGTGCCCAATTCAACATCATACAACAGAGGTGCATTCAACAGGGTTGCATGATATTGCATCCTATTGATCTGAATTCTGATGCATGTACAAGGTTGCATGGTTTTTGACTATAATTAATTGCCGTACATTTTGTTCGATATGCAGCTTGTGTTTGACCATTTGTACAAAGCTGAGTCTATTAGAGGGGTTGGCACCATTAAGTACTTCCGTGAACGACTGAATCGCAAGAATGTTACACCAGAGAAGGTAGCTAAGTCCTTTGAAGGAACAGAAGACTTCTTTGTAAGTCTTGGCAAAGCATACCTGCTTGAGGCAGCCATGGACTTTTTTTGTATGAACGACCTTAATGACACTCCTGTCAAACATAAGCCTCCAAATGGTATTCTCCACCTTCCAAAAACAAGAAAGAAGGCCTACTTCGATGAAGTCATTGGCTCCTTTGTTGATGAATTTGTCATGGCAGATCCAGACCGGGATGCTGTAATGCAAAACCAGGAGCTGCAACAAAGGTTCAGACAAGTTGCCACAGTTGACCATGACCATGACTATTTTGGTGTGCTTCCAGCTAATGGGGTTGAAGAAGGTAATGTTGACGATGAGGTCATTGAGGAAGACCTAAGTGGAACCGACAAAGTAAGGTCAGCAAATTTCAACTTGTGAAAACTTCAGTTATTTAAATATTATTTTATAACAAAATCTTATAATAATTAAGACTTTTCTCATAAATATTATAGTTGCAAGGTTTAATTACGGTAACCATAAGACACCACTGGCCATTATCGATCAAAAGATTCATTATGCATACAACAAGTATCACAATTCAGATTCTGGTCAAACAAAATCATTTAATTTATAATAATATTGAAAACAGACATTTTTGAGTTATGACAGTTTGCCACATCTCAAAACAGAGAGGCCTAAAAAAAATTATTACTGGCTATTATGATTTCTCCTATGAGATTAAAGTTTACAAGGGTTCAATGTCACAGGCATTAAAGTTACTGGAAATCTACACCCATCTGTATAGCTAATAATAATAATAACAGTAATAATAATAAATTATTATTATTATTAAATTATTATCATTGTATGTGTATGACGATGTATATGTATGATGTATAAATATGTGTGCTAAATGTATTATTCTCCCATGTAATGCAAAATATAATTACGGCTTTATTTCTCACAGATATTATGGGCTAAACGTTATTGAACTAGCAGTCTTCTTGATGCAGCTGACAGACACGTGTGCAGGAGATGGTGACCGAAACAATGTCAACCAAAAGCGACTGTTATCATACTTCATCCATTTCAATTCATTTACAAAATATGCTGTGGAAATGTTTACCAGCATTGCACAAGCTGAAGCCTTACTCTCTGAGGAAGTGGCACAGCGAGTATCATGGGGTAGATTTGTAAACTGGACAGGAGGTGCGGGAAACAATATTGAAGGTGACAAAGCCCGGGAGATCTGCAACTGTACCAGCAAAAATGTGGTGCAAGGAATGGGCCCAAACAAAACTAACAATGCCATCATCACTGCCTCTAAAGCAGCACCTGGGATTCACCAAATCAAACAACAATTTGACCGTACCACAAAGATTCATCCCTCATCCCGTGCTCATTCTACCAGAACCTCTAAAGATGATGAAATGATAATGTTTAAGGACTTATGCAAACTGCGTCCCTTTAGAATTGCTGCTCATAGGCTCCATGAGCATTTTCAGGACATCTCTTTGTCTCCATTGGTTGGCCTAGATATGGAGAGGTTTTTTTCTTGGCTTGAAAAGCACAAGAAACAGATTGCCATGGGATAGCAAGCTAACCACAAGTCTCCATGTGCAATCTAATTATGCCATCAGATAACATCAGGAATTACATCAGGAATATAATAATACAACCACATGAAAACTGTAACAGGTTTTAACTTTCCAAACTTTGGTGTACTAGTCTTTGGCTTTGCCCTTGATTTATGCTGTTCAACTCCCACAAATGACCCATTACTAAACTGTCAAGCAACATACATGTATTCACTTTCTAACCCAGGTCATTCAAGCCTCAAAGATGCTCTGACACTGAACTATGAAGGAATATATTCACTTTCTTTCCCTCAACTTGCGCTATTCCAGCCCTCCAGCACTGAGTGATAATAACTTGGTAGCATCCTGGCGACAATGAGTTGGGTTGGTAACCCAATGATACCCCCTGGAAGACTGAAGTCTAGCATTTTTGTGACACTTTGTCTGGGAAAAAAGGCGAGCTGGGGTAACCAATCCCTGGGGAGTCCCCCACAAATGACAGAAGTGCTCAGACTTAAGTCTCAGGATAATACCCTTGTGTACTAAAGATGCAAGGGGGGACTAGGAAACCTGAAAGTGTTATGTCCACCTTATCCCCAATATCTTTTTCAGTTTGCGATTGGGTTGTAGATTTTGAAAGCCAAGAAACCTGGATAAAAGTGTTGAATTCACTTTATTTAGAGGCTAAACAGCTCGTTGCCTTCTTTCAGTTCCACATGACAGGTATCTTTTGTCAAAATATGGTACAACTGAAAAAGAACAAAAAAAAAACGAAAGAAAGAAACAGACTCTCAATTAACCTGCCACCAAACAGCAAAAATAAAAAAGGGAAAAACAAAAAAGGTCCCGTGACACTGTACTCTTCGTAAAACGAAACAAATATATGGAAGAAAGGTGTTACTAACTAGGAAAACAAAATGGTCCGGGTTGCATTGGGGAGAAAGAAAATGCAGCAATTATTTAAAGCTTACAGTTAAGACGATCAGGCTACAATGTACGCTCAAACGCTTCACGTTAAGATAAAAAATGGAGAGTATGAACAGTAAGAATCTCTTTACCGAATTTCTGATGCTCGCACATGTCTAACTCGTTTTACTCTTGCCTTTTTCTTCACAAATGTTTTTAGCTTCGCTTTACTCTGTCCGCCATTTTGTTTCATTTCTCCTCAGCCGTGATCTCGTACCCAGATCTTCTCCATCTCGTCGCCTTAGCCGCCATTTTGAAACATCTCCATCCTCTCATCCTCGTTGGAGACAAGTGATCTGCTGTGTGCCAGGTGAGCCGCCGCCATTTTGAAAAGATTGCGATCCCTGGGTACGGGGAAGTGGGGGAAGTGCGCTGTTCAATGCGCATGCCAAGGGATAGACGTCCCAAGGGGGTTCATGGGAAGGTTTAGGTCAGTTCGTGTAAGGAGTGCCGTTTTATTTTCGAGGAAAGTTCTGCTAAAGTTGACTGTATCATCACTGACTGTACTGACTGAGTTTTAGGGATATCGTGTTGAAGCCTAGGTTTGCTGGCTATCAAAATGTTCTTCCTCGCTGTAACACTGCTTTTAGTAGGAAATGTATGGAGTACTGGTCAGTATTTGTTTTAATCCTTTGTAATTAATCGTAAGCTGAAGTTGTTCAGACCACTGTGAAGGCTTGGGTAAATTTTGTGCTTGTAGTTAGTTACTCTATTCGGAGTAACTGCAGAATACCCTGCCACATTGACCGTGTTACTGAAAACAGTGGCTACCCGGTACGCAGTGTAGGAGGAAAATTTAAAGTGTTCTTGGACTGTCTTATATATAAAGCTGGCTACGCGGTACGCGGTGCTATGTTAATTCAAGACTGAAAGGTTTCCTAAAATGAAGCTGGCTACGCGGTATAACGTACGCGGTACGCGAAGCAAAATTAATTCAAGACTGAAAAGTTTCCTAGAAGCTGGCTACGTGGTACGCGGCACGCGGAGCAAAATTAATTCAAGACTGAAAGGTTTCCTAGAAGCTGGCTACGCGGTACGCTGAGCCAAATTAATTCAAGACTGAAAGGTTTCCTACAAGCTGGCTACGCGGTACGTGGTACGCGGTGCAAAATTAATTCAACACTGAAGGTTTCCTAGAAACTGGCTACGCGGTACGCAGTACGCTGAGCAAAATTAATTCAAGACTGAAAGGTTTCCTAGTAGCTGGCTACACGGTACGCGGTAAGCGGTGCAAAATTAATTCAAGACTGAAAGGTTTCCTAGATGCTGGCTTCGCGGTACGCGGTGCGAAATAAATTCAAGAGTGAAAGCTATCCTGCAAGCTGGCTACGCGGAATCTGATAAATGAAAGTTTAATTCACAGTTAATTCACTTGTTTATTTACAAGACATCGTAATGACTTTAAATCAACTATAACAAAATTACAAACATAGGGCCTGGCGCACGCTACTGGTGTACACGGCTAAAAATCACACTTTATTTGGCTCTTTTGAAATTATTAGAAATCAGATCAAGGAGATATTTGGTAAAGAGTTAAAGTTAAAGAATTTCTTTCCATTGAATAGTTTTGGTCCTGGCTATAAGATCCACTAAAAGAGAAAATTTTAAAAATGTCGACTAAAATGGGGCCATTTTGAATACTTCGCGTAACATTTCGAGTCTAACCATGCACAATTTAGGATTCCTCCGTTTTGATGGAAGGTATCCTACTTATATTTTTCAACAAAAGTTATTGGTTTATGAGTAACCAGTATCTTAAAAATTATAGAAAAAAATAGAGAAATAAGGACGTTAGAGGGAATCATAGCAGGATGTACCATTTTGCATCCACTCAGAAGCAGCCTGAACAAGAATTTAAAAGAGCGTTTTAATGTAAGTTTCGTTTGTTACGGAAAGGAAGACAAATGACTTTCGAAATTCTCAAAAGTTTAGCTTTCTATCTAGGGTAATTCTTACAAATTGGGAAAATCCACTTCTAAACTACGACCAAATTTACAAGGTTAGACAGCGTTTTTATAACATGAAAGTTCTTCGGGTCGTGTACTTGATCGAAATACAGATTCTGAAACGTGCCTTGGCGCAAACAGTTCGTGCATAAAATGTGCCTGGGTTGTGCATAAAGTGTGCGTTACAATTTTTTATGTGTGCCTAAGCTGTGCCTAAACTGCGCCTAGATTGTGCCTAAAATGTGCCTGAGTTGTGCCTAAACTGTGCCTTCGCTGTGCCTAAACTGCGCGAAAACAGTGCCTAGCTTGTCCGCCAAAATCGTGCGTAGTAATCGCACGCCAAAGTTGTTTGTTAGAGCGCCAAAATTATTTTTTAATTTATCTGTGTGAGGTCTGTACACTCTTCCTTATTCGATGGCATGAATTTTAAACATTATCCTATTAAATTTTTTCTTTGAGCAGTTTCTGATGCATTAAAATTATTTTATAGCAAAACAAAAAGACTTACGAGATTAATTGTTATACCCAGGTCGTTAGATATGTCGGTGTTTTAAAAATTAAGTTCGCTTCTGGACCTGATGAAAGTTAGTCATCTTCCCAGGTACATGTACAATTACATTATTGCGATAAGACGTGAAATTTTAGGATAACCTGGAATTTGATGTCGCGAATAAGACGTTCCGTGCGCATTTCAAATATTATAATTTTGTACAGTACTCTATACAGTGTTTACAATTGCACACCCGCACGCGGCGGCCTTTTGGTGAGAAGAAATTATTTGACCAACATTTTAGATGCCTTCAGCTAGAAGAATTTCAAGTTCATCTTCCACATCCAATGAAATAACGAATCACAATATAGCTAGGTGGTTTGACGATCTTTTATAGTTTTCGTGAGAGCCGATGCAACGATCTTGAATGCACTAATGTGTTTACAGATCGGGCATGAGATAAGAGCGCTGACAATTCCAGATTACGCACAAAGGAATCTTCGAAAAACCGCAGATATCCTAGATTTGTATTTGAAATGTCTGGTCCTCATTTGATTGCAAAATTTCCTTGCTGCATTGTTACAGAAAGAGCATCGCATTATTTTTCCAAGCATTTTAGGGAGCCGTAAAAAGATACCAAGGACACAGCAAAAGTCACGGTGAAAGAAGCGGACGAGTATTCCGACACAGTCAGACGACGGAAGCAGCATAAACATCCGTTCCCTTGTATCTTTCTTCTTTTTGAAGTCCTTTAACATTATTCTTGATTAAAATATCGAGTGATCGAGCAATAGAGGAGCGGCTCGCACTATACGGTTGCCCGGTTCAGTCACGCTGTTTCTTGACTGAAAGTTCTCGATGTTGACTTGCGCTTTTTCGGCATCTTTGCCGAAGAAAACGGGCCAAGATTTACGCTTACGTTTTCAGCAAGGCATGACAATAAATAAAAGCAAACTCTGCGAACCTGTTACGAAAATCAAAATGACTTTTCAAAGAGAAAAACGTGTTACAAGATGCGCGTGTTTTTATTTCATTGAAAATCAACTGCTATTGAATGAGAAGGTACTTGGTTTTGAGAAAATAAGCTAAACTTCTTCCACAAAAAATAAAGTGACCCATCGATATAGGGTACGTGACTTCAGGAATACATGTGCACTTGCACTGAATCCAGGCGAAAAGAAAACGCTAACTGACCTTAATTCTCCATCAAAATCTGTAAAGTACGGAGCACTACGATTCTAATCTGTTGATTTGACGTGGCAAAATGTGCCCCAGACGTGCCAAACTGTGCCTAAAATGTGCCTCAGCTGTGCCTGAAATGTGCCTAAGTTGTGCCTAAACTGTGCCTACACTGTGCCTAAGCTTTCTGTAAAACATGCCTTAACTGTGCCTAAAAAGTGCCTAGATTTGTGCCTAGAAGTTTTTTTCTTGTGCCTTGGCATGAAAGCTGTGCCTTTCACTGAAGCCTAAATTAGTGCATATGCACGGTGTTACGCTCGTGTACACCAGTAGCGTGCGCCAGGCCATAGGAAATTGACATGTGCAAATGTTCCGTTAACTACGTAGAAGACCAAAAAAATCGGCTTGAATTATGTTGACATGATAATGCACTCAATTATTTACAAGAGATAGTAATAATTTTAAATATGCTACAACGATGTTGCAAACGTTTTAATTGATATATATGTGCAAATGTTTTGTTACTTAATTACAATTACTTAAAGTGGGAAAAATCTGCTCGAATAATGCCTAGTTTCATTTTAGAAAAGTATTTCTCGAGTACATTATACTTATTATACAAAACAGAGTTTGATAAAACTTGAAACCAGTTTCTGAGATAAAGATACACTAATTTGAAAAGAAACCTGCTGGCACATGCCCGTTTCTGGTCAAAGTGTTTTTGACGTTCTCTGTCACGGTTGGGTGAAGTGGGCATTCAAACTTGGCAGCGTATAGTTGCAGAGAACAAATCTCCTCGCTGAAAGGCTGAAATGCAGTGGGGCATCTTGTGACGAAGATGAGACTATCCTTAGACTGCCTCCTCAGGCGGGTGACGACCAGATCACCATGTGAAGGCGCGAGGTCTTCTGCTACCGCTTTGAATTCTGCTTACGTTATGTTCCGCACTTCTCTTGGGGAGGCTTGTCAAAATCCCCAGTAGAGAACTACTCTACCCGCGAAAAGAAGAATGCCCATTTTAATTTGCTGTTGCTCAGGTTGTGAGTGCTCATCATCAACCGAGCCACTAAGAAGCGATGTCAGCACCTAGAACGAAGACAAACCAAAAAGAATAAATTAATTCACTGGGATGATCTGAGGCTAAGAATATGTGAACTAGCAAGAAGAATCAACAATTCCAAGCTGGGTTGATATTACCACGTAAGGTAAATGATCGATTTCTTTTATTGCTTTCGAAATATAAGAAAATTAATACAACGGCCTACCTCCATAACAATTTCCTTTTGTGTTTCTGCGTATTCCACGTAACGTTTGGCCTGCTGGAGGGTTTCGAGAGAAATTTCTGATGGCGGTGTTGGTGGTTTTTGACCTTGTAGCAATTCATCAGTGATGAAGTTGAACACATGAAGGCTGGTGGTGACTCTTTGAAGGAGGTCAATCTTTTTAGACTTCGAAGGTACATTTCCATTTTGAATGGCGTCATTGACTTCTTTGATGAAGTTGTCCTTAAGCGATGTCAAAGTTTGTAGGGCATCCTCGGAAAATGTGTAGTGGGATGGTCCAGCGGAGTCGTGCGCATCATGCATTTCCACGAAAATGTCTGCAACTTGCTTGACATGGACATTTTCACCTTGGAACCACGTACGTGCTGCGTCAGTGTCAGCAGTAGATGAGCGTAGGCAAACAGGAAACAGGAACATGAACCTGTCCAAGAGACCATGTCCTTGGTCCATCCAGCAGAGCAGTCTTGCGGCGTATGGAACTTGCGTACAACCAAGGATCGAAAACGGGACATTGTGTGGAATTTCACATGTTCTCTCGGTGGCGTAGTGGTAGGAGGAGCTTTCCCCGGAAAACAACTCACACAGTATTTGCACATCACCAGTAGCATTGTCCTTGTCGGATTTTAACAGTTTGTTTAAAACTTCAAATACTTCAGGAGAGATAACGAAGGCTTTCTTGTGCTCGGCAATGGTCTTCACCAAAGCTGAAGAGGTGCATTTCTCAATAATGGTGTTGGTAAGATCACGTTCTGTTTGAACATCACAGATGGGCTGAAGTGCTCCCTCTTTTAAGACTTGTGATTTGCCCGTTCCAGGTGGGCCAACAAAAACCATGAAGAGGTTACAGGGCATCTCTTGTGAACCACAGCAGATGAGGAAGTTTTCAGCGAGGATATGAGCGGTTGTCGTCAAAAGGCAAGGTACAAGATATCCAGGGCAGGAACCAATTGATGCTGCTTTTTTGTTGACAAACTCTGCAACCCGTGGAGCGAACAGGGAATGGTAGTCGAAAGGTAAGGAAATCAATCTTCGATTCAGCTGTGCCCATGTTGTCTCGTGTTGTTTGGAAACTTTCGGTAATTTTGACATCCTTAGATCTTGTGGCAAAGTCAACGTTACTGATGATAAGCGTTCGATCGATGCAATGGAAGGTAGTAAAATGATAGGGTAAACAAGTGTACGAGAGATAAATGGAAACAGAAATGCAGGCCTTCTGACAGAGTGTGGGAGTGCGGGGCCGCACAATTCGGTCAAACCCGCACAATAATGCACAATTCGCAAAATCCCGCACAACACTGAAAGATTTGCTTAAACATTTAAATCAGGTATCCTATTGATTACCAAGATTCCAAAAAACTTTTTAGGCTATTTCCAGGCTATTTACCTTCCAAAACAATCGAGAAATCGCTTTCCTCGATCGCTCGAGCGGATGTAAAAACGACAAGGCGTTCTTTCGTCACTCTGCGCCGGCCTGGGCACTAGTTTCAGTTCGATCTACTTTCAGTCAACTTCAATAATCGAGTTTTGTTTTCGAGTGTATCACTTCCTCGTTCAGTTTAATAATATGCTGGGGAACAAAGAAGAAATACCGAAGAAATGAACCGTGGCACCGAAATGACTGTCACTGTTTCTGAATTATTTTCGCAATGGACTGATTGAATTTGCGAATTGACAAAGAAACTGAATCGTCAAACTTTCTAATTGGTCAGAAGAAAATCATTAAGTTCTGATCTGCATACTAGATTTGAATTTTTTCATTCACGTGAAAGGCATTAATTCATTCAAGAAAATGCAAGTTCTACGATCTACTTGGTAAGTTGGTGAGAAAAACAAACATGCCATCAAACACTGTATCAAATCACATTTGGCACGCAATTTGCATACATCTCGGGTTGTGTTTTTGTGGCTAACTTCGAAGAATTTGACTGTGAACCTTTACGGGGAATTATTCACACTTACATATTATTAATTAAAGACAGCAAAACTGCAGGGATTTTTTTTATAAAGCAACTCATTTAGATCGGAAATATTTTATACCGAAGTTTTATTTTGGTTTTATACGTGCGTTAATAAAACCCGGTCGAGTTTATTGTGTCACACAGTTCTGGTTTCGAGTCAAACAACGCTTTGGTAAGAAAAAAAAGCCACAAATTGGCAACTGCTGGGTATATATCTATCGCCAAAGAAAGAAATTTAGTCGCATTTTCGTTTATACAGAATTTCCTCCCTGTCGGGTCTGGGTAGAACATTGGAGATTGAGCATTTGGTTTGTCACAAGATTACGCAATTTGTTGAAATCAACGAGTCGAAGATAGGTAAAAGGAAATATCACCGGGGACATGTTGTGGAAGGGCAGTGGGTATTTGGAGGAATTGAAGTGGACTCAAGAAAGTGCTTCATTGTTACAGTCGAGGATCGAACAGAAGCGACCTTGATCGGCCACATTCAAGATTGGATCGAACCAGGTACTACAATTGTGAGCAATTGCTGGAAAGGTTACATCAACTTAGCGAAATACGGTTACAAACACAAAACAGTGAATCATTCAGTTGAATTTGTTTGACACAAACAAAATCGAAGGCCAGTGGAGGCAATTGAAAGTTCATCTGCCAACGTACGGGAGGAAAAAGGAGCATTATGCCTCATATATCACGGAATTCATTTGGCGATATGTCAATCGAGGTAAAGACTCGTTCCACGTATTTTTAAAGGACGTTGCAAGTGTTCATAAAATCGATTAATTCAAACAGATTGTGTGACATGAATATTAAGGATTGTTTTCTTTTTTCGAATTGAGCAATTGTCATGTTTGAAAGACGAGTATTAATAATGTCATCGCACATGTTTAAAATATGTTCTCTTGTTGTAAGATTTTAAAGAACGAAGAATGTTTTACTGTTTTGTTGCGGTTATAGACGGTGTAATAACTGGGACGGCGTACCGCATAGCCAACTTGTGAATTTGAATAAATTACACTTTTCATTTGAATTAATGAATTCACTGAGCACTTCATAGAACTGCGACTGCGTACCACGTAGCCAACTTGCAACATACAAATTTCAATTGAATTAATGTATTCATTGAGTACCATGTAGCCGGCTACGCAGAAGTTAATCGATGTGGCAGGGTATTCTGCAGTTAAGCCCTCTATTCGGTACGCTGAAACTGATTAATTGAGTAGCATGTGCTGAAAACTTTCCCGCTGATGACAAAATAGCATATACAAATTTAAGCTTATGTTCCTCGTTCAAAAATCTTGCCTTGAAAAATAGCAGAGTAACGTGAATATTTGAATTTCACCTTTTCTCAAACAGCTGAGAAAAGTTGTTTTGTGTGTCTTTACAAAGGCAGAAATATGAAAAGCAAAGGAATGTGCAAAGGGAATACAATGCAAAGGGAATACAAGTTTTGTTTAATTCTTAGAAAAGTAAAATTACTTCAAAACACTTATTCCTTACCTGCAGAAGAAAAAGATGGCGCGTGATAAAAGAATCAAAATGTCTTTAAGCATGGTGAAAAAAAATTGATAAAACAGAGGAAAACAAGCTCTGAATCACTTCAAACTTTGTCATGATGAACATTGGCCACCATTTTGTCTCCCACAATTCATAGCTGCACCGTCACCCCAAGGCACTGTCAAACATTGATTCACGGGCAGCCCAAGTATGCCATGTGTTTTGCATATATTACTGTTCATATATGATTGCACCTTTGTTAAAATATAAGAGTTTGTATATGTAACAAATCCGCTTCGTATGCCAGAAATATCAAATAACTTGGAATAAATCAAAGGGCTATGAGCCAACTCGTGAATGGAGTGCTAATTTTGAGGCCACAAACCTCTTTTCAAAAAAAGTGTAATTTTTAAGATGTTTTACTGCCATGTGTAGCATGGCATCTTAACCAATCAGTGCTTTCAGTAAGCACTGAGAACCGACAAAAAGCATCTGCAAATTCGCTCAAAGAAGTCAGCTACTTTTTTTTCTAAATTTACATGTAGATTTTGTAAATTTTGTTGATGCAGTCGGCTACTCTACTTTAACCAGCTGCCTACTTTAAATTTTATTGAAACCCCTGACCACTTATTAAAGCAGAGCGGATTTTTTTAAATTTTAGTTCTGTGAATCGAGTAATAGACAAAGAATTCGAAACAGTGTGAAAAGAGTGCATCTCCTGCGTGTTTTGGCATGTTGGGCATAAATTAATTTTTGTCACGAGCACAAAAACAACCCAAATGGGCAGTAGGTAAATGAACATTGTTGGCTCCCCAAATTAGCTTCTTTTTACACTAGAATAGTTAAATTAATATATTCTGATTAAAAAGAAAAATCGGTTATGTATCAATTACAAAAACTTGAATTCCAGCTTGCCCTTCAAGCAAGCAAGTCTCAGAATTTGCTTGCCCGAGCCAATTTCCCACTTGCTCGTGTCTAAAAAAAAATTTCTCATGCTCATTAATAACTCATGGGGCATGGACAACGATCTCACAAAGTGTTTAACAAGTGATTGCTCTCCTTCTGTTGCACGTTTCCTATGTAATGTGGGAAATTGTTCACATTTACTATCCTCCTGTCGATTTCATGATACTGTTCTAGTATGTAACATTAATTTTTACTGACTGAATGCGCTAAGTTGGGGTGGATCAGGGTTTAAAGACTTTTATTTTAACCCACATGTAATAGTAGGTATTAATTTAGGATTAAGTGAATTAGAAAAAGCCTCATGGAAATTTGGAAGACATTGATGGTTAAGTAAAGCATTGGTCTTGAATTTGTAACAGACCGCATTCAAAACGCACATTTGTTGTGAAAAGAAATTTGATCCAGGCAGATTTTGATCACAACCAGTGTAGTTGTCAGATCATCATCTTTCCAGACCTCAGAGCATGAAAAGCCTGAAAATGTGCTTGCGTTTATAATCCTGAATTGGAAGCTTGCTCCAAAAGTTTACTCCACAGGGCTGGAAATAACGGCCAGTCAACGGACAATGTCCGGCCTGATTGGGGGTTTGACCGGTCAAATGTTCGCCTTGCCAGTCATGTTGACCGGTCACATTCGATCATATTGAAATGATCTACATTGTAAAGTTTCTATGTTGTTTTTCGGTTACAAGCCGCACTGTTTTCTTTTTCTTTTTTTTTCACGAAAGCCAGTATTTCTGCCAAAAATTATCGCTAATTCGGGTTGCGTCTTATAGACAAATATTTTCCGGCAACGAATTCTAAAGATCTTGATTTTCATTAAAATTAGGCTGATAACAAAAGAGAAAACTTGTTGGTCATTGACGTTTCTGCAACATCAACATTCAGCTCATATGCGATAACCTTTTAAAAGAAAATTAAGCGACAGAATGGTTTGAGAAACAACATAACAAAGCCGTAGTTGCATATAGTACGTGCTTGAAAGCACATGCTCAGTAACATGACAACGTTGACAACGTTGTTGGATTGTCAGTCGAGAAAGGAAACCTACCTTCTTCATCCACCCAGTGAAACTTTCCTCCAAGGTAGCGCCTGGATTTTCAGGTGCCTAATTCTTTTGAAGGTGACACTCGGGGCGAGTCAGTTTTCGCCATTCGCATTTACTGCTAACTGTGACGGTGAAAGTTATCGGCACAGCAAGTTGTTCTCGGCACTTTTTTGCTTGTATTTATTCTAGTTTTATTGCTGTACTTGGGCAACATGGATCAAAACAGCATAAACTGAAGATGTAAGTCATTGCACTATGACATTTTAGAAGCGTGACAATTTTGTTTTTATTAATTACCGAAAACTTGTGCGCTCGTGTTTGTGCAAATGACTTTTACGTCATTGTTTACGATCTCACTTTCGGCTGACTTGATTGTGAGCAAATTCAGTTGTGATTGAAAGAAACTTGAGAAAAGTTTTTCTTTAGTTCCACATTGTGACCACGTATTTTAATGATGTTTTTTAGTTTGAAAACTTGAGTTGCAAAGTTTGGGATGCGTCTAATGGCCGAGTGCGCCTTATAAAAGAAAAAGTATGTATATTTATTTTTTCTGAAGTATCTCAGCGGTCCGGAATCCTAAATCCTTGAATCTGATTGGCTAATGATGCGCGCTCCAGCGGTCCAGATTTTCCCATCTGGACCCCGCGTATGGACCGCTCTAATCTGCGGGAAAACTTGAAGTGAAATCATTCTACTCCCGCACAACAAAACGTTCGATTTTTCTTCTTAAAATGGAACTTTTCTCTCACTAACCATTGTAAAGTGAAAGGAAAAATCAGCAATGGAATAAAAGGCCTGGTTATTCTCCGAAAAAGGCGAGTACTCCTGTGTTTTTGTTAAGAAAATTTTGCTGGCTTGCTTTTTTCGAGTTGTAGTTTTCTTATTGACACGCCATTTGATTTAAGGTGGCTCCATATAGTTTTTCAGCGTGCGAGGAATGGGAACTAAATTGGCACAAGTGCGCGCGCGAGGAGCACGACAGTCCAAGTCAGATAACATGTGCCAATCAACCTCCCAGGCGAACTTTTCCAAAATCCGATTGAGGCATCTTTATGGCTTACCTTTTCAAAACCTGTCGAGCACATAGCAGTGAAATTATGAAAAGCCTTTAGTTTAATCGTTTTTGTAGCTGACAGTTGCAGTCCTATGATAGTTCTACGATTGTAGGACTGGATTGATTGCAATCTTTAAGTTCAAGCAACACAGAGAGGACTAAAAACGTTGCACGAATTATTACGCGCCTTCAAGAATTATGCATGAAGAACTTCTTTCCGTTCTCAACTTGAAATATCAGTGCTGTCCAGGTCAGCTGTCGAGAATCTCTGGGATGAGAAGCTTAAGTTTGTTTGGATCGAGCCTAAGTGTAAGTAATTTTTGAGAAAAGTGCTTTAATTTTGCCTTTCTAACAAGCCGTCTATTTTTTGTCGGGTAAGTTGTCTCTGCGGCTGTTCTCATACGGTTTCAGCCAAATACAGCTGCCTTGTGAATTTTATTGAGCGATGAATAGATTACACACTTGTAACGAGGTAACAGTTGTCATTGAATTTTGATAGAAGTTGAAACTCAAAAGGACACTTATATTTCAGTGTCCATTTATCAGTCACCAGTAGCTTTTGATCTAAGTTTCACTTGTGTCGACAATGTGCGACTTCAAAAACTTCGGTGGTCTTAAATAAAACCGAAAATTGAAAAAAGTTATATTGTACCTAAGCTCAAATACAATATTTATTTTTCCGAAAAATTTTTGCCTAGAATGACGGTATTCAGTGAAGGAATAAAGGATGAGTGTCGAGTTGACAGCCGGTTCTAAAACAGTTGGCATTTCGCAGGCGTTCTGTTGACTTGTTGAACCTTGCAGAAAGATAATGTGGTCTTTTCAAAACGTATCATTTCTTGTGGACATTTTTGTTCCCTTTCTCCAACGTCTGCCTTTAAATGTAAATTGAAAGCTTATTTATATACTATTTGCTATTCCATGCCGTTATCAAACGCGCAAGTAGCCGCTAAGAAACAACGCGGGTCTCGGCAGACAAAATATTGAGCTTACAACATAAAAAGAACGAGCTTCCCTGCTTTTCTCGGGTGGCAGACCAAAAGATGTTCTAAGAGCAAGCATGACCGCTTTAGTTTTTTTCTTGAAGAACGGTTGTAATCAGGTACATGTAATGGTGAAAATGAAACTGAAAGTGGTTTAATGATTCTGCGTTCTGGAAACTTAGGAAATTTTTTGCTGCTGGCAATAAAGTGGTGGCTTCGTTCGAGTTTTTATATCGCGAATCGGTATAAATTTTCTTCCTTTTTGTTTGTTTGTTCGTTTCTTTCTTTATTTTTGCGAATTTTTTGGTCACATGGATCCTTTACAGTAAAGGAAAGCAGTTGTCCAGAAAAATGTTGTTCTTTGGAAAGAAAAGCTTTAGGAAAGCTTTTCTAACGCTTACCCGCGAGCTGTCCACGCTCGTCCATGCAAAAGGAATCATGAGCGTGCGCAACCCCGTAACTTGAAGAATTTTTATTTTGTTAACGTGCAGAAAAAAGGTGGGTTTTGAGGCATTTTCAAACGCTAATTGCGCGTGTTCCACTCAGTGAAATTTTTTTTAAATTGGAACATTTGTAGGATTTTTGTGTTTTTCAGTCATACATTACTAAAGTAAGAGTAATTTTTGTACATGCACTTCTGCATTGATCGTCGAAAACGGAAATTTACTATTCTGACAAAACGTATGTACAAAATTTCTCACAGCTTTGCCAGCTGAGACTTCTCAAACGACAACATCTTTACAACAAAAATAGCGAAAATTCACCATGTAAAAACCAAGAAATGACGTGAAGAAACTGGGTAAGCTTAAAAAATGAGCCAAACAACTATATCCGTGGTTGCCATGGAAATGGGCCAGGCCCAGAAATTGTGACTTTTTTGAAAAGTACAAAGGCTAGGCTAGTTGCTTTTGTAGCGTTTCCCTAGTGAAATGTAAATCAATGTCCTGAAAATCATCAAAAAAGTTATGTATATTTGTCTGTTGAAACTGATGAGAAACTGTATGGAGCCACCTTAACACGGGTTAATTGCAAGGTAGTCTTTTGACCTCCGTTTCTCAGTTGAAATTTCGTTATTTTCCTCGGAGATCTCTTTTCTACTCTCGTCCCATTTAGCCTTATTCAAGACAATATGATTATTAATGATTGTTAGCTAAAATAGTCAAACAAGAAACCTCGCAACGCTGTGTCTTGTTTCAACAAGAACTGCTGCATGTGAACAGGTTTTTTATACAGTTTAGTTTTCTCTAAGAATCGATTTGCAAAAATCTTGACCAAGAACAAACAACGTCGGGGTTTGTTCTTAACACTTGTTGTTTTATGATATATGTTTAGTTGTGTTTTATCGTTAGTCTATCCTTTATCCCTACGGTTTGCTAGCGGCTCTTTCTCAGAAGCTTAATAATTTTAACTTAAGTTTGATCGTGGGAACTAGCGCACATAAAAGGACTGTTTACAAACAGTTCTCAAACCAATTCGCCTCGTTCCACCTCCAAAATTGCAGAAAAAATAAACACATTATTCACCGGCCTAGGATGGTCCGTATAGGGAAAAACTGTGCCCGAGGTCTTGACTACGGCCCAAGGCCGCAGGCCGAGGGCCATACTCAAGACTGAGGGCACAGTTTTTCCCTATACGGACCTCCCGGCTGGTGAATAACATATATATATTTGCCTAGTCAGAAACGAGGTATGACCGAGCTAGAATGTATTTGGCCGGTCATCTTGACCGGTGAATGTCCAAAAATTATTTCCAGCCCTGCTCCACGTTCTCGCTTCAATTCTGTCTACGTAATTATGGTGTTCCGTATGCGGCAAAAAAATTATACTAAAAATAAGGAAAAGAAACCTTTGTAAGACTGACGCATAAAGGATCTGCTAACAGCTGGTAGATATTTGCCTAAAAATTGAAAAAAGCC
The DNA here is from genome assembly GCA_964017195.1 of Siderastrea radians. Lineage (NCBI taxonomy): Eukaryota > Metazoa > Cnidaria > Anthozoa > Scleractinia > Rhizangiidae > Siderastrea > Siderastrea radians. The sequence goes on from OZ024895.1 coordinate 15,468,600, forward strand.
TTCCAGTTTAAGCACAAAACTAAGGCCGTTTTAGCCTCAGCAGCGTTTTCAGTGCATGTTCGCCCAACTTTGTTTACCAACTCACAGTTCAGGGAGGGTTTTGATTACTGTTACCAAAACTGATTATCTGGATGTAGCACATGTACTTGTAGATGAAAACATTTAAGACGGATTCCGCTCAACGTTCGAGCAATAAGTGCAAAAAATATTTACCAAAAAACTACTCATAGCACGGTAACATTTTAAATGCTATTTGAAACATCTCACTCTAGTTCACTTGCCCAAGTGACCCCGCGATAAAATTCTCAAGCATTCTCAAGAAAATTAATTTCAAATCTCGTAAAAGTATGCTAAAAACGGGCGCCATTTTGTTTTGAACTGACATGAAGCGTCTTTTTAATTGAAATATGGATAACTTCAAATCCAATTTTCTCTCGCGGGGTCAGCTTGGGAGCAAAAGTAACGACAAGTTCTTCTTATCTGTTCTCAAAATGTGACAGTGCTGCAAGTATTTTTTTGGTAACTTAATTTTTGCACTTACTGCTTGAACGTTGAGCGGAAATCGTCTTAAGTGCTTCAATGCACTTTGAAACTGAACATCTTACAAAATGTTTTGGAAAAAGTCATTTTAAGCAAATGCGTAACTGACAAATCAACTAATAAAAACGTTAGACCAGATTGATATTCAAGTTAGCAATTTTCGCAGCTTTGCTATATGGTTGTGTACGCTGTTAGTGCTTCATTGTTTGTGACCCTCCACAGGACTTGAGGGAATAAGGTGAATGCACACACACAGCACGTTATAACACGCTCGCACGCAACTAACACAACGCGCTTTACATGTAGATATGCGCATAAAAACAATAGATTTATGTTATCGTGCTGGTGGCCTTTGTTCATACTTAGTGAACACGGAAGGGCTTTGATTTTTAACAGGCTAGACTTCTTTGTTCATTTAACATGCAAGATTTCTGTTTCTTTAACACGGTGTATTTCTTAAAATGCTAGCCCTCCCTATTCAAGAATCACATTGCTTCAACTAAAGCATCAGCTGTAATCCGTTAGAATAAATTCTAATGCACGTGTATACCATTTATAGATCAGTAAGACCGTTGCTTAAAAACGAGCACTATCCTCAGTTTTGTAACGGATGTTTTAGAGAATTTGAAAGGTTAACTCAGGCCTGTATCGAAGCCTATTAAAACAAATGGGCAATTGCAAGACTACAAGTGAACATGAATGCAAATAAAGCGATTGTTTTCAACTGTCAGAGTTCAGCTACAGATATCGATCCGAACACGTGGCGCCAGTATATCGGTTACTAAAGGGAAAGTAGGCTTGAAATCACTTCTTCATAAATTTCTTCGATTGTTTTGCTAGAGTACAATACTCTAGATGCCAGCAAAGGGTTTCCAGCCCCTTTTTACCAGATATCATTGAGATAAATGTGGAGTTGTTGCATTACATATCGTGTGACGCTCATTAATCTTAAAGTTATGCAAATTTGATGCGCTCTTAAACTGAAACTAACTTGGGACTATATTCGCTATTTCTTACAAATGCTTTTACAGTTTTCAGTGGCTTTAAGTTTCAATATGACCTTCATTAACAATTTCAATTTTAATTGAAGGATAAAGTACGGAAAAGAAAGGTTTTGTTCCCACATCGCTCGCACTATCTATTTTGAGACTCACGTGCAAATGAGTGCACTGACAACTAATAATAATCCCAGGAAAAAGCTTGCTATTTTACTCCACTGTAACATTTTCTAACATCATAACATTCAACAGTTTCACTTTTGACGGCTGGTTTGTGTCTGGCAGATGCAATTTCAATTCTGAAAGTTTTAGCTCTATTGTTTACGTTGCGCGCATTCGGCAAGCAAATTATTCACGGCAACCCTCGGTGTCACAGTGACCAAAAATTTACTTAGTCACGCGTCAGTAAAAGGCGAACAAACTTAGACCTCAGTGAACTTCCTAATAATAATAAGCTACATAAGCTAAATTTAACACGCTCAACGTGTTAAATCGTGCAACATTTTAGGCAAAGATTCTTACATGTTCTTTTGTCTCTACCGTACGAAGTAAGACAGTTGCTAAGAGTTAATGAGGCACGCAACTATTTCCCAACATGAAGCTAACATGTTAAAAGTGAGTTCTTTTGTTTTAGCGTGCAATCGTACTGTGTGCGTGCGTTCACCTTATTTCTTGAAATCCTGTGAAGTGTTACATTTGTCATTTATTTGACAGACTTAGAATGTAATTTGATGGAGGGTTTGCCTGGATGCTTGCCCATTGGGCAAGCTACCTTGAAAAGTTACTTGCCCAATCTCAAAATCTACTTGTACTGGAAAACCGGACAAGACTTTTGTTGAGCCCTGAATTATTAGCCAGAAAACAACCTGATACTTTCCAGTAGTGTTGATGAGAGCCGCTCATGTCATATTTCCACCTGCTTATGCAAATCCAATCCGTGCAAGGCACCATTTTCTTCGTTTGTACAATCCCAAGCTTGTGTCGGCACTACTAGAACTCTTGAATTGCGTTCACGAGTTAAAAATGATTGCACTTATTTCTGCATTGTTTCAGTCGCTGTTTACAGCCTTCCTGAACTGGTTTGAACCGTTTTAACACTATTTGTGCGCGATACTGTTTTTGAGTTTACTCTTTACAAATAAATTAATTAAAGGCTGGCCAACCATCTGTATTATTTTGAAGCTTTATAAATCCCATAAAATCGATTTCGATTCTCTAGAATAACCTTTGTCGGACCTGTCAATGTTTAAGTTTTTGTTTGTTGCCTCTTAACCCTTTCACCACTAGCTATTTTGTGCCAAAAGTGCCTGGGACATTGGCTATTTCTGAAATGGTGTTTTTGTGCACAAAATGGCAGAAGGTGATTTTCAAGTGAAGCTAGTGCAAATGGCAGACAACTAATTTTTGCAAAATAAGAAACTTTGTAGTGAATTTTGAAGAACAAACTTTAGCGAATTTTTATCCATTCCAAAAATTCAGCTGTTCGTGTCGAACAACTTGTCAAATAAAAAAGCCTAGTACCCTTTGCAGGCGGTCACGTTCATATGAACTTTGTATGCCTTTTAAGTTTGAATAAGCTCCTCAAAACTTAACACAAGCCAAGCTTAAATTCAGCACTGCCTAGACTATCCACTGTTTGTTGTAACAGTATAATAATTGCTTTTTTAGATACGTGAAGATGTCAACAACAATTCCGATATGTTTTCAGAAATGGTTGCATTACACAGTTTTGAAATGGCAGCAAATTGTACTTCCTGTTTATGACAGAATATGCATTGTTTACAAACTTATCTTGTGAATAGTCACAGTTCTTTATCTGCTTCTTAGCTATCTTAGCTGTCATAACGTTCATTTACAATGCACATTTTATTCAAGACTAAAGTTTTATTCAACAACTTTCCAAAAATGTTTCGACCTTTGACAGTATGCAAACTTGAAGTGCTTTTGATTTGAGGTCTAAAAATATCTCCTGTGGGAATACACTGTCGGCTTGTTCCCCAAGAGGTAAAGGTTTGCTGTTCACAGCCAGCCATTCGAATTTTTCGATGGCCATTCACCTGTTCACCGCAAGCTGTTCGGAGAGTTTCCCTAGCCGTTCACCCGTTCACAGCCAGCCGTTTGAAAATTTTCTTTGGCCGTTCAGCCGTTCAGGGAAACCATTTTAAACGGCTTGGGCATCCGTTTTTCATGCATTCAGAAGCCATGCGTTATGCCGTTGAAGGGATATCCATAAGTGTACGTTTTCGTGTGAGAGGTCACATACACTGTCCTAAATATTTGTCAATCGGCTGTAAACTTTGGCTGGTTCTTCAGCAGGAATCGATCAGTTTGAATTTTATTTTGCAATGGCGGCCGGTCAAGTCAAATTTGTTTTGGGATTCTCTTTTCACCCAAGGTCAGCAACTTGCGATTAATAACTACATTGACCGTCACTTGAGATTAATAATTGCGTAATGTACGATTGTTAACTGTAGAATCTGTCAGACATAGTTAATAATCGTGGATTTTACGATTATCAACTGCAAGATGCACGATTATTAATTGCAATTGACATGTTTCGCGATTAATAACTACAAAGTACTGCTTTTCACGATTAATAGGGACAAAGTACACATTTGCCGATAAATAATAGTGGAAAATCGTACTGCAAAAATTGAAAAACACTGCAAAACTAGATAAACCCTGTTTAGAAATATTCACAGAGATTTTGTGCATTCATTAGTAAATTCTACTTAGTCATTAGTATGCTCTATATAGAGCATACTAATGAGGCTTCCAAACAAAGGAAAACAATGCTCCATTGGTTTGCCCTATGAGATAGAGCATACTAATGACTATATAGAACTGCTAATGAATGCAGAAATTCTCTGTGAATACTATGGGTGCGTTCTTTTGGGACTATTCCGGAATAGGAATACTCGGAATAGACAGTATTTGTGTTCTTTTGGGAGCGATTCCATTTTCGGAATGAATGGAATATCATTCTGCTCCTGATAGCAGAATGAACAAAATGAAAGGAATACGGTTTACACGGAATAGACAGAATACGCATTCTTTTGCGAAATTTTTGGTGAGAAATCTGACGCGGCTACCCGCGCCGATCGCAGCTGGCTTCCGGTTGCAAAAATTGGAATGGAAATAGTGACCCAAAATGTCAGATTTGCCAACGGTTGATGTGAGTGTTCTTGGCCTGAGTTCCGTTCCTTCGTTGGTGCCAGAGCACGCTGCAGAACATGAAGACTATCTTTCTTTTATTACAAAAAAATGTGCCGTTGCGTGGTCCAGAGAAATGATGCTGGCGTTTATTGGCCTGTACAAGAGCCACGAACATCTGTTTCACAGGGTCAACATCAAAAAGAAAAGCATATGGGATTCAACAGTTTGCAACAGAATTAAAGAAATGGGCTTTGAGGGCACACAAGAGCTACACTGCAAAAACTGTGAAGGCAAATGGAAATCTTAAACGACAGCCTACCAAAAGACCATCGACCACAATAACCGCACCAGAAACGAGAGGAGGGAATGAGCATTTTTCAATGAGCTATCGGAGGTTTACGGCTATCGGCCCACAGTCAATCCCATAGCGATGGGGAGTAGCAGTGGCAAGGGCGATTCCCTGAGCGGAAATAGCGAAGGCGAAAACAGCGAAATTGTCTCTCTGATTCCCGGTCCCAGCACTTCTGGTACGAAAAGAAAGCTTGCCGGACAAGACGACAGCACAATCCCTAAGGTTAAAAGCTGCCGGAGGAAAAGCTCAGATGAGACTCCATGGTGTGTTGGCTAGATAAATACAAGAAGGATCGAAAGCTGTGCACACAGGAGGAAGAGCATCTAAAACAAATGAAGGAGATGCACAGGGAGCAAATGGAATTGTTAGGTGGTTTTTTGCAAGTTCTAAAGGACATAACAAATAAATAGAGTGAAGATGCCAGTAAAATGACACGTTTGTTTTTTATTAAACTCAGCTACTGTTTCAGTCTTCCTGGTTGTGCTTTGCTATCTTCTCAAACTCATTAATTATTCATATTGTTATCAGCCTACCAGAACGGCCCATTCTGGTCAGGTGGATGAGTTTAGAAACCCAATGAAAAACGAGTTGAAAACCACACGCGTTTAGAAACGATTTCAAACCCGTGTGTAAATTGTTTCTTAATCTGCATATTCAAAAGGCAAGACGAAAACATGGACATCAACAAATTTATTTATTCACACAATATGAGAGCAAATTATGACAATGAAAGCAACACTACTGCACCTTTTGTCTGATGCATCGAGGAGATTGAAATCCAAGTTTGCATTCTTTTCCTCCATGAATCGACGTATTCCGCACACAATCTGATATATGGTTCTGGGTGGGTATCTTTCCTTTGATGGTTTAGCAACTTCTTGGATAAACTTTGCCAGCCAATAATTGAGGCTTAAAGCATCCATTTCAAGCAACGGAAATTCCAAGGACTGAACTTTGTGCAGATCGTAATTTTTAAATAGACCGCCTGGTTCCAACGTTGCTTCTTTAGGAACTCGGACTTTTTGCCATTGTTCAAAAATTCCAACCGCCCATTTGTTTTTATATTGGGTAGACTTCGGAATAGCGCTGGCCACACACTTTTCTTCTTGTTCAAAAGTTTTGGCAGCTCTAAATCTGTACTCTGCCATTTCTGCCATTTGGCTTGTGAATTCAAAGCAACGTGTTTGCTTCGAACTGACAAACAACAAGACTGAAAAACGTTGCATTAAATGCAAGAATAATTTCACACACTAGCACGTCGGCGACGGGATCTCAATCAACGCCTCAAAGCGTTGATTACGATCCACAAATAGAATATTTGAATCGAGAAAACTCATTAAAATGATAAGTGCTTCTAATTTTTTTTGTTGGAGAAGTAATTACAAAAAATCGTGCTTCGGGTTTCATCAGGTTTCCAAACACTCGAAAACAATAAAACCACTCGGCCTGCGGCCTCGTGGTTTCAAATGTTTTCTCGTGTTTGGAAACCTGATGAAACCCTCGCACTCGTTTTTGAAATAGTACTTCAAATATCCAGTGTTAATTTGTAAAGTATACTCTAAACTTAGTTGTTAGAGGTTATTAGTCAGAGACTAGGTGCGTTTTGTTATTATACGTTTTGTTATTATACCATCAGATAACAAACACCATTTATGGTATTTGCAGATGTACATGGTATTTGTATATGCACATCTTTCCCTTTTTGGAGACTTCTTCCTGGTACTGTATTGCTCTTTCCTGTCAGTCCTAGATCAGTTATTTTTATTGTCAAGACTGACTTACAAATAATTTTCTTGTGGTAGTCAGCACCTGTACAACGAATTAGTACAGACTTAGGTGCAATAACAACTTTTAAGCTGTTCTTCATCATGAAATTAATGAGCCCAACAATTATAACTGTATTAATCAGAAAACTATGAGCAATTTCAATTTGACATGGCAAATTTATACATAGCTTCAGGAATATATAGCTTCACTTCAGATCTGTCAACAAACTGCCAGGAAATAATAATAATAATAATAATAATAATAATAATAATAATAATAATAAAACAGTACTAAATTAACCGTCTCACTTTTCTGTGCAGATGAATTTGCTATTTCCCCTTCAGTTATTTCAATGAAATGATTTCACACAGTAATTTGAAACATAATTTCTCCCCGGGGAGGAACCTCCCATATAACAGTGACGGTGGTGGTGTGCTCATTGGATGTTTCGAAAGGAACCCCTAAAAGGGACCACAATCTTGTTTTTAGGGTGTGGCTACAAGTTACTTTTATCCCTAAGAGGAACCAAAACAACACATAACCTGATAATTTCATAATTTGTACCTTGTGTCTGCAATTGGGTCAGTTCTATTGCATACTGTCTACTTTTGAAGGTTTTATAAAAGCACTGTTAGGGTACTGTAAAAGCTATAACTGTGGACCTTTTGAAACTGAACAACCTAAGTGGTACCAAAACAGCATTTGATCCTTAAAAGGTATGGTGAGCACCTCCGTTGCTTTGTATGGGAGTCCCCCTTGGGTAATTTCATCCATTATATTTGACCTGTCACAACAGTAGAGTCATTTCAGTAAGGACGTCTACATCTGTTGGATGAGACACGCACAACAACAAACAGAACAAATATTGTGCACTACAAAAGCATACCAGTAATTACTGTTATTTTGTTACCCAAAGGCTTGGATTTGAAGGATTAGTATATTAATCTTCCTAAAAATTCAATACACCAAAACAAAAGAGGAGCTGATGGTTGGTTTATTTCTTAAGTTTTAGTTCAAACACATAAAAGAAATCACCACTGTTTTGCTTGAGTTGCTTCAGTTTTGGGCAGAAAGTAATATGCTACTTCTTCAAATTTAAGCTTTCAGATCACCATTTTCTTTGCAAACCCTCCCCGTGCTTTCAGACAGTTGATTTATATTGGGGTTTACAGAGGTAAACATGTGACTCAAATACTGCCTATTGATTGGTCATAATTCTAATGAATTATTAATGAATTTTACAATTTGTGTTAAATTACTCACGTATATCCATTTGTTTACATTAATAAAAATAATATTATCCTTGATTCATTTGGTGACAACTTGTAAAAAGTATTGTCACTTTCAATGTCCATTAGTGAGACCTTTCTGCAAATAACTGTTGAATTAACTGTTCTCGCTTGACTTCTGCCCCACCATCATCTCGCAGAATATTTTGGAAATTGTTGACTTCAACTTCCTCTCCTTGGTCAAGGAATTCATCCACATCTTTGCCATCAAGCAGACAGATTGTGTAGAACACAAGCAGCAATAACACTTTCTGGAATGTGTTGAATCTCCATATCCATGTACTTCAACTTGCGAAATCTCCCTTTTAACAAGGCAAATGATTTTTCTACAACCATACGGGTAGAAGACTGCAAGAAGTTGTAATTCTTCTTCTGAGCAGTGAGATTTCCATAGTCCTTGCAAGGGGTCATAAGCCATGTCTTCAGAGGATATGCAGAATCTCCAAGCAGGAAGGAGTCATCTGGAAATTTCTCATCTATTGAGTTACCGAGATCTGAGTTACTCAGAACACGGGCATCATGGACACTTCCGGGCCAACCAACATAGCAGTCTGTGAACATCATCTCATGATCTGACACTGCTTGCAACACTACTGAGTGAAAACCTTTTCGATTGACATAATTCTCAGGACCTGATTTAGGGGCTTTGATCGGAATATGGCTACCATCTGTAGCTCCTATTATGCCAGGGATTCCTCTCTTTGCCTTAAAGCCAGAAATAACAGTTCTTGCTCTTTCACCTGGAGTATAAAACACGAAAATAGCTCTAAATGTCAATCATGGCTGGCTTCATGAGTAACTTTCACTTGGTTTAGCCTTTTTTGCAAACGTCTCACATTTTTTTTGGGTGCATGTAACATGTTTATCTACTGGCTCTCCAAGTTTGACAAAAATCAAATAAATACTGCTTGATTTTTAACTCTTTCAAGACACCCCTATCAGCCCCAAACAACTGAGAAAACAGCATCTGTCCAGAAGGTTCTGCATCCCCTCATGTGAAAGCCCTGTGTTAATAAACTTGAACCAGAAAATCGCACTTTCGGTGAAATCTGTCACGCTTTATTTTTCCTAACCTGCAATCAGGCATTTTTTTCCCCAGAGAAGAAAGAAGGGGGAAATAACATCACAGCTAATCACAACAGAGCTAATTTAGAAAAATATTTTTGTTTCTCGACCAATCAGGAAAAAAGCCAGAATCTGCTCTTTTAGATGTGATCCAACAAAGAAATGTATCATGCCCTCTTTCCACTGGATGGAGTAAGAGGGTGCGATTGCAGGTTATATTTTTCTGGTAATTTTTATCCAAGGTCATCATGAGAATCCAAATACATTTATTCAAGAAAAAACGAAAATGTGAGCAATTTAACTTTAAGCTTATACTTAGCTGAATGAATGTTACTGTAAAACACAGAGATCTGGACAAACCGTCGTGTTCAGCTGCTTCACTTTTGTGAACAAATGGAGGAATCACAGTCACTGAGTTCAAGTATCGATTAAAGAACCAGGAAAATTCTCCCCTCAAACTGCTTAAGCTTAACTAATAGTAGTAAACTAATAATCCACCGGTTACAAATAAATCAGGGCGTTGGTGGTTTAATTGTTTACTAGTTGTCTCATACTGTACCTTTTGGCCACAAAATGAAAACACCAGCCATGTTCTTCAAGGCTCGGCATACCTGCCGCAAACAATTGAACGCACACGATTCAGCCACATTGAAATGATCGGCCACACCTCTAAAGGGCTCCTGGTTTCTGAGTAACCAAAGTGTTATAAGCAAGTGTTTCTCCACAGAAACAGGCTGTCTACCGCCTCGGTCCAGTTGCTGGGTATCTCGCATCGATTGGCAAACGCCTCTAACACTACCTCAAATGTTCCTCTGCTCAATCTGAAGCACCTTTTGAAGTCACTTGTGGTATGTAGAGGGGCTGTTTCCTCGACGAAACCTTGGATACGAGCATTTTTTCAGCAACGCCGTGTACTGTGCAAAGCACTTAAAAGTACAACAAGTTCTCCTTCATTTTCTTGAAATTCCTTCATTTTTGCTAAGTTCCGAAAAATCGAAGATATGGCAAAAAAGCTGGCAGTTGTGGCAAACACGTTTTCGCCATGTGCAGCCACCATGTTGGCCGACACTCAAGGGCGTGCGCAGACGGTAGTTCTCAGGTCACCTCCGCCGTGGGTATTCCGTTTCCAGAATTGGTGTTCTTTTTGAAATCGAAATTCCGTGTATTCTGTTATTCATAAAGCGGAATAAGAATAGCCAGAATAGTCCTAAAAGAATGCACCCTATGAATACTAATTTTTTCCCCACAATTTCCCTGTGCTTCAAAGCCCCCGCCACTTTACCTAAAGACAGTTTATGGAATATAGAGCATTGAAACGCTGGACACTGATTGGCTGAGTGGGTGTGACCATGTTCTAAGAGGAAATAATTCATGATAGGGTACTTGTGATTAATCTATGGTGACTGCAAACATATTTAGGTTGTCTGCAAAACTGTGACAATTAAAATGCTGGAAGGGTGGCACCTGGACTTTTAGTTGTTGAATTATTTTGACTTCAGATATACTTTCTGGGCGAGTTTTTTGCCATTTGCCTTCACTGACTTCTAGCACAACAGTGAAACTCTGCTTATCAGCACTGCAAGTTGTTATCAGCACTGTTCTACTCCCAGTAAATTCTAGTGTTCTTTTTCCTGGCAACTGGAATCACATTGGCATTAAGCCATTGACTTCTGGGTGTTTTTACAGTACATGTTTTGCATAAAGTAAATTTGATCAAGAGCAGAAAAACAAGAAAAGTCTCAGGGCCATTAGACCCTGCCATTGTTCTTCCTGCCCTCAGGGTGTAAAATATATTATGGCCACTCAAGATACGAGCCCAGGTGGTGTAAATTGTTGAAGTTGGTGATTTATTATCGTACCTTTGACGCGTTTGCTGCCTTTCCCCTCTACCTCTTCTCCACAGCTCTCTCCCTGTGATGATATGAGTCCCTGGTAGTATGAACCCTTTTCCCATTGTCAATTTTTTTTTTAAGAACTAATATTTCAGCATAATTACTGGGGTCGTTAACCCACAAAATCAGTGACTTTCAAAGCTTGCTAGCATCTTTGTCCTTGCTCTCGTCGAAGGGATCTTTATGCCATTGCATCTCTAGTAATTCTGTACACTGGCTTTCATAAGAATTTTGGAGAATCAACGCTAAATGACTGAAGATAATGTTTAAATGTTTACCGAAAGTTTGGCCGAGCAAAACCCAGAGGTCTGGAGTAAGTCGCCATCAAAAAAAGAGGAGGGGGGGAATGGGTATTACTTGTCCCCATTATCACCATATTGGCAATGGCAGGGTAAATAACCGAAATTTGCAGGAGATAACGGCATTGTAGGCTTCCCAAATTAACTTCTTTTTACATTGGAATAGTTAAGTTATGTTTACTATGGTCAAATGTATCGTGTATTAGCCAGAAAGCATTCTTGGAAACGAAGATTGCTGAAATTTTCTGCACATTGATAAAAGCTGTTCATATATCAAATTTCATCCTGTTGTCTGGACAATAAAGTCCGTGTTTACAAAACATTGCCATCCGCTGATTACCGGTAATCACCTTCCAAATAGTCACACCCTTTTGCTGAAAGTATAATTCAAAGTAATCACCTCCCTCAAATTGTCTTCCCCACCCCCCTCGCCTGACCTCAATAATCAACTTGCCTTTTCTTTCAGCCCCTCCCTGTATGGGTTAAAATAAGCGTTGAACCGTTACGATAGAAAAGTCATTTAGAAATTCCATTTTCAATTTACTTTATATGATTGTTTTATGATTAAATGGGGTAACAGTCTAACAAAATATTTAGTGCATGACTTCCAGCAAGCAATACCAGTATTTGAAATAATTGCTTCCTTGGTTAACTGTCCCTTTTGGTATGAGAAAAAATATCGTCCCCAGCTATTATTTAAGGAGTGAAATGCCACATACCAACTTTAAGGTCATGTTCTGGACTGCTGGCCTTTTTTGGGTCCAGTTTTAGTCCAGTTTGAGCATAATGAGACTTTTTGTGGTTATAAAACTTTGGCCTCATTTGCAACTCCCTGTCTCTAATATACCTGATTACTCTTCCCCCCTTTTTTACGAATGGGCTCTGGCGACATACTGCTTCTGGTAACCCTGCAATGGAACAGCATCTCATCCAGGGGGAGTAGCAATACATTCATTTGCTTCTTGCTACAGAAACCGGGTTAAGCTCCGGCTCTTGTGCGACTACCTACCCCTCCCCCCTGGGGTGTACATTACAGGTTATGTCCAAGTCTCAAGTAATAAACCGTCAGTTTCCCCTTTTTGTTGATTTTACAGAGGGCCTGGTATTTACACAAACTCCAAATGGTACACTTTACTATGTGAAGGGAAGTGATGCATTCTTTAATTGGAGTTACCGAGTGGACAACAGAACAGCTGAGCTTGGCTTTGTTATTTGGAGTAGATATAATAACACTAACCAACAAGAACAAATATTGTTCTATGAAGATGTGAAAGGTGATATTCATCCTGGTTTCAACAGACCTCCCTCTTACATTGGTAGAGTACGTAAGGAAGGACAAGCTACTCTTGTTGTAGAGAATGTCACCTTCGAAGACACTGCTAAATATTCGTGCACTCTTGATGGGAAGAGTCCAGTTCCTGATGTTGATGATATCGTGCAACTTGTTGTAACAGGTAGTGTACGATTTTGTTAAATTACAATACTCTTGTGCATGGGCATGTACGCCCATTAACATTAACAATAACATAATTGTCATTTTGGCCCTGTTATTCTTGTTTGATGCATCAGTCATATAGAATCTAATCAGCTTATTTACTGTTGGAATATCCAGCTGCAGTTGTCATTGCTGCTTCCAAGCCAATTACACACCTCAGGTAGTGTAGAGTATGAACGGATTGAATCAAGCGATTATTCGGATTTAACCACAAATCGATAGAATCTAACCAAACCACGTTATGATGCAAAACACTCACACGTTTAATCTTCACACAAATTGCGCATGCTCCAGCATGCTCCATATGCCAGGTGGGGAGGGTAGACTAAACGCACACTGATAAGTTTACGTTCATCCCCCCTTTGAAATATTACTAGATTTGAAAAGAAGAAAAAAAAACAAGATTATGTTATTATCTATGTAAATGTCTTTGAATGCCTTTTGAAAGTTCGATCATGATCTTAACACTCCAAACAGCTGATAAAGAAGTGAGGCCCAGTTCAAACGTTGAACTTCTCATGTGCCAAACCTAATTGCTATTTGGGTCGACCCTAATACTAGTAATTAGTTTCGACAGTCGATTGAGGCGTTGTCCTTAACCAGTCGAACTTAAAGACTCTGTCGACTACAGTGCAATGCGCGCGTTTGTTTATGTTTTGATTCCTTTGGAGAGAGAACATTGCGATAAAATGGCTAGATTTGAGCCTGTTTAGCAGCCAAGAAAGGAAATGAAAGTGTTCACTTCGTTAGGTGAAAACGTTTTGTCAACAGAAAGAGCTAAATTTTATGGTTTATAAGTCTTGCAGATGACTGTGTAATAAAATACGATTCATCGTTGACTGTCATTACACATCACACAGTCAGAGAAATATTTTCAAATTGACATAGTGCATTTGGTTTTTAGTGTATCAGGTCATGAGTTCTCTCATTCATTTATGTTCAACAGCACTTATACCTTAATATACCCCTCTTCAAAATTTCGAATGGCGTGTAGAGTGAAAGCAATTGACATTATTTTGTCACTAACGGTTGCAGAACCGCGATTTGTCACCCGCGGTGTTTGTTCAACACTCAGTCACGTCCGATCTACAGAAGCATTTATTATAGTCAGTTTGATATTCACTCACATTCAGTTCCACATAACCATAAGAATTCTGTTATTTTTCTCTTTGAACTCACTGGATCGTCCATAGTCACATTATTCTGATATGAGGTATAAATAAAAACTTTCCGTGTGGTCTTGCTTGTCGGTGGAGAGCTGTGCGAAAAACATCGAGTGTCCGAATGTCGCTTTTGTGAGCCGAAGAATAAAACATTTTTTTAATCAACACTGCTCCAATAGTTCCCTGATAAATTTCATAGCTCCATAAGAAAATCTCTATCCATTCTATGGAAGGATGACTTGGATGAAGGCAGATTTCAACAGCCTTCAAATGCCGACGCAAAACTTTGGGGTTTCGTGGTCCACGAAACCTCCGTTTAGGCGCGCGTTGCATTGTGGTCGACAGAGAGTCTTAAATTCAGCAAAACAGCGATAAACTGAAAATCATCAACTGTGCTATATCGTGTCTCAAAAAGCACAGAAAAACAATTACTGGTAACAGGAAAAAAAAACAATCTATCAAATTGTAATAATAGTAGCATTTAGATATTAGTTTGCACCATTCGTCAGATTTGGATCAGAAAACATTGTTATATTCTGTTATTTTCAGAATAGCTATCCAAAAAAAAAAAAAAAGAAGCGAACAAATTCGATGTTCATGCATTGAATCTGTTGTAAAGTAATGATTCTTGTCTACAGAGTGTTTACAGTTTGCGTGGCCCAGTTCTCTTTTTAATCAGATGCAAGAACATTCAGTGCATGAGTCGTCACGCTTTAATGTCATGCTTATCAGTTTTAAGCCAATCACTGATGCTGTTGTATTCAGAAATACATTAATGTAATTTATGCATTAGGTTTGGTACATGACTGGATCGACATTTGAATCAGAGTCGCTCCATAGTGGAACTTCCCATGTAGCCATGTCGAACTTAACTCTTGGGTCGACCCAAATCGCGTGTCCCGAACTTAATTGATTCAAATGCCGATCTCCTCATGTACTTAATTGCAGAAATTAGGTTTCAGCACATGAGAAGTTCGACGTTTGAACTGGGCCTGATGTAGTCAAAAAACAATGCTTAATTTATGTCCAGCTGGACACAGCCAAGAACATAATCTTGAAATCTGGTTGGTAATCGTTTGACTCTAGATGGACGTGAGGTAGTACAATCACCTTGCTCCATAGTAGTATCACCTGATGATCCATAATGGTACTCTCGCTCTCTGTACAATCTGATGACTTACTGGTAGCGGTAGAAACATCACCATCTGGCTCAAAATACTTCTTCACGTGGGTTACATTTCTGTGGAATTGTACGCCATCCACTTCTACAAGGACTCTGTTTCCATAATTCTTAACAACTGTAAATTAATGGAGATTGTTTGAATGGCGTGGACAGTTTGTTCTCTTTCTCCTATCTCAGTAACACCTTGTCACCTTCTCGAATCTCTCTTTCATGTGATTCCTTTTTCCTCTCTGCATACACCTTTCCTTTTTCCTTCCTCTTACTGTTGCAGTCTCTTACTCCATCTTTGATGCTGAACTCTTGTGACTGTGGTAATTTGGTTCTAATTCGCCTCCCAAAAGTTCTGCGGGGCTTACACCAGTTGTAGAATATGGGGTACTGCGATACATCATTACAGCAAGGAGCCCAAAAGTGTAACCACTTTTAATTAATTCACATTCTTTCATGCAGATTATCCAATCAGAAGCCGAGGATAGCTTCAAGAAAATTGACAAACCGCAAAGTGATCTTGTGGTGAAGTCAAAGTTGCTTTTTCATGGATGCCTGTTTTTTTAGGCTTTTACTTGTCAGCTTTGGAGTTTTTGGCTTTGAAATCCTACACTAGACAAATTTTTTAACTTGGAATGCGAAAATCCAAGAAATCGGTAAGGTGCTTTTTGTTTTGGTAAAATTGTTACTGTTCACAGTCGAAGGGGCTGAGCAAGTGGAGGGTTGTCCAATACACACAAACTGACTTGAGTCGTCAAAGGTAGTGCTGTATCGTCTTGAATGGGCTTGGATCATCCGTTGTTTAGTCGATTTGACCACCAAAAAGTCAATTTGCAAGACACTTAGAAAAAATCATGCAAGAGGGCGAACATGGAGGGTAGGAAAAGAGGTCAGATTCGAGTCGAATGGACTCAAATCGACTGTGGTCTAGTCGATTTGTCTAACTGGAAAGCTGATTTGCGAGACACTTACAAAAAATCGCACAAGAAGGCGGACATGGAGGGTAGGAAAAGTGGTCGAATCGATTCAATTCAAGTCGAATGGACTTGAATTGTCAGCTAGCTAGTGGATTCAATTAATCGGAAAGTCGATTTGCGAGACACAAAAAATTGTGCAAGAAGGCAAACATGGAGGATAGGATGGAAAAGTGGTTGAATCGACTCGAATCTTTGGCTATCTAGTCGTTTTGTCGTCAGCAAAAGCTGTTATAAATGGGTGCCCTGGGCAACTGAAAAAATAACAAATAAGTATAAGGATGGCTCGTCAAGTATAAGTACGAGGAAGGTTTGTCGAGGAAGGTTCATTTCTATTTCCTTTTTCGCATATTAACGCGCTTGTTTTTGCAGCCTCGTCCCCAGGGACTTCCGCTGCCATTAGAGTAAACAATGACTTGCTTAGAACGAGGGAGCTTCGTGTGCTCTAAGAACCAGTAAGGTTTCTATTTCTTTTCTGCCTGGAACAAACGCTTTAAGAACTAGAAAGGTTCATGTCTATTCCTTTTCTTGCACAAACTCTTTAAGAATGAGGGAGGTTCATGTCTATTCCCTTACTCACGCAAATGCGTTAAGAGCAAGGAAGGTTTATGTCTATTCCCTTTCTCCTGTAAACTCTTTAAGAACAAGGGAGGTTTATCTCTATTTCCTTACTTGCATCCACTTGCGCAAATGCATTAAGAACGAGGAAGGTTCATGTCTATTTCCTTTCTCTCGCAAACGTGCAAATCGACTTCTTGTTAGTCGGTTTGACTGCAAGATGGACAATTTGAGTCGAATTGAGTTGATTCGTCCACCTTTTCTACCCTTCCTATGGACTTGGACCAGTAGGTCGGGTCGACTGAAGACAGACGATTCATCACTGCCTAACACGAACTGACTCAAATCGAGACGATTTGTCATAACCTTAGACAAATCGAGTCGAATCGAGACGATTCGTCATTACCTTAGACGAATCGACTCAGTTTAGGTGTATTGGACACGAGTGGGCAAGTGAAGGTAACTGTATAAAGGCTCAAAGCTCGAAGTGTAAGTAATTTCTACTGCCAGCATAAATGCATTTTTGCTTGCTTTTAATACCACTTTGCAAATACCACAGGGTTACTGTTTATATTTTTCACATCTTTCAGTTAGCAAAGATGTAGTGGTTGACTTGTTATAGTGCATTGAAATATAAACAGTGATTGAAACTTTTTTGGAAAGGCTGGTGTGCACCTCAGCAAATAGTTTTTATCGCTTGATTTCTGAGAAAATCATTGTCCCTTGGATAAACTATGAATCCCAGTTTTTCGAACCTCCTGGGGAAAAGGAAATTGGTTCGAATTATCGAGGGGTTCGAAAAATCGGGGGTAAAATTACAGAGTTTGACTGGTGAGAGGAAATCAGTTTTGGTTCACATAATTTGTCATCTGGAGTTTAGAAAACCCAGGGTAAGAGAAATCGGAATTCTACTGTATAGACTTCCCTCTCGTGAAAACCCAGGGTGTTCATAATGTGACAAGGCATTTGATGCAGTTCATTTGTCGAGTTTCATGATGTAAACAAAGAAGCAGAAAAACTCACTCAAGTAATTGCCGCTCGACTAGCAAGTGCATTAACTTTGATTAGATACCGTAAAATCACGCATTTCAGAGAAGTTATTTTAGTGTTTAATTGTAAAGCCAAAAACGCCAAAATTGACTAGAAAATATTTATATTCTTTACAAAATACTTGTACAGCAGCCTTGTGACTTTCTTGAGGTTAGCCTATCACGTGATCGCGACAGAGTTTTGCGGGTTGATAAAAGGCGTCACTTCACTCAGCTGTTGCTGCATATTAGGTTGTTAAGATCTTTCTGCAGTATGCCTGCGACTTTACCTTAAAAATTCTCATGTGATAAACCATGTTGAAAATCTATTCACACACACAGCTCATCGCTGGTAATTGCATGCAATGCAAAGAAATCGTGCTCAAAATAACAGATCACGCAACAACTGTAGTTATAGTCTGCGAAATGTTTGTAGAAAGTCAATTTCAGCATGTCCGTATGCTGATCCAATGTCAAAATGTTCCTATAAATTCAATGTCAACTTTTCGATATCAAAATGAAAAGACAGAGGCACAGTTCAGTTCCTGATCATGATTTGGCTCCATACAATTTATAGTTAAACAATCAAACAGTTGACCTTAAACTCTGCACAGTGCCTTTCTTGTATTTCTCAATGACGAGGGGCAGTTGCCAATCTTGGATTTCATCCCAGTCAGGAACTCTGATTCTTTCCAATTATCTTCTCAGAAATCAAGCGATAAAACTAGTTAGTCGCTTGGAAGTAAACCTGCCTTTCCGATAAAGTTTGAATCATTGTTTATGTTTCGATTAACCTGCAATATATTTCGATGAGGGGGTTAGTTTCTAAAGAAACTGTGGTGCTGCGTCGGTGGGGACGTGAAATACAAAATTTTAGATTTATCAGCTGAGTTGATGAGGTAGATTGGCCACTGATTCGCTCTGACGAAGGGCTAATGCTCAAAACCTCAGCTTTCAATCTCTTTCCAGAGGCCAATCTACCTTATCAACTCAGTTGATAAATCCAAAATTTTGTGTTGAGCAGATGTATCGGATTTCCCTGATTTTGCAGTCAATATCTCACATTTCGGATTTACGAAATTTGTCTAGTGTAGGATTTCAATGCGAAAAACTCCAAAAGCCTGAAAAACAGGTATCCAGGAAAAACCAACATCGTCTTCCCTACAATATCGCTTTGCAGTTTGAGTTAATTTTCTTGAAGCCTTGGCTTTTGATTGGATAATCTGCACAAAAGAATGCAAATTAGTGGTTACACTTTCGGGCTCCTTGCTGTAAGAAGTCATCCTTCTCAGATTTCCAGTCTCTGACCCTCTACTTGAACAATTTGCAGGCGTTTCAAGATAATGCGGTTTTGTCTTTCAATTTCACCATTTGCTCATGGCCGTAAGGGTGTTGTCCTCCTGTGTTCAATTCCATTCTTTTCCAGGTACTTTCTGAAATTGTCACTGACAAACAAACATTGTCAGTCTTTACAGACAAGGGAAGATCATGAGTGACAAACATCTTGGACAGTAGTAGACTTGGTAAACTCCATCTCGAAGAATCTGCTGTAATAGTCCACCACGACGAAAATATTATCACTAGGGGGTAGTGGACCCAACAGATCGGCTGCTAGCTGCTGCCAGGGTGCAGGGGGCAATTCTGTATGTGTCATTGGCTCAGGTTTGGATGGTTGTCCAATTAATTGGCAGCCATGGCAAGTCTTACAAACTCTTTCCACTTCTTTATCAATGCTTGGCCACCACACTTTAGTTCGCAAAGGTTGCTTCATTGATACAATGCCACGGTGACTGTCATGTGCCAACTCCGGTACCTGACTACAAATTTGCTTTGGTATCACAATCCGGGTTCCACAAAGGACAAGCTTTCCAATGGCACTTAACTCATTTTGCATAGGCAGATACTCCTTGAATTCAATGGCGTACCACTTCCCATTCAACAGACATTCTCGTATACTTTGTAACTCTGGGTCATATTCTGATGCTCTCTCAATTTCACGAGTTGTCAAGGCAACAGCATTCTCGTCCCCAGAGCTGCTATCCTTTTGGCCAGCGCCACAGATCAAGACCTCTGGCAGGGGCCAGGGTAACGCGCAAGCGCAATAGCTGCCCATTCTTGTAACTGATGGTAACCGTTATTGTTTCAAATTTCCGAGGCTGTGCACAAAGGCGGAAGTCCGTGATTCGCGGATTTCCTGCTTCGGTCCCTGCCAGAGGTCTTGAACTGTGGCGCTGACCACAAGGATGGCAGCCTCTAGGGACAAGAATGAGGCAACAGATGTTGATTGTTGGGCCACCAGCTTCACGTACTCTTCCGTTTCGGCTTCTTCCGCTGAAGGTGGCATTGGATGCATTGGAATCTGAGTCACTGAAATTTTTTAGGGTTGCATTCTAAGAAGCCATCTTTAAATCCTGGCACAGGTCTTGGATTTAGGTGAGAAGATACATTCCAGGGATTTGTGGTCAGTACATAGTTCAAATTCACTGCCATACAAGTAAGCATGAAACCTTTGACAAGACCACACAATCTTAAGGCCTCCTTCTCAGTCTGAGAATATTGGGATTCTGTATTGGACAAGCTCTGGCTCGCATAGCTAATAACTCACAGCTCTTCTCCTTCCTGTTGGACTAGCACAGCTCCCAGACCTACAGGACTTGCATCTGCAGTTACGCTGGTCGAAGTATCTGAGTGTCCCTGCACTAGACAGATGTCCCTTTAACCCGTCAAATGATTGCTGCTGTTCAGGTCCTCATACAAATGGTTCTCCATTCTTTGTAAGCTTGCAGAGAGGTGCTGACACTGTAGCAAGATCAGGAATAAACCGTGCAGTAAAATTGACCAGCCCCAGGAAACTTCTTACTTCACTAGCATTCTTGGGTGCACAGGCGTTAACAACAGCTTTCACTTTGACATCTGCAGGCCCTCCCACGTGCGGACAAAACATGACCCATAAACTCTAAATGAGACATCTTAAATTGACATTTGTAGCAGTTCAGTGTTAAACCCTTGCTGCCTCATACCCGGACCACATTCTGTTCATGTTGTGGAGACCATCACACATGTAGGAGTTGCTGTAGGACCTTCTGGTTCATATTAGGGGCACAACGTGCACTGAACATAAATGACATAAATAAATAATAAATGGGAATTAGCATGGCACATCCACAAGGTGGCTCTCCGTCCACTGTGTTTGGATCGAATTGGAATGGGTAGAGGCCTTCATGGGTTCCAAATGTGGTGATATCTCTCGATTCAGGTGCTGATTCAATCTCATCGTAAGCAGAGTTGAGATCCAACTTGCTAAAGAACTTGCTCCGGTTCAAATCTTGTAGAACCTCATCAGTGATGGGATTCGGGTAGCGCTCTCGTTTTGCTGCCATGTTATCTTGATGCATATCAACACATAACCATACATGTGTATGTCACCTGAGGGTTTTGGTACCGCTACCACTGGGGACACCCACATACAGGGTCCACTCACTTTCTCAATAATGTCTATATGTAGTTTAACAATTTCAGCCAGGTTGTCACTCAGTTTAACACGTAGGTGGTATAGGACTTGTCTAATTGGTTGTGCTATGGGTTGCACCTCTGTATCAACTGGGATTGTTAGCTGAAGTTCTTTGAGTTTACCAATGCCCTCGCAACAGCCTGGAAACTTTTCAAAAATACTAGATACCCCTTATCCTCCATCTATCTGCACCTCTAGCGAATTAACGTGGGGTCTTAGCTTCAAACTCCCAATGCAAATTTACACTTGTACTGTCAAAATTGCCACGGTAATTTCCAACATTATTTTACATCTTAAATTGTTTGTTCCTCACTTAGCTGAAATGAACTGGACAGGGGCTTGATGTCTGTTCCAGCTGTCGGAAAGCTTTTGTAATCATTCACGACAGCTGAGATGCAAAATTGCAGTAGCTGCAACAGAACAAAACAAATACTTAAATATCTGTTCTTGTTATATCATCTTAAAACCATGCCAGCATTTAAAGTAATCTAGCTCACTTTAATTTGATTAATTTTAATAACAAGAGACAATCACAATTCTCAAGGATTGCTAAAAGTTCAGTAAGCTTGACTTTGTAGTTTTGTAACTTGTACAGTAGAACCCCGGTAACTCGAACTCTGAAGGAAAACGAAAAACGGTACAAGTTAGCAGGGGTTCGAGTTATCGGGGTCGATTGAATGTTCAATTTGCCAGGTTAATATTTTGATAGTTTACTGATTTTTCAGCACTTCAGTACACAGTACAGTGCAAATTAAACTTATCCCGTCAACACGATTATGCATTCTTATGATAGTACAGTACTGTGAATGAAACTCAGTTACACTCAAGATCATAAGTTCGGGAAATGACTGCAAATACGTGATCTGTTCGTTGTACTAATTATAATCAAATTGCTGTATAGTGTTAGTTTTAGTGTTTTTACCAATTACCAGAATGGCAGAAGAACCAGAATGCGAGTTATCGGGGTTAAATTTTGATCAAGGGAAACGGAATTTAGTTCGAGTTAGCGGGGAATTCGAGTTATCCGAGTTTGAGTCAGCAGGGTTATACTGTAGTTTTTTTTTCTATATCTGTGAAACTGTTTATTCTAAATTTAAAATTTGGAAGGACGCTAATTGGCAAAAATGTTCTCAGTTGTTCTCACAAGAATCTATGAGACTGAAGCTTAAAACTGCATTTCTTTCTAAGAGAGAGCAAGCTAGCCGTGCATAAGCCAAGTGTGTTTTCGTGTGAAGCATTAAAACTTTGAGCAAAGATCTGATTTACTCTTTTAACGACCTTGTTTTCTTCGGATTGTCAACGATATATTTTTGTTATTCTTTAGGTTCTCTGATCGATCCAAGCAACAATTTCCTTGCAACATTTGAAAACGAACTTTTAGAGTAGAACAGAGCCTGCTTTTTAGGGCAAAGTTGCTGACCGATGGCTCACTCTGTTAAAAGGTTTACTCATCCAAAAACAAGAAAGTGAATGAAATGGTGGCTGTTCATGTCATGCATTTTAGAAAACCAGCAAGGAATCGCTTAACTTGAAGAAGCCCAAGGGAAATTTGGGAAAATTTTTCTTTTTCTAAAAGCTTGGATGAAATGGTCTTTTTTTTTTTTTGAAAAGTGGAACTACACTGCATCAATTGTGACACTCACAGGTTAGAATCAGGACAATATTTAATACTCATTTGCACAAGAGCTGGTAATCTTCCCCTGTTCGTGCTTGAAATAAACAAGTGGTAAACTTCAAATCAAAAATTTTTGGCAAAGAAACTGATTAAAACAAAAAACTCAATAAATGGAGCATAAGTTAAATTTCTCTGGGCTAACTGTTTGTGAAAAACTTGTCTTCATATGTACGTGTTGAGGCATTTTTAATGGGTATATTTTACACGGTTTAAAGAGAAGAAAAAATTCACACTTATTTTCACATGGCTTACACCATAAAAATTTCACACGCCATAGTTTCACATCCATTTTTCACTATAAAAATTTCACACCCCATTTTTCACAGTATTTTTCACATGATGGAGAAACACTTTTTTTCACACTATTTTTTCACTTGTTCATTTGAAAGTCTTCTAATTTCACACACTAAGAAAGAAGTTCACATGTATGCAAAACTTCAATTCTGTGTACGAAACTTATTTCATGCACATGCATGTCACATCTATTTCACACGTTTGCTCATGGTAGTGATAGTTGAGTTTGGATAGTTTTCAATCATTGCTGCTTAGTTCCGTTATTCCAAACAGTTTTTCGATCACTGTTGGAGAAAAGCGAGAATCATTCATATTATTAAACCAAGTCACAACTTTATTGAAAAAAGTTTGAGAGTTTAAAATTCACCATCTTTCTTTATTTATCACCTATAGGGCACTTCGACATTGCTGATTCTAGCAGTATGCAGGACGCGTGTCACCACGATCTCAGTAAATATGACCTATGCTCGCAACGAGTCTCCCAGTAGCTGAGTGGTTAGAGCGTCTGACCGGTGTACGGAAGGTCATGGGTTCAATTCCCGTCTGGGACTCAGATTCTATCTTTGTCCCACGCTCGCGACATGCTGAATATTCCATCTTTTCTTATTTCTTCTCCGAGCTTAAAATTCACCATCTTTCCTTATTTATCACCTATAGGGCACTTTGACATTGCTGATTCTAGCAGTATGCAGGACGCGTGTCACCACGATCTCAGTAAATATGACCTATGCTCGCCACAAGTCTCCCAGTAGCTGAGTGGTTAGAGCGTCTGACCGGTGTACGGAAGGTCATGGGTTCGATTCCCGTCGGGGACTCAGATTCCATCTTTGTCCCACGCTCGCGACATGCTGAATATTCCATCTTTTCTTATTCCTTCTCCGAGCTTAAAATTCACCATCTTTCCTTATTTATCACCTATAGGGCACTTCGACATCGCTGATCCTAGCAGTATGCAGGACGCGCGTCACCACGAACTCAGTAAATATGACCTATGCTCGCCTCAAGTCTCCCAGTAGCTCAATGGTTAGAGCGTCCAACCGGTGTACGGAAGGTCATGGGTTCGATTCCCGTCGGGGACTCAGATTTTATCATTGTCCCACGCTCGCAACATGCTGAATATTCGATCTTTTCTTAAGTTTGAGAGTGTTAACATTCTATGTAAGGGTGTAGTATTGAATCCGGTTCATCGTAGTATGAACATTTTACTGTTTGTTTCAATACCATAACTTTATAGCTCTTTGCAGATGACTATTACCCTATGAAGTAATATAAAATTAAATTCTCTTAGTTTATTTTCTTTACAAAGTTGGCTTATGTGAGTAAAGGCCTACTTTCAATTAAAATTATTCAGATGAGGTGGTTTACCCATTTTTTTTGGGGGGGGGGGGGCTTGGCTTGATTTGACGGCTTTAATATAATTATAACCAGTAATAGCCTTTCCAACGCATTTTAGCAAGGTCTGTGGTAATAGTTGGCAAAAGCCAGTAAATCGTGTTATGCAATATAATTATTACGCTCATCTCTCGGAGGTAGTGTTCTCGCCTTCTGATTCAGGATTTGCCTGCATGATTCAGCCAATTAGGTGCTGAACTTGAGATTGGCAGGTTGACTGTTTGGTAGGGGTCTGAGCCTCAAGTAGAACACTAAGTAAAATCAATAACCAATTCGGGCCTTCCTACATCCCCTCCCCCATAAGGTACCATTACCTTGAAAGTATCAGGACCTTGAAAGCGACAACATCACAGGATTGGGAAGTCATCGGGACAAACCTGTAAGAAATCCCTCCGACCAACTGCTTAAAAGGGATGATCATGTGATCATCACTTTAAAAAGAAAGAAAAATGGCTTACCAAAATAGAGTTGTAATAAGTGAAATAACACTAAATAACAGATTGTGTTTATGCAGTTAAGAAAGACGAAAACACGTTTTAGTTTTGAAGACATGTTTCAGATGTTTCAACATCCATCATAAGTTCTACAGAACATAGCACGATTGTAACTATATATATATAAAAGATAATTATAACAAAAGAGTGTTGATTACAAAGTAAATGAAGACTTATTGCAGAAGACGCCAAAAAAAAAACAAAAAACAAATTAACGGTGATAATGAGCGAAACCTTACAACAAAAGTGTTAAGTTTAAATGCTTGAGTTGCTTCCTCAGCGAGGGCCGCTCTCATTCAATGTGCAAGGCTTCTTTGATCTTGAGTTGAAAAACTGTAGGGGCCGAGTCTAAGATGGAAAAGCAAGCCTCCGAACAGAGATTCCTGCGGGACTCAGAATCCTTCAAATGTTTGTAAATTTGGGAGTTACAAACATTTGAAGGATTCTGAGTCCTGTAGGAATCTCTGTTTGGAGGCTTGCATTTCCGTCTTAGACTCGGCCCCTACAGTTTTTCAACTCAAGATGAAAGAAGCCTTACACATTGAATGGGAGCCGCCCTCGCTGAACAAGCAACTCAAGCATTTAAACTTTTCACTTTTGTTGTAAGGTTCCGCTCATTATCACCGTTAATTTGTATTTTTTTTCGCACCTCTGCAATAAGTCTTCATTTACGTTTGTTATAATTTTCTTATATATATATAGCTACAATCGTGCTATGTTCTGTAGAACTTATGATGGATGTTGAAACACCCGAAACATGTCTTCAAAACTAAATCGTGTTGTCGTCTTTCTTAACTGCGTGATTTCGTTGCTGCTTGCAAGAAACTTCTTTAGAGTGTGTTTGGCGCAGGCCACCACTAACTTTGAAATTAGATTTTTTTCCTTATCTCACATACAGTACTACCTTGTTTAGATCCACTCCAATCCCAAAACCAGAATCTGTGGAAGGTTGTTATTGGCTACATTGAGAATTAAAACAGTCAATTCTGATCCATCTAACAAAGGGCATCTAACAATGTTTATGAGTTAAATTGGTTTCTTCTGAACAGTTGTCTAAACCCTGTAAAATTCATTTTCAACTTGAGAATGTACCTCTCTTTATACACTGGAACTCTATTAACATTTTTATTTTTACCCTTCCATCTTGTAGGACAGAGCAGTGTTTATCCTCGTATTAAGACTGCTGAATTGGGTGACCCTGTGACCTTTACCTGCACTGCAGCCAATGTTCCAAGACAGTTTTTTACTTGGACGAGAGTGGGACAAGGTTTAGAGGAAATTCAAAATGGTTCTCAATATTCAGTTACTTCTGTTACTGGATCATCGCAGCTCACAATAAAAAGTATTACTGTCGATGACCAAGGGTATTATGTCTGTAATGTTGTCAACTTAAAGCCACCAGATAAAGGATCAGATAAAGGCTATCTGCAAGTGTTAAGTAAGTGTGGTTTTATTGTTTCATTTGTTTGCCAGTAAAAACAATTTATCACAACGCGTGGCACTAAATTTTTGCGGGAGTTTAATTTTGCGGATTGGCGATTTTTTGTGTTTTGCAGGAACTAATTTTTGCGATTGGAAAAGACTGGTTTTTCTTGCTGAGAATTAATTTTTGCGATTTTCTGGAAGTCACGTTGAAATAGGACTGATAACATTTTCGTTTTTTACTTGAGCACATGCAAAAGAAAGACGGATAAAACAACATGGGGATGTAAAACATATTAATCAATGTCACTTACAATGGATCAATAATAACTAGAGCCGAGTACCACTTGATGCCTTATCCACCGAGTTATCTATAGCAATTGCTCCTCCAAACCAGTATTTTTGTATATAATTTCTATGGTGGCGTAAACTTTTGGAGGAAAAGTATTTGTGGTAATTTTATTTTACGGAAACTTTTTTTTTTGCGGATCGCGAAAAAAACTGCAAAAATCGCAAAAATTAGAACCCGCAAAAATTTAGTGCCGCACGGTAGACCATTGGAAATTTGACCACCCAGGGGTTTCAATAAAATTTGAAGTAGGCAGCTGGTTTGAATAGAGTAACCGACTGTATCAACTGGGGTTTGAAACAATCTTCCTTTAATTACTTTAATTTAGGGCAAAAAGTAGCCGACTTTTCTGTGCGAAATAGCCGACGCTTTTCGTCGGTTGTCGGTGCTTATTGAAAGCACTGACCACCTGTAGGTATTATGACACAAAAGCAATGATCAGAATAGACTTTTTTCCTTTGACCTGCCTTGGACTTAAATTTAGATTTGTAGACAGACGTAGATTTTTGTGTTTGTTTGTTTGTTTGTTTGTCTGTAGACTGTACTGTACGGTTACAGGTAATACATACACTGTAGAATGATGTTACCAAAAAGGGCAATTTAAATCCAACTAATTGAACCCTTCACTGCTGCAAAAATGTACAGCCAAACACTGTACTGAGTACCTGTGTCCGTATCAGGTTTTGCTTTATTGTGTGCTTTGAGAACATCGGGACATCTCGGAACGAAAAACAAAACCTCCTTCAAAAAATGTCTTCATCAAACTTTACTGCAGCTTTTAGAACATGAGGTGAATTATGCTGATGCTCATACACGTTAATGCATCTACCTTAATTAAAAAAGTACCAAGCTTTCGTTCGATCACTACTAACTGTAATTCAAATATAATAAGAATGCATAGACTTATTCCCATCATTTAGACATGCACCTTTAATTACATGTAGTTGTAATTTATTTGTTTAATTTTGTTTATATTTTGTATGTTACTTGACTTCTTTCATTTCATTAATGTAAAACACTTACCCACCCAGACTAGCCATCGCTATTTGCAGGATAGTGTCGCCCCGGTTTTATTGTAATTGTGACCAATAAGCTTTGAAACTTTGAAACCATTGAAACTCTTTTACAGGTTATTGTATTAGAGCTACAATATCACATTAGTGCGTGTGGTACAGACTTAGACAATTCCTCTTGTTGAGGAGTACTTGACAACAAGGCATATTTTTTTCAGTTCACTTACATGCAATGCCATTTTGGATGTATCAAAGTCAAGCTTTCTGCTGGTTCCCTAGTGACAATTGAGCAAAAGAAAAACTCATTTTATTCATGCAAATTAAGGTGGCTGGACCCGGTTTTTCACTAACCATACCAGCTACTCTCTTTGAACATGAAATACAAAGATGCCTCAAACGAAAGAGGAAATCGAGTTATACCTATTTGTAGGGCATAGATTGAAGTTTTAAAGAAGTGGGGTTTTTTCGAGATCGACGCATCCATAGCAACACGGTGACGTCATTGCTATTTTTATTTTTCCTTAATTTGTAAGAAATCCAGACATTCGTTTTTGAAGCCGTTTATAGGACTTGTAGTTCATATAATTGTCTTCAGCTGTACCGATTTTAAACATTTTTTATGAGAGCGTTTTCGAGAAATAGTTGACTGAAGTTTTTAGCTGTGGCTAACAAACGAATCATAAACAATTCTATTCGCGTTCATCAAACTGACTTTTATCCTGACCGTGGAGAGAAAACCTTGGCCTCAAATTGTTTCTAGTGATTTCAGCCATCCTGCAGGAATAGATGAAAGAAATCGCTTCCTTCGATTTCCAATAATGTGAAAGTAATTAAAAGCAACATTCCACCTTTTTGCCATAAATTACCTTGCTGTTTAGTTCCAAGATAATAATAAAAAAGCTGTTGGATGGATTTATTTGAAACTCCGGTGGCATTTTTTTCTTTGTTGTATTTTACGTGACCTCCAATTTTCAAGTGCTTTGAAACACTTTCACCTCTGCAAGATACTAAAATAAAGTCAGGAAAGTTAACGTTGGTGTTCCGAGGTAAGTTGACAATTTGTTTGTTATTGGCGGCTTTGCTTGTTACATAAGGCTATTGTCTAGTTGTTTCATGCACATGTGGATTCCATTTCGTTTATCGCTCGATTGCCCTCGGAGAAGGAACCCGAATATGATAATCGAATATGATCGCACAAGCCGGGCGACGTAGATAATAGGCTTCTGAGTTTTCCATTGTCACCTTAATGCCGACCTGACAAATTATCATATTCGGGTTCCTTCTCCGAGGGCAATCGAGCGATAAATGAAATGGAATCCACATGTGCATGAAAAAACTAGACAATAGGCTTATGCAACAAGCAAAGCCGCCAATAACAAACAAATTGCCAACTTTCCTCGGAACACCAACGTCAAGTTTCCTGACTTTATTTTAGTATCTTGCAGAGGTAAAAGTATTTTAAAGCACTTGGAAATTGGTGGTCATGTAAAATACAACATAAAAAAGGCCAACGGAATTTCAAATAAATCCATCTGACAGCTTTTTTATAATTATTATTATCTTGGAGCTTAACAGCAAGGTAATTTATGACAAAAAAGTGGAATGTTGCTTTTAATTACGTTCACATTATTGGAAATCAAATGAAGCAATTTCTTTCATCTACTCATGCAGGATAGCTGAAATCTCTAGAAACAATTTGAGGCCAAGGTTTTCTTTCCACGGTCAGGATAAATGTCAGTTTGCGGAACGCGAATAGAATTGTTAGCAGCAGCTAAAAACTTCAGTCAATTATTCCTCGAAAACGCTCTCATAAAAAATGTTTAAAATTGGTACAGCTGAAGACAATTATATGAACTACAAGTCCTATAAATGGCTTTAAAAACGAATGTCTGGATTTCATACAAATTAAGGAAAAGTAAAAATAGCAATGACGTTGCTGTGTTACTATGGATTCGTCGATCTCGAAAAAGACCCACTTTTTTAAAACTTCAATCTATACCCTGCGAATAGGTAAAACTCGATTTCCTGTTCCGTTTGAGGCATCTTTGTATTTCATGTTCAAAGAGAGTCGGTATGGTTAGTGAAAAACCGGGTCTAGCCACCTTCAGTAGATAGCAATTTTGCAAATAGGCAAATTTATGAAATATGTTGACACACAAGGAAATTGAAGTAAAATGGCTTGTCAGTTTTTTCAAGGGGCTTTCTTATACATCTGGTAAGAGACTCTCAGGTATGACAAAATTCATTATTTTTCGTCACTTTAATTTTAAGGTGCTATCAAAGAAGATGACACCAAATGTACCACGAGAGATTACAACGTAACACTAGATGAGCAGCTGACAATTTGCTGCCCCGTCAGTGGATATCCACCACCAACTGTTACCTGGAAGAAGAATGGAATTCAGCTGCAGAAAGGAGAAAACACTGAGTTCACCATCACTGCTGTGCAGGAGGAACACTTGGGAAATTACTTGTGTACTGCTACTGATGGTATTACTTTGTTAGGTCCAATTAGCATCAGAGTCAAAAGTAAAGTTGGTAAGTGCATGAAATTAAGTAACATACAATGTGTACCACATTAATTGCGCGCCCACAGACCTAATCTTGGAGATGGTGGTCAATAGGCGAGTTGGAGCAAAATGTGGGCACATTCTTGGGATTCTTTGGGACTTCCAACTGGTATGAATGGTATGTCAGCGAAGGCCTTGGTGTTGAGTTCAAGGTCCATTTTAAAGCCCGCGAGAGCATCATGCGAAACTTGTGCAAAAGGTTTTCCTTTATACAACTAATGAAAGTTAAAGAACTGTTGTACTGAATGACTGAATTAATCCATCGCTCTGTAATTTATTTTCAGTACTAGCGAACAAAGAAAGCTCGGTTTCTCCAGATCAGCTGATTGTTTCCATCCATCCATCCATTTCAGCAGCATTATTACTCGGTCCGTGAAAATTAATTTCTCACCGAATATATTGAAGCTCAAACAAACGCTGTATTGAAGCTATAGAATTTCTCCACCGAGATGCCGAGCTAGTTTCGTTGTAAAAAGAGAATTTCCCACGCCAGAGTGCAGCATAAACGAATGCATATGTCTGCAGTAAGTTAAGTGTTTTTGTTTGCTCATAAGCGTTCAACAATTCTGCCGTGAAAATTAATATCTCCGCGAATATGAACTCTGTCAATCTCAATGGAATGAATAATTTAAGTGAAGAATTGTTTTGACCAAAACGGTGATTTATAATTTGAGCACGATGAATTTACTAGTCCGTGAAAATTAATTTCTCAGGGAATCAACGCTGAATTGAAAGTAAAAAATTGCTCTACCAAAACACAGGGCGCTGACGAGTCATATTTGACTGTAATACTGCCTGAATTCGTCGCGTAAATCGATCTTGTTGATTCAAAACAATGAGCTTGACTGAACAAAGTGTCGTGCCATCTTGTTACGCGTCTGGTGAAATTCTATCCCGCAAACCATTGTTGACCTTTCCTTAGAATTTCACCCAACTAGATCATATAGATAGCATGACGCTTTGTTCAGTCACGTTAATTGTTTTGAATTAACAAGATCGATTTGCGGGATGAATTTAGCCAGCGTTACTGTCAAATTTGACTCCTCTGCGCCCTGTGTACTGAAATGCCGACCGAGTTGGATTTGGTGTAATAAGAGAATTTACAACGCCAGAGTCCACCGTAAACAGATGTTCGCTCACTTATAAACTAAATACACTCATCCGCTGAAAGCCGGGCATATCCTAAAAGCTGGACTGGACCCTGGACTCTGGACTCTGGATAGCCTGTTCCAGGCGTTCAGATAGTAGAGCGCGAGCGAAAAATAAAGCGAGCCAAAGAGCAGGGAAAAAACGAGGGGAGACTGAGGAAGAGACTGAGTTCCCTCGTCCTCTTCCCCAGTCTCCCCTCGTTTTTTTCCCGCTGTTTCGCTCGCTTTATTTTTCGCTCGCGCTCTAGTATCTGAACGCCTGGAACAGGCTAGACTCTGGACTTTTCCTCCCAAAACTTTACTCCCCCCCCCAAAAGTTAGAAGTGTGCGAGATTTCAAACAAACAACGTTATCCCCCCCACCCACCTCCCCGAAAAAACCTTTGTCTCCCCCTTAAAACTGCCTCCTCCCAAAAAGTCCCGCATCCCCTCCCCCAAATAAAAAACTGCAACCACATCGGATTTCTGATTGAAAGCGATTGCACAAATCGGCATTGAAATCACGAACGGGATCGAACGACCTAACCCCAGTCCTTAAAAAAGTAGTATTTGGTGTGCGAACGTGATTGCATTACACAATAATAAGCAAAGATCAGATAAAGCCTCGACATAAATTTCATTTTTTTAGAACGATACTTGTTCGATGGTCATACTAAAGCTTGTTAATTGCAACCGCTCAGAGGCTCTTTCCGCGCGCAGATAGGTTCTATTCACCGACACGTGCAAGGCCTTGCGTACTTTTATCAACTACTCTGATAACAAGCTTTTGACGTGCGCGCGCGGTGTGCGTTTTCTTTGTCTCATTAACAAAAGATTTTTAAAAAGCATACACGTAATTAACTGTCCAGACAGAGACATTGGTGTCTCAGTTGACCAAGTTTAGGTGCTGTGGTTTTAATTATTTATTAGCCAAAAAAAACCCTTTTTTGCAGGCCATATAAAATACATAAGACATCTGGCCCCAGTTGTTCAAAAGTTGGATAGCGCTATCCACCGGATAAATCACTATCCAGTGGATAAGTGTTAGGGAAACCAATAACGTTATCTGCTGGATAGAGATTTATCCGGTGGATAGCGCTATCCAACTTTTGAACAACTGGGGCCAGGTGATTTGCCGAAACACACGTACAAAAATATTTTAAGGGATAGTACGGATAGCACTCTTCTTCGAGTAACAAAACAACTTCTCAAGCTAAGAAAAGTGACGTTCCTGTGTCAGTACTCCCTTATTCATTTGTTCATACAAATTAAATCGGCAATCAATTCGCCTATTTCATTTATTTTAGAAGTTTAGTTCCGGGGGAGGTTTACTCCCCTATAAAAAATGACGGGGTGCTGTTGTACCTGTTAGAGGTAAATTTGTGGATTGGTAACGCTTAGGGTGCTTAAGTATAAAAACGACTGTCGTTAAAGCTTTCGCGGTATCTTAAAAAAATTGATGGGATGTATTTGTTACTTTGCCTGTAGAGGGGTTAAAATGAATGCAAGCCACGCCTACGAAGCGAGATTCTGGTACCTTTTAGGGGTGTTTTAGAAATTTGTCCAGAAGCACTCTTTTTCATTTTTATAGGAGAGTACCTCCATCGAGATTTGTTCGCTGTCAAAAATGTCACGAGAGGCGATTTATTTATTTGGGAAAATTTTACCCTAACGAAAGATATTGCCGATCACTTTCTCCCAGCGCACTTTGCATCCGGACCTTAAACTGCTTGAGAGTTAAATATATAATCGTTTCAGTAAAACGGTCATCCTAAGCAGAAAATGAAGGGAGTTTAGCAAGAATTGCTTATGAAGTGGCGTCAGCAGCTGGCACACGTGGAAGTTAACAAAAAGAAGTGACAGCATATAATGTGCCTAAGACAGTGTAACGCACGTAGCAATATACATGTACTTGCCTCTTTTTTTCGTCTTTCTCGGATTCAGACGAGCCTTTCAGTAAGAAACGAAACAACAATTTTACTTCGGTTACTTGCTCTACCACAATACTGGTCTTACACACATCGCTTTAGAATGTATTGCGATAACGATAATTCCAATAACCACTTGGGCGTAACTACGGGTTCCTTTTTAGTTCGCAGTTGCTATAGCAACTGAGAACTATTGGGGCTGTCCTGGCGTAAAGAGTCGTGTTAGTGTGTTAACTTTTTGGCAACAAGCCCACAAAGCCATTCAAAGTAGAATCCTTCGAGGTGTAATAGACAAGTTTTGAGGGGCTTTTAACCAAGTTTTGCGCAGTCTCTATGGATGAAGAATTAATCGGAGTGTTTGGATCCTCGAAAATATCGTAGATTTTGATTTGCAAAGACAACGCAGGAAGGAATCGGAAGGAAAAGTTTACTCAGGGGCATGTTAGGACTCGCTGGTCTTCAGTTTAGGTTGGCGTTCGCCAGCGGGTTAGGAACAGCTGGACGAGGAAAGAAATTGGTTGTTAAGTTTAGTTGCTGTCGAAAAGATGGCAAAGAAGTCTTTGTGTGTTGATGTTTCTGATCTACAAGTGGAAACATTTCTTTATGCATATTAAGTTGTCTGGGGGAGATAATTGGTCATAATTAATGAAGTCCACGAAAGGCGATTGTGTACGGGTACGGGTTTAAGTTATAAACTACCAAAAAATCATCCACACCTTACAGAGTTCAAGGACTTTATTGACACAGGGGTTTCAATAAAATTTGAAGTAGGCAGCTCGTCTGAATAGAGTAACCGACTGTATCAACTAGGGGTTTGAAACAATCTTCCTTTAATTACTTAAATTCAGGGCAAAAAGTAGCCGACTTTTCTGAGCGAAATAGCCGACGCTTTTCGTCGGCCGTCGGTGCTTATTGAAAGCACTGTTGACAGAATTTAGTTTGAGTCTTATGTGGTTTACTTTGAGCTGATAGATAGTGTATGTTGCTCGGAATTATCGGCCAGTCAGGATTTTCCCCGTACGTGCGTATTTAATAAATTTTAAAAATATTCCATGCATCATTGCCAGAAGAGTCCTGACTCTTTCCCGTTATTAAGCTCTCCAGAATCGACCGTTATTGAAGTTTTCTTGGTTTATGTATTTCATGTCCGCAGTTTAGTTTCGTAGTTCCCACAGTTGAATGTATTCGTGGTTATGACATTGATGTGACGATTTACTCGTTATTCTGAACTTCCCAAATGATGTTTGTTCTTTGATGATCACCAGAAAGATTCTTGAAATCCTTGTCATTAAGCTGGAAAAATGTTTCGTGTTTTCTCTCGCTTAGCCTTTGAGAACGATCATATTCGTGAGGTTTTCCTGACACGAAAGCTATTTAAATTTGATGTTCATAATTCAATTAGTAGAATGTTTACACAGGTGTAATGTTGGCATGATTTCTGACACGAAAGTAAAGTTTTGTCAATCACAAGTTTTTAAATAAACTCAAACAGCTTATATACACGCAAAAACTAGCCGAACGTCTGTTTCTCTTTAATTATGTAAGTATTCTTCTACATTCATTCTGTTATTACGAAAAAAAAAGAGATTTCCCAGACTTGTGAGAGCATATTTCTTTTCAAATGCCGGACTACGTTTTCGTGGTTTCCCCGTTATTCTTTAATTTTGAGCTCCCTGTTACCTATTTAATGGTGACGCTCTCTATCATGCAACCAAATCCTGCTCCTGATAACACTGATATACACTGAACAACAAAGACAGCAGAGACAAAATAGAAGTAACATCTAAAAAACAACTGCGAACTATCCGAACGGATCCGCTCGTTCCATTTCTCAGCTCTCAGAACATTTCACAGCACCTAAACTTGGTCAACTGAGACACCAATGTCTCTGTCTGGACAGTTAATTACGCATATGCTCTTTAAAAATCTTTTGTTAATGAGGCAAAGAAAACTGACACCGCGCGCGCACGTCAATAGCTTGTTATCAGATTAGTTGATAAAAGTACGCAAGGCCTTGCACGTGTCGGTGAATAGAACCTATCTGCGCGCGGAAAGAACCTCTGAGCGGTTGCAATTAACAAGCTTTAGTATGACCATCGAACAAGTAACGTTCTAAAAAAATGCAATTTATTTCAAGGACACACAATACTTTATGCTTGACTGAAAACAAGAGTAAATGTAACACCTTAGGTAAACAACATTGTCGCTGGCAGCTGATAAGAGCTTGCACGGCATAGTCTAAAACGTGGACTGGACTCTGGACTCTGGACTCTGGACTCTGGACTCTGGACTCTGAGATATATATGATATATGTTCGAAACATCCTCGGGTTTTTCCGGGAATCTTCGGCAATCGTCGGCAAACTTAGGAATTCTTCGGAAAACCACCGAATCTTCATCCATTTTCTTTCATTAATAAAAAATTGCACGACCTTCTTTTGATGTTTTGAGAACTTTCAAAACATCACTCCTACCCTAACTGTACTCGAGGGAGGCCTTGCGATTTCCTATACTTAATTTTATTTATTTTTTGTTTTCTGAGATACAATCTGTAATAGAAATGTAATAAAATCGTGCAAAATAGACTAAGCTCGAGAGATCTCCTTAAATGTGAATGGAAACTTTTCGATATAAAGACGAAAAGAAGGGAAGAGAGGAAAAGGCAACGAGGACGGAGTATAGCAATGAAAGAAAACAATGGGAGCCTATTCCCGAACCCCTACTAGGAGGCCTTTATATTCAGCGATATATAGACAAAAGTGTTTTAGTGGAAAATAGACCATTCGTTAAGTTCATACAAACCTACATCCGGGGCTCGAGTGGCGTATTTTCCATATCCTCACTAGTGAGGATATCGATGGCGTCATTTCCCACTCTTACTGTTGCTTGTGCAAAAATAATCCTGTCTAATATATAATAAAAGGAAAATTACATGGTGGCTTGAAGATATGAATTTTATTTTCTTGTGGTAAAAACAATATTTTACTCCCTCGCTGCGCTCCTTCGTAAAATATTGTTTTTACCACTCGAAAATAAAATCCATATCTTCGCGCCGCGGTGTAATATTCTCTATATGGAAAAGAAAAATTACCAGGCATATGAAAAGTTATTTCTTTTATTTTCTGTGTCTGTGTAATTTTCTTTTAGAAAAAAACACATCTTAAGCTTTTCAAATTAAAGAATAAAAACCGATCCCAAAGGCAAAAAGAAGAGAAAACCTATGAAGATACCGAAACTTTGGTGGGTGTCGCGCGCGCGCTACTTCACTCGTAAATAGCGCGCGACTCCCAAATAGAGAGCCTGCGTGAGAGCCCAGGCATCCGACCTTCAGCGAGGGGGGAAACCATAGGCACGGACAACTATTCAAATATGTTTCTATTCTAAATTGTTTAATTATTTAGCCTATGCGTTGCCATGTTTTCATTTTTGGGGCGTCGAGGGAAATACATTTACCACCTCCAGTTCTCAAAATAACCCACGGTAGAAATTGCTAAAAAGTAGACTACGAGCAGCCTTTCTTCCCCTCAAGGAAAATACGCAAGCGAGAACGAAAAATCGCTTGCCGCGTGAGAATTTCCTAGGAATTTCCTAGTAAGCTGGACCTTTGTCCGTGAAATGACCAACCGCATGCTACATTCCGATCATTTTTGGGGCGTTGCCGGCAAACACACTACCTGGTACTGGTATTTATAGGCTGTTCGGTGAACCAAAGTTTGCATTTATCCATCACTGGTAGATATACCAGGTTCACTATACAATTTCTTAGCGTTATAAATTTCCCTAGGAATTTCCTAGTAAGTTTGACCTTTTTAATTTTAGGTTAAATCAATGATGTAAAGAAGTCACTTACTCGCCCTCCATGACCGATGACTCTGAAGATGACTCTGAAAGAAAGAAATTATGACACATTGTATAACTTGAAAGTGCCACCGCTAGCCAAATGGAAGTCAAATACCGTAAGATGCGCAAATAAATATAAAGAAAAGACTTACCACTTCCAGATATCACTTCGGCATAGCTTCTTCGCTTGTCCATTCTTTAAAAAATCTTCCTAACTAAACAGGACTAACAGCACACGTGCGTTCGCAGAAGTGAAATCGGAGCCGCGAGAATATCGCTGATATAAAGGCCTCCTAGTAGGAGTTCGGGAATAGGCTCCCATTGTTTTGTCTCATTGCTATACTCCGTCCTCGTTGCATTTTCCTCTCTTCCCTCCTTTTCGTTTTTATGTCGAAAAGTTTCCATTCAAATTTAAGGAGATCTCTCGAGCTTAGTCTATTTTGCACGATTTTATTACATTTCTATTACAGATTGTATCTCAGAAAGCAAAAAAAAATAAATATAGGAAATCGCAAGGCCTCCCTCGAGTACAGTTAGGGTAGGAGTGATGTTTTGAAAGTTCTCAAAACATCACGAGAGGGTCGTGCGATTTTTTATTAATGAAAGAAAATGGATGAAGATTCGGTGGTTTTCCGAAGAATTCCGAAGTTTGCCGACGATTACCGAAGATTTCCGAAAAAACCGAAGATGTTTCGAACATATATCATACATATCTCAGAGTCCAGAGTCCAGAGTCCAGAGTCCAGAGTCCAGAGTCCAGTCCAGGTTTTAGACTATGCCAGCTTGCACACGTCGCATCGATGAATAGACAATTTTTATCTGATCTTTGCTTATTATTGTGTAATGCAATCACGTTTGCACGCCAGATACTATATTTTTAAGGATTGGGGTCGAGTCGTTCGATGGCGTTCGTGATTTCAATGCCGATTTGTGCAAGAACATTGAGACGACAAGTGTTTGCTCAATCGCTTTCAATCAGAAATCCGATGTAGTTGTGTTTTTTATTTGGGGGAGGGGATGGGGGACTTTTTGGGAGGGGGCAGTTTTAAGGGGGAGACATTAAGGTTTTTTCGGGATGTGGGTGGGGGGAATAACGTTGTTTGTCTGAAATCTCGCACACTTCTAACTTGTTTATTAGAAAAAAAATTCCGATGTAGTTGACATTTTTATTTGGGGAGAGGAATTTTTTTTGGGGGGAGGGAAGTTTTAGGGGGGGAGATGTAGAGGTTTTTTTCGGGGAGGGGGAGAAAGGTTTTGGGAGGAAAAGTCCAGAGTCCAGAGTCCAGGGTCCAGGGTCCAGGGTCCAGGGTCCAGTCCAGCTTTTAGGATATGCCCCGAAAGCCGTCAATTTAATGCTGTGCCGTGAAAATTTCAGCGGAAGGAATCTTTTGCTGCAGTGTCAGGTTGTACAAAATGTACATTGTACTGAGAACACAACAAATTGGCCTTTTTACCCTATCCAATTGAGCTGTATACTTTGTAGCATTTGGCAACTTTACATAGAAAATAGGGAGTGAAATTTTGAAATTTTTAGCCAATGATGTCTGTGGCTAATGTCATCAAAGCCCAAAAGAACTGCGCTGTCCAATATACGGTATCTGTCTTATCTGTGAGGCCAGGGAGGGGTATTCTGTGAGATGTTGGGTGGGGGTGTGCCACCGGGACACTGAAACCCTTCTTATCAGTGGCACATACTCATACAGCTTATACTGGGAGTACAACCCCCGGGCTTTGAAGTGTTTTGCATTCGCGAGTCTCGATCAACAGGAACTATTTTATTTAATGTCACTTTGAATGCGCTGTTTTGTGTACTTCAGGTCTGGCAGGATTTTATTTGCTTTGTAGTCCAGCGTTTACTTAGCTGTGACGCAAATCTCCACAGTAGCAAACACATCAGAAATTATACACAAGACGGATTCGTCAATTTGAGATTTAAGGACGTTCGCGCGAAAACTTCTACAATACAGATTTTTTTCATACTTTGGCTACAGTCACATAATGAGGTACCTATGTCAGAAATGGAAAAAAATTGGGGGGTCACCGACTTCGTTTTCGAAATAAAGCGGGTCAAAAACTACCCCAATTTCGACAAATCGGCCCTCGTAACTTGACATGGCCTCAGTGCTTGTTAGTTGACAAATATTTAAAATGATTCGCTGTAGACCCACTTTCGTAGTCAAATTTTACATAAGTGGGTCTGTTAAGTAAATAATTTGAACCGGTGTCATCCTTTTAGTTAAACTCAACCTCTAAGATGGACTTTAACGAACACAGTGCAGCTTCAATAATAGTAGAATTCGATGATGCGAGGGCAGAAAAGTTGAAAAAAATCAAACTTCTACAATACAGATTTCCTTTAATTTTTCACAAAACGTAGATAATCGACAAAGAAAGTGATCTATCAAAAGAAGATATGGGGTCACCGAACATTTAAGAGAGTTAAACCCGTGCATAGATATTAAAGTCCCCACTAGCGCTATATATCTCCACATTTCTTCAACAGCGCGCGCGCTCAATACGTGACGTGGCATGACAATGACGAAGTGAATTGCGTGCGCAGTAAGGATGCGCAGAAACAATTGGCGCGAACGTCCTCAACTAAACAATAGGGAGCTTACGAATCGACGACTTTCGCACGACGACGCCGTTGGATTGCGTGACATGCCTACTGCGCATGCTTTTGTAGGCAGTTGCCGGCGTCGAGCCAAAGTCGACGACGTTGTTTTGAGCAAATTTACGGCGTCGCCGAAACAGAAGAACGTGAGGTGAGTTTTCGAAGTTTTCTCTCGATACTTCTGGGGATTCTGCCAGATAATTCAAGAATCACATCAGGGATATGTTCTTGACATAAATGTTTCTGACTTTTTGTCTGTTTTTATTCAAGTAACGCCCCAAAATACCCTGAGTAGAAGCATGGCAAGTGAGACAAGTGAAACGCCAAGTGACACGAAAAAGTAAGGATGAGATTGCTGAATGAAAACTCATTTATGTTAATTACACCTTGTTGAAGGATAAGACATTTGCTTTTGTTTAACGAATTTTGAAAGAAATTAAAAGGGGTGTATATTTTATAGTCGGGTCTATAATAAAATAGGAAAATATTTTACTGGAAGCCGGGACTGAAAGCAATACACGCTGCTAGATTTCAAAAAGTTAAGCTTGTAATTCGATGAGGTTCTTTATTCTTGTCCTGAGTCATCTTTTAGCCAGCCTGAAGTTTTAGAAACACAAATTTGTCTCGGCTTTTCTGCTATGCGAGCGAGCAGATGATCTGTATCACATTTGACATCTTACATAGGCTTGTAAATGTCAGGCAATTTTCGTTTTCTAAGCTTTGTCTATTTTTGGTCGCTTCGGCTGTTAAGTCTGCCGTAGATATTTCGCATTTTAAACAATTCACTTGCCCAGCTGTCCAAGAGATCCAACACCGCCCAACGATTTGTGGCTGTGGCCGGTCTCAGAGGACGTTATTGCCGATTTTTTAAAAAATTATATTTGCTGTACATTATCTTATTTAAAAGTTGTATTTATATTTTTTAAATCATCTTTTAACAGAATGCCTAAAATGAAATGGACAGTTAAACATGACTCCTTGCTTGGTTGTGAGGTCCATAGTTGGGAGCTCTGGAAGTTTCGTGCAGGCACTAGAGAGCGGGGCAACTGCTTAGAGGAGATTTGTAAAATCCTAAACAACATCAAAGAGCCCGAATTTTTCGTGTCGCCAAAGAGTTTGAGGGATCGCTTGAAGATACTTGAACGGGATGCAAAGGCCAGGAAAAGGGAGGCTGAGAGGGGCTCGGGAATTTCGCCCGAATTCAGAGAGATAGACCAGGCAATGGAGGACTATCTAGAGAGAAGAGACGAGGAAGAAGCTAGGCACACCAAAGAATCAGTTGAGGATCAGAAAAAGAACGACCAGGATAAGGCAACAGGCGAGGAGATGAGGGAGAGGGCCATGGAGCGGTTAGCTCAGACTAAGAAGCGAACTGGAAAGGACGAGCCGCGAAAGAAGGGCCAAAAAAGCACTAACACGCTTGACTATCTAAGAGAGGCAGCAGAAAAGTCAGAGCAGTTAAGGAAGGAAGAGTTGGAGGCAAAGAGAAAACATGATGAAGCTGGCATGACTACTCAGCAGGCACTGTTCACTCAGTTGCGAGATCAACAGCAGTTACAGATGCAGCAACAGCAAAAGCAACAACAGCAGTTTATGCAGATGATGCAGATGATGTTTAACAGCCAGCAAGCACAATCACAGGCAGTTATTGAACTTTTAAAAAAGGAAAAATAGTTTTGCAGCAGTTATTGTTGACGTAAAAAATATTTTGTGCGTCTCAGCATTCATAAATAGCTGTTGGTTCTTTGTACGTTGTGTTTGATTTTGACGTTGAAATCTTGCATTGAGTTATTGAGCTTCAAAGAAGGGTCAATAATTTTGAAGTAGTTGTTTTTCTATGATATTCTGTACACCTTAGCATTCGTAAAGAGTTGTTGATTTTTACACTTTATTGTATTTCCTTATTTCACTGCTAGGTGTTTTTCTATTTTGAACTTGAATGCTTGTATATTTCGAAAATTTCAAGCAGTCAGAGTTTTCATGTTGTATAACTAGAGTACTATTACAAGTGCATCTCAAGAACATTGCATCAAATAAAGTATTCCTCTAAGGATGGCGGATCTAGACCAAAATACTCAGAGGTGACAGAACCATATAAAATACTTCGTGCATTCTGCATTAACGCACACGTTACATACATTTTACCCACAGCACTCAAACCGATCTTAAGGTTCTTTTTAAAATCTAAGAATTTAAAATAGTTAACGATGTCCCCAAATATCCACTCCACGGAAGAGCGGACTGTGCTCATCGAGGTGTTGAAATCTTGTTGAGCTGGGGTCAACA
Source organism: Siderastrea radians (assembly GCA_964017195.1). Classification (NCBI taxonomy): domain Eukaryota; kingdom Metazoa; phylum Cnidaria; class Anthozoa; order Scleractinia; family Rhizangiidae; genus Siderastrea; species Siderastrea radians. Next base: position 15,510,860 of record OZ024895.1, read on the forward strand.
CTGCGCCCTTGTAGGGCCTTTGTAGGTGTGCTCGTATCGGGTAGGCGTATGACAAACCAAATCTCCATATCGGCAAGGATAAGCAAAGCGTTTAAGATACATGCATAATGCAGGCACCGAGGCTACAACTAAACCATTCTAAGTTGTTATTTCGTCAGGTAACTGCAGCTGTTCAGCAAGTTTATAAATGTCCTTCCTGTCGAAACGAAACTCGGCCTTGCATTCGTCGTTCGTTTTCTCGTCTAAATCGAATCTTTCGTAGTTCCAGTACGGAAAGTCTGGATTTGTTGACTTGTAAGCATCGTATAAAAGTACAAACTCTTGCTCGTTTATAAATCTGTTTCCATAAGCGTATGCAATACATGCTCTTATTTCTCTGAAGTTGGACATTTTGGTTTGCACAACACTGCTTTAATCGCGAAAAGAAGAAAGCAAACTTCAGAAACGGCGGGAAAATAAGCCTGACGCGCGCCAACCAACGTCGTCGTCTTCAATAAAATCGTAAATTCAAATTTCTGCAGGACGGCGACGCGGGACTATGACGGGACCCAACGGCGTCGTCGTGCGAAAGTCGTCAATTCGTAAGCTCCCTAATCTAAAATTATTTATCATAACAATACTTACACTTTGGTTGATTAACCAGGTTTAATGAAAAAAAAAAACATTTGAAACGAAATATCCTTTTCTATAATTGTGAACGTCGTGGCCACAACGAACAGTGTGTTTTGCTGCGAAGCAGAAGCACTTTGTAAATAACTTGTAATGCGAAGTAACAACAGAAAAATCGGAAGTACGGTAATTTCCAGCCGATTACCCACCTGAAAACATTCTCACTATCGCGAGTATCGATCAAAGATATTTTAAGATAATATTTAATGGAATGAACGTTAGATCTCTAAGGAAAACAAAAAAGAATATATAGTTAAAGCCCAGGTTAATAATGGTAGTGAAAAGATTGGAGTAAAACAGCATAACATACTTTGGGGTTATCTCTAGCTAACAGCGAATTTAAAATTTGCAGTGTCATTTTTGAGTGCATAAACAAGAAACCATTTTCAAAGTAAAATCGGAATTTGCGGAGGCTTGTTCCTACACTGTAGCTATTCCTAAAACTATAAAACTTGAATGAAACTAATATTAAAAACCCAAGTTCCCGGGGGGGGGGTACTCCGAGTTTCCAGTGACGGGGATGATTGAATGGGGTCAAAAATCAAAACCCCAAAAAATCCCTGGACCAAAAATTAACCCCACAAAAATCCCGTGCCGAATTTCCGAGCCTTAAAAATTTCCAGAAAGGGTTAACTGATATAACACGAAAAAAGAAACACTATAAATTGAATGTTTGTGTTTGTTTATAGTCATCATACCAGCTGATTTTATCTTTTCCTCCTCTGGTGAGTCATTCTGACAGCACTAGGGACACCCAAGAACATCTTTTTCAACAATAACATTATGAATAACAACTCTAAACAAGAACACCCGGGTAAGAACAAGTTTGGCTGTACTTTATTCACAGAACTACGCGGCCAGGGTACGCGGGCACTACTGTGAATCTTCAGATTGTTTTGATTACTCAAAAAATCCCTACTTAAATCAAGCCACCCAAAAAAATACTTGCCAAATTTTCCTACCCAAAAAAATCCCGGAATCGAAAATTTCAGACCCAAAAAATCCTTCGATCATCCCCGTCACTTGAAATCCAGGATACCCCCCCCCCTCCCCCTTTGGTCCAAGTTACTGTGGTGATCAAGGAATTGGGGTAAAATCTTAAGATACCAAGCCTTGCAACAAATTTGCATAGTTAAGTTGACAGCTGCTTGTAATTTGAATTTTGCAATGCAACGCTCAAACAACAACAACAGATATGTGACAAAGCATTCTAATAGAGACCTATTGAATTTTGCAAGTTTTTCACGCCTGTCAGGACTTGAATACATCAAAAGTGCAAGAAACAGACGTGTTAGGATGTGTTGTCTTTGAAGAAAAGCGAAACTAAGAGCTTATATACTTCACACGTAGTCACCCTGCTTGTTACCCTGTTTTATGATAACTGAATCTGTTGATTCCTTGCCCTGGTGAAGACATGTTACATTAACCACAAGTTGTTGGGGGGGGGGGCACAGTCCGCACCGCAGTGGTGTGAAATCCATAGGTTGTCCTCATAAATTTCACCATATTGCAGAACAAAACATCATTGGCTCTGCATGCACTGCGGGCCTATGTTTGCAGGATGCTGCCTCTTTAAATGATACACCCAGTTGTCCATTAAGAGACAAATATCCTGTTTTACTGAAAAAAAATGTGTTGTCTGGATGCATCGAACTTAACCATATGTTTAACTATTTCACCTCATGGCTTCTCTTGCAGCTAACCTATCTGCAACACCAACTGATGGTAGTGACAAAAGTCCAGGAATGTTAACATGGAAAGCTCCACTCATCGGGGCAGACTACTACACGGTGAAGTTTTATGGAAGTGATGTACTCGACGATATTGCCAGTGTTTGCAGTCTTGTTGGAAAGCAAGAATCCCTGGAGTTTCACTATCATACGTTGGTAATGAAAGAAGCTAAAAATAAGCCTGAAGAAACCGAAATATGTGCAGAAGTGACTGCTTTCAAGGACAAAGCAATTGTGGGAATAACACCAAAATGTCACAAATTGAGTAAGCTTACATGTAATTATCTGTCACTACCAACCTTTTCACTCTTTTCTTCACAGTTTTGTACTGGAAGCCCCCATCATACTGTCTAACAACCTAGATCAGTCAGTACATGTGACATGTACATCTGCACAGAATTAATGTAAATGCTGAGTAGCAGAAGACTGAAATTTCAGAAGACTTCAAAAGTTGTTGAATAATAATGCAAATAAGGCCATAAAAAGTACTTAGCATCCACATTCACTTGGTCACACTTTAGGATTATTTCATCCATACTTAAAAATTAGAATAACCTTATGTTATGCCAACACTCCACTCTCTCTCACCGAAAAAAAATTCTTAACGTAGAGATTCTTGGAACTGTGTAGTATTAGTCCAAGATCCAAATTGGAGTCTTCTCTTAAACAACGTGGTGCACCAATGTTATGTCCCTTGCTGTACATGTACACCATTGCTAACTGGTGCTTTTCTGATTAAGGAGAAACCTACTGTACACTGTTCCTCCTGAACATCCTTTGTCTCATTTCATAGTTGCATACTTCATGTATTTAGCTTAAATATCATGCTATTCTAGTATCTTTTTTAAAAGCTTAAAGCACTCAAACTGTTTCCTGTCGTCTGTTGCTACTGATGGCAAGGATGGAAATGGATTGAAACTTGAACAAATTGGGTCAATTTTTCCATAGTTTTGAAGCCATGTTCTTAAAAATCACCCAAAAAAATTTTTATGGTTAGCTGTCGCTGACAAAAGTCATTTGATATCTTCTTCATAGTATCACAGGAGTACTTTCCGTATGAGTAAAGGCACTAGGTAATGATTTTAGCACAGAATTGACCTAAAATAGCAAAATCCTAATGACATAGCGCCTTTAATGTGCACTCACCATGTACAGTGACTTTTCTGTTCTTTTTGCTGTGAGAATAAGAAAGCCCAATGGGCATTTTAACCGGCCTTTCTGACCCTCCCCACTCCTAGGTTTCACAAATGTTAGCGCGATCCTGTGTTTATACGAACCGGCGTGACGAAAAGTAGATTGTGTGAAACAATATTTTGACTATAGCGTTACTGGTTGACGTAATGTTTAAACTCTGATGACTCGGGTTATCTTTCTTATCGCTTTTATTTCTGCTGAAAAATGCAAATTCACTCAAACGTTGAATGTCGGTATAAATTTGCCCACAACTGAGGGTGCCTACAAGGGGATGACAAAATTTTTACTGCTGTGCCTCAGTAGACGGTGAATACAAACAGTGAACATAGCAGTAGAATCAAAATATAACGCTTGATAAACGAGCAGATCGTCAGAGTCTGGGGCACGTTAGGGCATATCTCATGACGTGATGTTTAAATCCGGTTTGCTAACCTGGGAATCCCCATGCAAAGTAAACAAGTTGACTCGATCGGAACGGCTACGTGCCAGACTACGCACAAAATTACCTCAAACCAACCAACACCACACGCAAACCACTCGCATCGCTTGATAATATTCAGTTATTTTCTAACTTAAAGACTCGTAACAGCTACCTTATTAATTGATCTCCTTATTAATGACCGATTCCTTCGTCCTTATGCAATTAAAATCAACGTCTCGCGTCAAGTAAACACTCATCTCTCTCCCTCCTCAAGAACTGTGATGTATCGATGGTGCAATCCACTAATTGCATCATCGTACTAGTTCCAATCCCTTCTCTTCCTAAGCCACCGTTTCTTACCGTGCTAATAAGCTGCAAACGCAGCTCTCGTTTCTCTCCTCTGCGAAATACACTTTACCCAATGAGAAAACTTGCAATCCACTTCGGAAACCGTCCCCCCATAAAACGTTAAGGGAAACTGCCTCTCACGCAGCACAATATTACACCGCTACTATACAAAACGTAACTTTCGAAGCAAATCACATTAACAGAAGCGTGATATGCTCGTCACGTTCACACTCCTTCCACTCCCACATTTTTACATTCCTCAGAATGTCAATCCCCATAACAAAACTCCTGCACTAAAATAATTTTCACCATAGCCACCAACTAGATCAGACACCACAGCCAATTTCACATTCAATCCTATTAGGTGCTTTACTCAGTTGCGCGTGCGTTATACAAGACAAATACTGAAACCCCGTACTTAACAACCCTTCGCCGTCCATATCTTAAATACTGTAAATTAAAAGACAAGAACACACGAAGGTGACATTCAGCAGACTAATATGCGCATGCGTCTTATATAAGATAGTACCGCTCTTGAGTACCCGTACCACAAGCTTACAGCACTTTGTTCGTATGTTAAGCCAACTGACGAAGGAAAAAAAACTATGTCCATTTTATAAACCGGTGGTCACGGCGGCCGGTTAATTATTCAAATTAGCATTAAACCCCCATTGCATTTGTACTTTGTTTTTATAGTTTTGGCTTTTTATAATTTTTATAATTTTGACTTTATTTATTTATTTATTTATTTTTATTTGAAATTCACACTTTTTGTCATTCACATCATTGCTGTGTAGCTAAGTGCAGGTGTCTGACAAATTGTCACCCGAGACTAGATAAAACTTGTTGTGGCTACAAATTACATTGTATTTTCTTATCAGGCTTATTATATTGCATTACAGCCATCAAAAAACCAAGTGACACTAAAGTTTAACTGGGCATGTGGTCACTGCTTCCTCTGAGCAGTAACTGGTAGGTATTGCTGCATTTTTTTTGCACAACAACGTTAAGCTTCACAGTTTGAATTCATCCTCCAACCATTTTACCAAATTATAGGACTTCCAAAAGGTCTAATTTGAGAAGTGCAATCAAGACATTAAATTGTACCATTTTGGCATGCTTACTGTTTCTGTGCAGCCTTCTTTTTTCTCTGTTTTCCTGGGGAGTATCAACATAAAGTTTTAAGCAGCAGATGCATGAAAAATGCAAAGCTCACTTAAGTTCAGGCTTACAGGAAGAAAAACAACCCCCAAAAGAGGCTTGATATTGCAGACGAAATATTGGTTCTCTTTGGGTGTGAGAGCTCCTGCAACCCCATTCCATTGTGGTCACAATTCCTGCCCAGTCCCACCCAATCGCCAAGAAGATAAAGACACATACATGGTTGGCTTCAGAACTCTCCTGAAAGTCTTTAGAAGTGTTCCGGGTCTTCCAGCTGACTTCAAGGCATCTGGAAGTGCTCAGAAGTTATTTCAAAGTCTTCAGTAAATCCTTTTGTTACGAAAAGGCTTTGGCCTCATGGAGTTTTTTTTCCCGAAATTTTTAAGTCGGGTAACAGAAACTTGTACTTTTAAACAATCAGATTTTGTAACAGTTTGGTAGATTTTGTTTTCAGGTTCTTCTCTTAAGCTACTTAAAATGATGGCTTCATTGCAATGAGTTTCTTCTGATCACAGGTGGCCAAAGCTTTAGTTATGACTGAAAATCGATAAAAATTCTGTGAAATTTGTAGTGCTTCTTTGTTTATAGCTAACTTGCTATCTGGGTAAAGGTTTGCTCTCCGAGCGAGAATAAGTGTCTTTCTAATTTATCCTCCCAATGAGTATTATAATTATGAAAGGTGATACACGACTCACCCACACCAACCTTACCCCTGTTCATTAATTGAGCTATATTTCTTGATATTCGCCATTTCCACTCATAATTTCCTCAAACCAGAATAAATCCATAGTGAAGAAACAACTATACCCAGGAAAAGTTCCATTTTTCGCAAAGTTTGTCACCATAAAAAGGCAATATTTTGAGCTTCTTGCACAAGCAGTCAAATGTCAGTTTTGACTGCTGATCTCTGCACACAATTATATGCAAATATGCTAATTAAATCGTACAAGACAAAATCTACTGTGTCAGGGAGGCGTGCACAGTGAGCAAGAGCAAATAGCCACGCTTCAAACATAAAATGTCGCACCCCAACTTTTGCCGTGTTCGCATTAGTGTGCAAATTGTCCTATGAGACGAGAACAGCGGGTTAAAATTAGCATATTTGCATACATTGGTGCACACAAGTCGGCGGTCGAATGTAACATTTGATTTCTTGTGCAAGAAGCTCAAAATATTGCCATTTTAAGGTGACAAACATTGGGAAAGATGGAACTTTTCCAGATTGTAAGTGTTTCTTCACTGTGGATTTATTCTAGTTTGAGGAAATTGTGAGTGGAATTGGCATATAACAAGAAATATAGCTCATTTAATGAACAGAGGTATGCTTGGTGTGGGTGAATGGTGTATCACCTTTCATAATTATAATACTCATTGGGAGGATAAATTAGAAAGACACTTAATATTCTCGCTCGGAGAGCGAACCTTTGCCCCAGATAGCAAGTAAGTAAGATATAAACAAAGAACCACTGTTAATTTGACAACATTCTATTGATTTTCAGTCAAAACTAAAGCTTTGGCTACCCGTGATCAGATCATGTCATATTTCATCCCCAGTTTACATACATAATTATTTATTTCCCATATTCACATCATTTATTTACAATCTATCGGTATAGAACAAACTCACGCAATGACCATCTCCCAGTTGGCTTGTTAGCTCAGTCGTAAATAAGAGCACCCCATCGGTATTGCAGGGTTCTGGGTTGGAAACCTGTTCAAACCTGTGTTTTTGTTGTTGTGTTTTTTGGGTTGTTTGTTTTGGATTTTGTTTGAGGGGGGGGGGGGGGGGTTCTTTCTCAAATCCTTTTCAACTATGCAAGTTGATAATTTTACTGCAGTGGTGGTCGTCATATCACGGTTTGATAGATCAGTGAAAATGTTTGGATGTCTTAATGTCTAATGGGCTAAGTTTTGTTTTTATTTTCTCTAGAAAGATATGATTATGGTGATTGCCTCAAAAAACGAGACCTCAAGAACGTCATAAAAGAAAAGCAGCAGTCAAGTATTTAGCATATTAATTAGAGGATAATACATGGCGGCAGCGCAAAGTTAGGAATTTTTTTTTTGAGTGGTAAAATATTGTTTTTTCACCGTGAGAAAATAAAATTCGTATCTTCAAGCCACTGTGTAATCTTTTTTTATTATATAGACAAGAGTATTTAAAAACGAATGTCTGGATTTCCTACAAATTAAGGAAAAGTAAAAATAGCAATGACGTCACCGTGTTGCTCTGGCTACGTCGATCTCGGAAAAAACCCACTTTTTTAACTTCAATCTATACCCTTTAAATAGGTATAACTCGATTTCCTGTTTCGTTTGAGGCAACTTTGTATTTCGTGTTCAAAGAGAGTAGGTATGGTTAGTGGTCTATTTTCCACTCTTGTCTATATAATAATAAAAGTTATTATCGTTGGGAGCCCTAGAAGCTTACATGTAGGTTTGTGGCATGTACATGGAAGTTGACTTGGAGAGGGAGTGGCCTGCAAGTAGGCTGTTAATGCCTGTTCGCTAGTTTGCAGAGGGGACACTTCAAGCTTTATCTATCGTTAAAATTGATTCTCTTCATAGGTTTCTAAAGCAGGTAAATAGAACCCTGTGTTACATTTTCTCTTCTAACCCTTAGACTCCTAGATTTTTTGGAAAAACAAACTCCGTTTGAAACCTCTAAAGCCTTTTTTGGCTGCTATCTTCCAGTCATTCTCATTTAGGCACGGTATGCAAGATTTTATCCCACTTTGTCGCCGGCTGATTATTAAGAGCACCCTAAGTTGTTAAAAGAGATGACGTCAAAAATGGTACAAGAAGCCCGATCCTTTGTGGGTGGTTGTGGGTTGGGTCAAGAGAGATGCTAATGCATCGTCCCACTTAAATCATGGGAAATTGGGACCATTCTTTCATCGCAGTAACTAGGGAAAGCTTGCCATCATCATGTTATATGTTGCCCAATTTCTGGTTTTACCGGTATTTGTTTGAGGATACATACTGCATTTGTCAATTGCCCTTGCGACCTTGTGCATCGACGATGACGATGATGTTGATGATGATTGTTATTTTTATTTTGTAAGTCACGTTTTGGCGATGCCGTCATGGTTGCTAAAGAGTGAGTGCCATAAAGATTTTGTTAAACGTGTCAAATTTATGTGGCCAGCTGTTGTAGCATTATTATTATGATCAGCCCAGGTTGGGAGGGGGGGGGGGGGTTCCCGTAAACGCTTAACATGTTTTATTCAGCAACTCATTTTGTTTTGCCTTTCGAAGTCATACAACCAAATTGTATTGAAGAATGTTTAATGATGTCGAGTCCATGTGACGGAATCTTAAGGCATTGGTATTTGAGCACATTTTTGAAAAAATATGTGTGTTTGGCACAGTCACCCGTTGGTACTGCTAGCTTGGGGGCTGATTACATGGCGAATTTTTCAGCCCTTTCGGTCCACCCACTGGGGCTGAAATTTTGTTGCGATAACATGAGGTTTTTCAGCCCAGGCACAATGCTCGAAATTGTGCGAGAAAACTTGCGGAAAGCGTTTTATATTTACAACTCAAGTGGTGCACATGCCCAAGTTCATGTTTCAGCCAAATTTGACCGGGCTGAAACTCTCTTCACGTAATCGCAAACGGCTTTTTAAGAAGATTTGTCCAGGAAGCGGAGCTGAAATCTTAGCCCAGTTAACCGGGCTGACCGTGCTGAAATTCGTCATGTAATTGGCCCGTTAGAGATGGCAGAATTCACATTGGGCATTTTGACAGGACTTCATGTTTATTTGTTGGTGACTGTGTTACAGACTTGTAACAAGTCTAGATGTTGTAAATATTAAAGGAAGGGTTCACGGTTTAGCGCATGCTTATGAATCTAAATGCAGTTTTTTCGTTTGTGCTTGCTGTAGCGTGTACGCAAGCAGAATTATTTCATAACATTGTTAAAGAACTAATCAAAAGCGAGTAGATTGCTCTGGTGTGAAAGTTTTAGTTCCAAAGTTTCGCATTCAGCTATCTGCACACGCAAGCGCGTGCAAATAGTGGAAAATTTATCAACTATGGAATAAAACCTTGGGGTCAACAATAAATTCAACGTTGGCAGTGTTGGTGTAATCCACTAACATTTCCTGCGAATTTAGTCCTCCGCCGTTCTACTTGAACTTACTTTTGTATGTGATTGCTGAGATACATGTGAGTGGCATTATTAACGGTAGAATTACTAATAAATCGGCAAAAAGTAATTTAATTAATGCACATCCGCCGAGCCGTGAACCTGTCCCTTTAATTGGTGAGATGACTTTATAGCTTTCTATAAAACTTGTTACAGTTACGAAAAGCACGGTGTCGTACGGTATATGGGTATAAATGCTATACGGTGTGTGTTTGGCAGTATGGTAAACTAGATTTTTTCATTCAAGTTATGGTAAGTATTATGATACAACTTCTTTTCCCGTAAATGAGACTTTAAATTGCTGTAGCTGTATGTGAAGCATTGCGAAGACCAAAGCTTTTTAAGGTGGCTCGATTGGATTTCTTAGGGTGCGTTTCTTTGGGAAAATCCAAGTCCGGATTCTTGTATCCAAAAACGGATTTTGCGTTTCTTTACCTAAATCCGAAAATGGATTAATCACGGATTAGTGATCTGAAGAATCCACACACCGAGTGGATACATCAGATCCAGTTTTAGGATTCATGATCCGTGCGTTTCTTTGGGGGACGGATCCGAAAATAGAACATCTGTCAAGCGGTCTTCCATGCAAATTTACTGGTCTCGCCATATTTTCTCTCAATCTTGCGTGACAAAACATTCGATCGTGAAAAAGAAAATTCAGGTGATTATTCCGTTCCGTATATTTGAAAAGTTTTCTCCACTAAAGCACAGACAGAAGCATTGACACGTCGGGATAACTTCATTTGTGTACCATTTCTGTAATTCAGGGACCAGATGTTGCTAATTGTGAACGCAAATAGCGAGTTCACTTGAACTATTACAGATACTGTCCTTGTTTATAAATTATTTGTATTCCATTCTAGTTGAATTCCAGGGTAGTACGAGAGAAATATCGTTCTGATGTATATATTGCGTGCCTCCAGCCTGTCTTGTCATGACAAAATAATCCTTTTTTGGATTTTGCGTTTCTTTGGTGTCGAAGAATCCATATGATCTGGGATCACAAATCCGTTTTCGGATTCTCCCAAAGAAACGCACCCTTAGTGGTGATACATTCTCAGGTTGCACGCGAATCACACCATAAGAAATAAAAAAGAGGGAGCAACTGCCACTCTTTTATGACGTTAAATCTGATTTACCATTACCCTTTTCCTGGAAATAGATTAAAGTCTCAGTTTAAGTGAGTTTAATTGCAATCGAAGTTACCATAGCAACACGCTGACGTCATTGTTACTTTTTACATATAGTCGATTTTCTTTGAATTTTGGAGGTTTTTATTCGAAGCGGTTCACGGTACTTGTAGTTCACATAGCTTCCTCTTTGTGTGCCGAGTTTAAGAAAAATCTACGAGAGCGTTTTGGCGAAATTTGCAGCTTAAGTTTTTAGCGTTAAAAATGAAAGTGATTTATTCGAGCTGCTTTAACTTTTGTTTACTGAACTTAAGGGAAATATGTTTTTAGCTTATACTCTTCAAATGTCTATCAATAAATGTCCGTGAAAAGTTGACAAAAATCGCTTCATTCAGTTGATTTCTGATAATTTCAACTCAAGGTGTGTGTTTTGCCCTATATTTGCTATGCCTTTGCAAAAAGGGTTTATGATAGAAAAACCAGATGTTGAATTTCTCTAAAACTTCGTCGTCGTTTAGTTTAATATTAATATTTTGAATGATCTCCACATTTTAAGTCCATTGAAACTATTTAAGGTGGTCAAACATTGGTTTCAAGCCAGGAAACTTTTCCTTTCATATTTGTTGTTGTCGTTGTTGTTATTCATCTCTTTTGTTAAGACTTTTCATACCAGTGTGAGTTCAAGTGCTATCGTGAGTTTCCGACAACGCTTGATTGCCCTCGTAGACTTGAACCGAATATGCTTATCTTTGACCTTGATTTTTTGTGGGAAAAACGAAGGTTTTATTTACTGTATTCAGAAATAAACATTACTGGAATATGTTACACTGTGTTGGTTTTTTATTTTAAACGCTAAATGAAAAGTACTCAAATCTATTAAATTCAACAAGTTGGACATGGTGGACATGAAATTACGTTACGGCGTTGCGGTCAAATGTGAACATTTAGCATATTCGGCTCAAGTCCCCGAGAGCAATCAAGTATCGTCGGAAAATCATGGTGCATTTGAATTCACACTGGTATGAAAAGTCTTGGCAATAGACATGCATGACCAAAGAGACAAGTAACAAACAAAAAATAGGTTGTGTGCGCTAAGAAAGTGAATGGGAAAGTCAGTGTTTGACCACCTTAAATTGCTTCATTGGACTTGTACTTTGGAGACCATTTAAATTATTAATTGAACTAAAGGACGACGAAGTTTTAGAGAAATTCATCGCTTGGTTTTTCTGTTACGGAACTCCGTGTAAAGACATAGCAAATTTAGGTCGAAAGCGCAAAACACACATCTTATTTAAGTTCATATTATTCAAAATCAAATGAAACGATTTCCGTTAACTTTTCACGGACATTCATTGATAGGTATTACAAGAGTAAAAGCTTAAAAACGTATTTCTCTCAGGTTCGGTGAACAGAAGTTACATGTTGCCGCACGTGTTGAAGGCTCCGTCGTAGTTGTTGTTGCCTTGGTCGGACTTGATGTGGGATCTCCCGTTTCATTGACTTCGAGGGGTGCACTACCATTTACGTTTTTTCTTGTTGTGCATTTGGCTGTTGGCTTGTGCAGTACAGCTTCTTCCAGGCAGAGAAAGTTGGACTTCCAGCAAGATTGTAACTTCTTGCAATCCTGTTGTGATATTTGGTTCTGGAAGGTGTTTACAGCGCTGCCTCTGGAGCTTCAAAACCCGATTTGCACCAGATGTGTTAGTGGATACTGGTGGAGCCGCTGACCTAGAGGATGACCTGTTCTATTTCTCATGGTGATGTAATTCACGCTCACACTTGGAAGGTATCATCGCTAAGAAATCCAATCGAGTCACCTTAATCTTTATAAAAAGAAAAAAAAAACATCAGTGACATAATTTTTTTGTTACATCTATTGATAAATAATTTTACTCTCAGGTGTTTGTAGAAAATTTGTATTATGTACCCTAGAGTTCACATAAGACGTAAGTTATGACTGAACTACAATAATAATAAAAATAAAATTGTACAGTCATTTTTGACTTGTGAAATTTTCGGACATTCTCCCCTACCCCTCCCCTCAACTACGACTGCGTACAGTGTATTCTTAGATTTCATTTCCTTTTTTTATTTATTTATTTATTTATTTATTGATTGATTGATTGATTTATTTATTTTTTCTTTTATTATTAACATCCCGGAACAGGAGAAATAATCACAAAATAAATGAAAAGCAATTAAAGAAACAAAGTATAACAGTTGTACATAAAACATCACTTTCCCACCAATTTTATCACGTGATTTTCTACCGTGATGGTTTCTTTGCCTCCCCCAGAATTAAGAAAAACAAGTGGATTAAGCCACTTAATTCGTTTTAGTCAAAATAAGCAAGGCGTGTGAAGCCCTGCATGCTCCAGGTTTACTTTTCAGCAGGGCCACTGTGATCCCCTTCCGTGTGTGCCTTGGGGTACTCCCTATAGTGGGTTATAAGGGTAGAGTGAGAACAATGGACAGCAAAACCATGACTACAAATCAGTGAGAGTTGCCGGATCTAGATCAGTAGAAAAACTTGGACTAAACAAAAGTAAAACAACACCCGAAACTGAACATTACAGCAGCGTTTTGTGTCGGATATTTCAGTTTGAAACAAACACAAAAGGCTTCGCAGAAAGGGGTGTCTTTCTTTTCAGTTGCAGCATACGAAAGGGAGCGAAATTTGTTGTCTTTATAGTGCATGTATTTCAAATGTTGCTGAAATACACCATAAACGGAACGAGATAGCAGCTAGGTCTAAATACCAGTAGGGTTGCAAAATTGTGACAGAAGTTGTGGCGCAAAAAATACGAAAGCTTGGAGTCTAGAGCTTGAGGCGACTAAAAGCGAACGATGATATGCATGTGGGCATGCAAAAAGTCCAATTTTTGTTCTTGGTATGTGGAAGGGGTACCATTAAAAAAAAGTGCATATTATTAAGTGTTTGATTGAACCTTAACATTCATTTCCAATTTCGGCAAGAACGTCATGCTAGCCCACATATAAGGCACTAATAACATTATAATCCTATATGAATATATACACCAACTGATCAACGCACCTACCTCCACTAACACACACTTTCCTTCACTTGTACTCACTTTCCTTCATTTGTACTCACTTCCCTTCACTTGTACTCACTTACCTTCACATTAGTGCCTTATATGTGGGCTAGCAGGACGTTCTTGCCCTATATGTGGGCTACCATGACGTTCTGGCCCCAATTTCAAAATAGTAATAGATTTTTTTCTATTTCTTCCCGTTACGTTCATGCATTTTTAACGCTTGAAAATCATATATATTCCGAAAGAAAGCTTCCTAAAAAAATTTGAATAGAGTGACGGGAACATACAACTACGCGATGAAAGAGTAGACGCCGCAGGTCTTGTATTCTGTTGTTGCTGTTACTATTGTCACTCGATAAAAACGTCACTGGAAAAAAAATTCTTCACACTTTTACTTTGGAACCGCAAAAGCATGCCAAGAAAGTGGAACTGCGTGACCGCGTGCGTGACTGAGAAAAGCTTCTCTCGTATCAAGTAAACCGTCTCTCGAAATCTAAAATAAGACCTCAATTTAATTGATCTAAGATATTTTTGAATTTGAAAAATGTGGCGCATTTTATTAGTCAGGCACGCATTCGGAGCTCTGGCTAATGAATTAGTGTATTGGTTTATTTATTTATTTATTTATTTATTTATTTATTTATCTTTTATTGTCTTTTTTTGACGATCAGGATTTTTTTCAATGTTATTTTGTTTTGTTTTTTTTCCCTGTTCCTGGATGTTCCGGAATGGTCCATGTTCCTGATTTTGTTGACGCCCTTTTTGTTTTCCTCAAACATGAGATCTAACGTGTTCACACCAAACGCATCAAGGCACTCAGATCCAGTGAAATCACAACCGACTCACTCAGTCGACACCAGTTATTATCTTCTAGCATTCCCAAACATTTTTAAAACATTCACTCTTCTTCACAACGTAGCCTGCGTGGCAGGCGCGGATAGGGGAAAGAAAAGGAGAGAAATTATTCGCGAGCGCTCGCGAATAATTTCTCCTCTCGTCTCCTCCTGTTGCCTTCCGACGTAATGATAACCTTAGTGACATATGGTTAGATCCAAATTACCTACAAGTCTCATACAAACCACCCCCCCCCCCCCAAAAAAAAAAGGATCCTTACAACTGTGCTACTCGTAAACTACATCACTTTAGACCCTTATCAAGAAATGGTCTATTGTACCGGCGCTAATTTCATTGGACGTTGTAATCACTCAGCTCTGTTGTTTTCAAGAATAGCGGCTTTGTTTCTGTTGTTTGTTAATCCCTACTTTATTGTTTTTTAGGCGTACTGACCACACATCTTCATCTCCAGGAGAGACCAGACCCATGAGTGTTTACATTGGCTCTTAAGAATCTAATTCACATGGAACACTGCCGATGTCGTAACAAACATTGCATATATATAGGCGCGCAAGACAAAACGAAGACTTACGAAAACACCTACGACCAGTTGACAGAGCACCCCTTTTTCTAGGCCTGCTACAGTTTCAGACCATTTACTTCCCGACCATCACATAACTTATTCCATTAGAACTCATACGCTCATTTCGTGACGCAGTACTCGAAGCTTCGATCGATGAAGGGATAAAGAGGCCTTGTTTATATTTAGTATAAATATCTTTTTTCATACCGTATCTTATAACCTTATTATGTTTCGTTTTCGGCTAATTCTGTATTATAATTTTTTTCTTGTTTCCATATATTCTTTTGTTTCCTAGTCAAATCATCTCCACCTTAGTCCGTGTTTCATCCTCATTCTTAACGCTATCCGCAGTCCGCAATCCGTAGTCCACAGTGCGCTGTCGTTCCTCGTCTTTCTTTCATCTTTACTGAGCTCATTTAAATGATATGCAATAGCGTGACACAAATCACGTGGTTTGAGCTACACAACCGTGCAAATTCAAGGTCAGACAAACAAGCGATGTGTCTTTGTTATATATCCTTGAGTCGCCTGTCTTGCATTAACTAATAAGATCATTCGATACAGGCTTTCGACTCATCGATAACATGCCTCTGGTAAATTCAGCCCCATCACCTACAGATTGCTGTATTTTCCTTGCTCTCTCTACATTACTTCCGCTTGCAGGTATGTGATATACTGATAACTTCCTTTCAGACTTATCTGAAGCTTGTTCTTGTGTTGTTCTGAGGAAGGCTTTATTCTATCTAAGATAGCGGAAGATAACGTTTTCCAATGTGTACTTCACTTTGGTATCGTCAACACATACACCGGAACTGATATGTAAAACAACAATGTACAAGAAAGCAGCGTTGATGTCGTTACATAACCATGCTATGAATCAGCGTATGAATTAAAATGTAGAAGAACAGCCGGCCGATACTTCGCCTATTGTTTAGTTTACCAAGCGGTGATACTGCCTGGCTGGAACGGCTTCTCAATTACAGAAACTCGAATAACGAACCAATCAACCACAAGAAAGTTCACGAATACTTAATAACGCTCAAAAGAATTATTGTAACCGTGATTGTGAATTAAATTTAGGAAGAGGAGTGACGTGAGTTACTCAAAGCATTTTGTCCAAGAAATTAAAAAAAGGGAGACGTTACAAAGTGTTTGTTAAATGTCAAATGTATCATGAGACTACACCTAAGGGTTTCGCAGAACTAGACACAAATATCGCTATAGTTCAACTCTTTCATAAACCGTAGGAAACTAAATGAAACAAATGGTCACGGACTCACGGTTCGCTGCGCAACGAACAATAGCTACTGTACTGATTTAATTAAGCATGCGCAAAGATAATTCCCTCAGCTACTTGCTAAAACTGAGACTCGTGATAAGCGTTTCGTCTGTCGTTAAGTCAAAAGGAAATTTTCTCTCGTTGATCATTATCTGTTTCTAAAATTTAATATAGTCACTGAATTTCTATTATGATTTATTTAGGGACTGCGCAATAATTATCACGAGGGGGAAAGGGCTGAAAAATGGGCTTCAAGTAGCGAAAAATTAGGTAATACCCCCTCCTAATTAAAGTACTGGATTTAGTTGTTGCCCCCTTCCTGAACTGTAACAAATACCCCCCCCCCGTCCCCCCCTCGTGGGTAAATTTCTCTCTGCCGACTTCAAGCCAAAACCACATGATAATAGTCTATCATGAGGTGCAAAACCAAGGCAAATGAAATCAAGCTGAAACTTCAAGCCATTAGAGATTAGATAGCGGAACATAACAACAGCCTCTTTCCTGTAAACACTGGTAAACTTAGAACTGGACCAAGCTGCCACCCCAATTTTAACAGTGACAAAAGCCATGAGATTAAGTCTGACATTGAAGAAGGATGTTGATCACTTTATTGAAGATCTGGACAGGGTATCTGCCAAGTACTGGGCTACTAAGATTGGTTCAAAATCTAAGCCATCAGAAGCCAGAAAAAAAGAAGAAACAGAAAAAGAAGGGAAACAAGAGAAGGATTACAGCTTCAGATAAGAGAAGGAAAAGAGCACGTGTTATATGTAGGTACCTGGGAGGAACACCTCTTGAAAACGACTGTGAACCAGAGATTTATGGCATACTGCAACTGCAGTCGATTGAGGAAGAAACTTGCTTTTTAATTTGTTCACCTCAAAAACGGACAAAGCTTGCGTGCGTGATCGACTGCATTCCAACTGTTTTTCTGGAGAAGCTGCTGAACTTGTTCAGGACTTTTGCAGCCGAAGTAAGCTCACACAAAAAAATATCGCTAGTCATATCACTACCTATTGAAATTGTTGTTCAGTTAAAAACATAGACAGCAAAGAGAACATTAAGCTTTTTAGTAAGTTCTAATATACTTCTCTCTCTTTCATAAATTTAGTTATTTACTTTTTGCCTTTATCATTCATATCACTGGTTAATGTTAGAAGTTTGTGTTGTATTTGTAATAGGTAAACTTGGATGCATTTACGCATTATACATCTCAGTTTCCCAAAGTATAAATATGCACATATTGTACTTGAAATAAAAGCCCCTCTTGAGTGACTTATTTTACTTCAAGCCCCCCTATCGTTGCATTGATTTTACTTTATGCCCCGCCCTGGGTTTTTCAGTCCCCCCCCCCCCCCCCATCCCCCCGCTCCTGACAACTATTGCGCAGTCCCTTAGCCGGGTAGGGTCTTGGAATCTACTAAATGCCTAGTAGTCAGAAACTCGCGAAGAATTTCGACGGAAAGAACTACTAAAGGCAAAACTACAGCGACAAACCAGTGAAGAGTGCCGGATCTTGTGTAGACCTGGATCAGACTTTTCTTTTCTTTTGTTTTGCAAACCGAAATATCGGGCAAATACGTCATTTTATTTCATTTCTGTCTCAATTTTAATTTCTCAATCTTCTCGCCGTAACGATCAGTTTACTGTTATTTACTTTCGACGGAAAGGATCCTCAAGCCCCATGCAGTATTCGAGATTTGTTTGAAATTGTCAAGGGATTCAAAAAAGTTTTCTGGCACGCTGGTTTTAGAGAATTGCGCGAATGTCTGCCGGCGAAATCACCCCGAAAATCCCCCCGTAAAACGCCGGACCACCCCTGGAACACCTTTGAAACACCCAGGAACACCCCTTGAATACCAAAAATAATGGACCGTTAACGAAGATTTCCGAAAACGTTTGCTTTGAAGAATGCTTGGGATATTTACGAAGTTTCTTACCTGTCGAAACCTATCATTAACTAATGGAAAAAAATTACATTGGTAATAATAATAAACGTTATATAATATTAATAATACTTAACTCAGGTCACCAGATAACACGTCTCGATCGCGATAACTTTTTCGGGGCATTCCATGGCAATGTGCAGCCCAGACTTTGCATGCACAGTGCTTTTCATGTTCAAGACGACGATTTTGTGATCCGTAGGAAATTATGACGGTCACAATGTTTCCAAATGGTTTTAGCAACACATGTAGGCAACACATATGACGGCCACGGTATCAATCAATATCCCTTTCATAGGCCTTCATATGGTTTATTTCTAGCAGCAAGTATACAGCTATCAACAGCCTCGCGGTACCGTAAGGGTTTTGATGGCATATCGGATAAATAATAATATGAAGTAACATAAATAACACAAGCAGCGCCGGGCGCTTCCATTTCTTTCCTCAGTTAAAACAATAAACAAACAAACAAACAATTTAACGAAGGGTTATTTACCTGGAAAGAGGGGTATGTGATATATATCGCTTGCTATTAGCCCTCGGGTCGGTACCAGGTGAACATCTCAGATTTCCCCGAGGAACAGGTAAATAACATGCTTATTTTTTAATTTCTAAGGTTATTTTAATACAAATATTGGTAACCTTCAGAGTGAAATTACACTGTATGTGAATTACAAACAAGAAAACCTGCGGTTTATCAAGGACGGGCCCTTGCAGGGTCAGAAGTTATATAATAGTGGGCAACCGCCTTGATTCGTGGATGTTTTTCTATTGGGTGTTGTAAATAAATTTTCGGGGATTTGGTTCGGAAATTGCAAAAACAAAATACATATCACAAAAACGAATACCGTAGATGCTAGAATTAAACCTTTGAATTCTCCTACAGCCCTTTAATTTTCTGTATTTTCAGGCTTTGGGCTCTTGGTATTTCTCACTCGTCGAATGTTGATCTCGAGCTTAAGGCCCGGGGCTAAACGTTTGACTTGTACATCAAGTCTTTTGCTTTTTGCTGAAGACTAAGATTGTTTTTACGGCTAAATGATTTGATTGGACAAAATTATCCTAATGCAGAGTCTAGAGTTTATATTCCTTCTTTATTAGAGCTAGATTTAAAAAGAACGAATTGGCATTTTCTGTGTGAGTACAGTGACCGATGTTTTAATTACACGGTCATAACAAATTTAACTCATAGTTATACCATTACGGGTTAATTACAATCAATCAATCATCGTAACCATGATAACAGCGCCCTCCAGGCCCATCTTAACAAGTCATTCCGCAACGCATGTCGGATTCGCACGTAATGATGTCGAACGGTAAACATGTTTTGCTCAGTAGTTTGAAAATGTGCACACTGGCGCAAATATACGCTTTGCCTCACTCCGAAAAGCAAGCAATAAGGGAAATTTGCGAAGCATAGTTTTCACAGCGTCATTTTGGCAAAATAATGTAAAAAGAGAACACAACTCTTTCTAATCCTAAGAATAACACTTCTTCAGTACCCTTAATTGTTTCGGAATCATGTTCTTCTAGCAAGTCAGGTACATTTCGTATCAACATATGGAGGAAAGACTGTCACAGCATTGGTTGGGTCTTCTGTAAACTTCACCTGGAGCTTCTCTGGTAGTGCTGGTACTGTAACCTGGGGACTGAAAGACTCCAATTCACCAGGAATTCCCAATGATAAAAGACTGGTATCTTTTTCTAAAAGTGGCCAAGTGTCATTAACAGTCCCACAGTCATACACTGGACGTGTGAGTGGAAGTCGTAGCGGTGACTTATCCTCTGGCCAGGCAATCTTCACTCTTAGTAACATTGGAAAAAGTGATGCGACAAGCTATCGCTGCCAAATAGACGCAGAAGGTCCTTTCGCCAAGGCCATTGACGGTGTAGTGTTATTTGTTCAAGGTGGGTTAATGACGCAATTATTGTGTAAGGTATAAAAATACAGTATAAGTGTTATTTTTCAAAATGATACATATCGCACCTGTTACTACTGATTTGAAGGAAACTAAATGCTTCTAAAACATAGCTAGCAAATTCGGCCAAACAAATTCACCACAGTGACCACACGTCGACTGCACGCTGATGGCGTGAGCAAACAAATTAACTCAATCTGTGGAACTTTTTTTTCCCGTTGCGAGCGACCAAACGTTTCTTCTCCGCGAGCAACTTGGCGATAAATATGGCCAAGAAAAATCACCTTATAGTAGAGTTGCAGAATGTTTGATTGCTTAGGACGAACAAGAAACTGTTTTGAAAACGAAACTCAAGGTGCAGCTTATTTAGTCTTTGGATTGTGTTTACAGTTTCTTTCACCGTCACGCGCAATGAATTTTAAAGAATGGTAGGTTTTATGGGTCTTTATAGTATAGGTCTTTATAGGTCTTTATAGCCTTTGCTAACAAGTGCCACACCCGTACGTTTCTGGTGTCTTATGCTTAAGCGTAAGAGTGAAAACCAGAAAGGGCGACATTTTCTCCAGCTATACTACACCGGTTTACTATATAGCTCTGAATTCAAGCAGCTGTAAGTGTTCAAATAAAAATGGGATGCCAGGTAAACTTTGTCTAATCGCTTTCCCAGGTTGTTTGATTAAGTGTTGTTTTTCCCCGATATTGTGTCCTTGGCCTTTGAACTGAGAACCACTGTGTTTTGTGATTTGTGTTCCCAAGTAGTAACCTGCAAAGGATGTTTCATACTAAAATGAGGAATGGGGAATGGGAAATTGAATAAACGGCCCGCTCATTGCGGGCATGTGTGGACGTTTGAAACTGATACATGTTTTGTATCGGTGTTTAGCCGACTGTTACCGCAATGTGCAAATGAGTGTTTTTAAAACTTGATTGGGGAAATGCGATTTGCTTAACATGATCCGACTCAGTGATCGAACAATGGAAAGTGAAACTCGCTTTTAAAATGGGTTTAAAAGGGTGCCTCTTAGTCAATTCAAGTTAGTTAAAAAAGGTATTGGCTATTATAGCTAATAAATCATAAAGTTCGAAATGAGTTGCCCATGTAAAAAATTAATGAAGCAAATTTAAAATGAAAATAAATTCTGACCATACTAAACGGAAAGGAAACCATTAGGGCACTGAGTCAATGCTTTGTGCGACTCTTGACTGTAGATAAGTAAAAGGTGACAGCCTGTGAGATCTGTCAAAATAATTGCGTGATTTTATTCGCGCGAACGTGCTGCAAGTAATCCATTTTTGCTTTTTCGTCGCTAGTTAAAATGTTGAGCTCCCGAACAGCATATTTTTGTTTCTTCATAAATAGTCAGAGTACGTTTTTAATTAACATTAGTCGGATTACTGAACGTAAGCGGAAAACCGAAGTCCCTCACGAAGTGCGCGAATCATTACCACATAATGGCATTATGCCAATCTTGACATTTCAAGATGTTCGCGTTAAAGTTCAGTTTCTTCATTTTCCGATATGCAAAGGTAAATGAGTTTATTGCTCTTTCCAAAAATCAAAGCTAACTTTGTTTCATCTTGGTTGGTGAATTATTTAGTGCTTTCGAATAAGCCCCTTTCCAATAAATGATGAACATGAAACGTGCCATACAAAGTTTTTGAACTTTATTACGTAAATACGGGCCAATACAGTCACATCAACAACAAGCGAAACGTGTCATAATCAGAACTAAGGACGATACACTCGTACGACAAAACAAAGACCACGCAAATGTTACGCTCACCTAGCCCAGTTGACGAGCAGTTTTAAAATCAAACAGCAAAAAACATGTTTACTGGGTTTTAGCTGTTTTATAAACAAAGAGCATTTCCTTGTGCACAAGTGAAGTACGTACAATAAGTCAATAAACATCCCCCAACGTTGATTCGTAAACATCTCCGAAATCAAACTAGAATAACGAGCGAACAAAAATAAAATAAGAAGACCTTTATTTCATTTATTATTAACATTTCAGTGTAATCATGAAGCAGAAACAGGCGAACGCAATATCGTACTCACGTCCACTACGTAAGCTCCATAGCTTGTGCCAGCAGATCGTGTCAGCATTTTCAGGAATCAAGAGAAACAAAACCGTCCAGGTTTTCCCAGAATTCTTTTGGCCTAGACACTACACCGCTGACCAACAAGCCCGAGGTTCTGAAAACCACGCCCTTTCTTACACTTCCCCTGCTGAATAAAACTCCCCACCCCCTGGAAAACCGCTGCCCCAATTTACCCTTGACTCAGGAACCCGTACCAAACTCAAACAAAACAAAGTATTAAAGTCTGAAAGATGCTGACTAAGATGCAGACGCATAAGTCCGTACTGCGTCCGCACAAAAATGAAAATGGGAAGAGTAAAAATGGTAAGTGACGAAATAGTAACCTCTTACTAACTGAACGCGGGGGCCGTACTGGGGAATATTGGCCCGAGGTCGTGGCAGTAATTTATTATATGGCATCATTTTTCGTACGAAACTACACTTCCGGTAGTTTATTCGAGTCAGTTTTCGGTCGCGATGTCAAGGAAAGAGGCCAGCGGTTTTAACTGGCTTTCGAATCAGTTTGATGATCGTTACTGTCGATCGGCAAAAACTTGCGTGGCTCTTGAATGGAAACTGCTCTGCTTCTATCAGGTGTCAGTTTATCGTCGTCCTCTACAACGCAAGATAGTTTTATTTGAAAATACTTCTTCGTCATGGGCGGAGACAATTCGGGAAAAAGAAGAATAATGAAAAGGCCGCGATAAAATCTCACAAACGTGCTTCTCAAACTGGAAATTGTGTTAGCGTGTAAGTCTGTAAAGTGAACGAAGGAACACCCGAACATAAAAAAAAGACACTGGAAATTATCTCTCCGTCAAATACTGCAAGCTGTTTGCCTCAGTGGCTTTATAGAGAACTTTGTGGATGCTGAGAGCAAATTTTCGTCGCACCTAACAAAGCTGTTTTTAGCGCGAGCTACAGCAAGAGCGGACTTGTGAGCAAGCTAAAATTATTTTCAAGGATGTTCACTACAAGAGCAAAAATCTCGCTGAGGAATCGAGGTACACTGTTAGTTTAATGTATTTAAGTGTAGCTTGAATTTGTTCACTTGGAAAGCGCTGACTGAAGCGATGGCCAATATTAAACTGGATAAGAACATGATCGTTTCCTTTCAATTTACAGTTGCCGATGAAAGCCGTTTGCTAGTTGTTTTGCAGTTTTCATTCTTTTTTCGCCGAGAGGTTTTCTTGTGAGAAACGTACTCTTTTGTTAAATTCTGAATTTTAATCATTATTGTTTAAGTCTTGGCCGATTTACTCGTCTCTTTACAGCTTCCAATCTATAGCCGTACAAAAAAATAAAACAACAACAATAAACACACACAGTCACTGAAGAACGTTGGCCATGATTTTTGATTCACTGCTAGCGAGTCTTTTGCTTATATCAAAAAGTCGGTAAAGTTAATCGAAGAGCGTTTTTTTCTAAACAGACGTGTTTACCTCGTTAATTTGTTTTGTACCAGCTCCAAGCCTTTCCTTTTATATCTTCTTGCGTTTTCGCAGTTTGAATTTTGCGGGAGCGGGAGCGCGAAAAAAATATCAAAAAGGACCGTTTCCATGGTAATGGTCCGTACTGTAAAATCCCGACCGAAAACTAACCAATAAGAACACTCGATTTAGACTGGAGATTGCTTGCCATATAATAAGACAATTTAATGCGAAGATAACGAGGTCAGTGGTAATTATCGAAAATCTTTTTTTTAAATCTAGGGGACAGAAAACATTATTTTTTCTGAACCATCGCAGTGGTCCGGAATCCTAAATCCTTGACTTCTTATTGCCTAAATACGCGCGTGAAACCGGTCCAGCTTTTTCCTAACACCCGGTCCGGAATCCGCGGGAAACTTAAAATGGGACTGTTTGCCAGGAGCCATAATCGGGGACGGAGACCGTAAGCGCGTGGTCCACGCAGCCCCATCGAAAAGTGAACGTACAAGCACAAGGTTTGGAAAAAATCTTCTAATTATGGGCTCTGAAATGTAGTACGTGTTTGATTTTTCCTGAAAAATTGTTTTAATCATCGTTCAAAGCGGATTGAAGCTGTACGATCTTACCGTTATAGCTGCGGGAGTTAAAATGAACGAGTTTTTAATCGCTCCGTTCGTACAACGCTGGCGGACAACGGAGCCATCATGTGTTTGTTTGATCGAACTGAAGACAGAATTATTATTTTAACTTGAGCCGTAAATTTCTATGCAGCTCACTGAAACAAGACTACGGAGGTGAGGAACATTAGAATTCACCATCTTACTTTTTTAATCGCAAACCACAAAACGCAGTTGTTCTCAGTTAAGAGCCCGCGGACGGAATGGTAAAAGCAACTCTCAAGCAACTGTGAAAGCGATTCAACGTATTTTACATAGCATCCGATTTGTATCTGAACATTTGGAGCTGCTGGAACACAGATAGAGCTACAATGAGTACAGGTAAACCAGTGTCAATTTTGCGTGGTATTGCCAAAAAATGTCGCCCATCTGGTAGTGAATTTGTTCAATGCTTGTTGTTCAGACTGCTGCATGATTTTTGTACTGACTCGCCATAAAGGTGTGACAATTTTTGTTAAATGCTTCTCTCCCATTTTACTGTGATGTTTCGGAGTCAAAGCCTTCCGTATAAAACCTACTGTTTGTGGAATTTTAAGAACAAGTGATTGACATGACGATGAAAGACTCGTCATGAAAGAAATTGCAAACATAACGTTGAATGCTTAATTAAATTTCTATTCCTACAGTTTCTTTTCGTCCTAAGAAATCAAGTGCTCTGAAACAACTTAGATTTGTGTCTCAGTGACGCTCAGTTGTAATTTCTCCTTGATACAAAGTGATTTTCTCGCCGGGTTGCTGACGGAGAAAAAAAATTAAGCTCACTCTAGATCTGTCGTTGAAACCTTTGCCACGTCCACTGCGCTATGTATCCCTCCTAGGTTCCGCGTAAATTGCCCAGTAAGTGATATTCAGTGCTAGGGCAGCATGAAGTTTCACTTCGTCTTTCTCCTTCTCATCGACGGAAGTAGTTTTTTTTCTTCGTTTATTACCAGTTTTCCATTTTTGTCGACAACTGATAGTGAACCGCGAGAGCTTTTGATTGAAAATAAAGCGCGCTGTTCGCTATTTTTTGTCTTCATTTCGGCCACTTCAGTAAATGAAGACATTATTTCAGAAACCATACGCTGAGAAATCTCGGCAAACATTTTCTTTCCTGATTCGGTAGTTTGAATCTATGTTACTATTTTTTCCGCAGTGGAAAAAGCTACAATGATTTATCAGTGCGTAACTTTTCTCACACCGTGCTTGGACATTCATTTTACAGTCTTTGCGGCTGCCCTTCAATCTCAGAGGAAATATATTTTCGGTATTTCTTTTCTCTTTTCCTGCCAGATTCGCCTTTAACTGTTTTTTTTCGTAGATCGACGCCTTTTTTGCCCGCAAAACGTTTCATCCGTGTAACGGGGAAATCCTCGTCCGACATGTCCGACGCATCTTCGCCACAGGATTTCTCTAAAATATTCTCACTTCCATCATCAGAATCACCTGAGTGTATAATTGTCATATTCAGAGTCACTATCCAGAAAGTTCTCCCCAAGGGCTTGCCTTAAGTTTGGAAGTGACACTGATGACAGAAGCTGAATTTCTTCATCTCCAAAGAAGGTGATTTCCGACGCCACTTTGTTTGTTTTTCTTTGCGCGGAGTCCTCGCAACACGCACGGGCGTGTGTCACGCGCGATGGCGCAATTTTTTCTAAAAATAGCACATTTGTCTTTTTCGATGGGGCCAACGCCACTACTGAAAATGGTATTTAGTTACGGTCTCCGTCCCCGATTATGGCTCCCGTGTTTGCTCAATAATAGTTGTAATGTGAAAGAAAAATCAACAATGGAATACAAAGCTTGGTTATTCTTTACAAATGCGAGTATCAGTCATGTGATTTTGTTGACCAAACCTTGCTGGTTTGCTTTTCTTCGAGTTGTAGTTTTTCTGAAAATGTTGACCAGCTGCATATTAGTCGTTTTACCTCGATCCGTTTCTCAGTTGAAATTTCGTTCACGTAGTTTCCTTGGAGTTTTCTCTCCTAATTTTGCCCAATTCAGCTTTATTTAAGACAATTCGATTCTTTACTAAAACAGACAAATAGTAACCTCGCAATTAATTAACGCCGTCTCTGACAAGAACTTCTGACAACAAGTTTTCCGGTGTAGTTTCCTCCAGGCGTCTATTTGCGAAAATGCCAAACAAACACTTGTGCTTGAATTAATATATAGATTTAGCTAAGCCTAAAAGCGGAGTTCAACTTTTTTTTGGGCTGGTATTTATTAATTTCTGGAATTAATTAATCCCCCCCCAAAAATCCTCCCTATTGGGAACAAACTGGGGCCTTTGATTTTGAAGGAAAATGCCATAACCACTCGGCCACGCCTGCTATGTCAGCAAATGTCGTTTTCTTTGTAACACTGACAGCTGTTTATCGATTGCAGCTTGATCGAGAAAAGCATGTGGGTGTTTTTTGTGGGAAAATGTGTTCGGACCGCCGCAAAAACCACGGTTGTGGAACGAAAAAAAAAAACAGAATGCACTAGCTCTGTTATATTTAGCGTCGAACGGCTGCCAAATGCTGCAAATTCAAGCGATGTGCCTACCGAGTTCACAGCACTGAACACAAAAAAGATAAGTTGACTCCTCGAAGGCAAATTTCGTAACTTGAACTTTTCGCCTTTCATCAAAAAGACAACTGAGTATTCTTTTGAACGTTTTCTTTCCATATATGGATATTAGATATTTTTTCTCAAGCTTAAAACTTCAGCAATGTCGAATGCGCATTCTCCTCCCCATGTCGGGCTGCCTTGGGACTCCCCTCACCCTCCCGCACACTCTGTAGGGACGGGCGGACGGACGTACGCTGACGTCACAACCAAAATTTCTCGCATCGAACACTTGCCAGTAAAGAAAAAAACACACTTGCCAGTAAAGTAGAAATCACAAATCAAACAGATCTTGAAATGGAACACCCTTTTTGGAAGAGTCAAAATTTCAAAAACGTTTTCATTCAAAGTTCTCTACTATTCCCGTGGTAGTTTACGGAAACTTGGTCAGAACAGAAAGTGGTATTGTAAGCTACATAATGCCCTATTTTCACAATATTTCTTAGCAACTTTTTCATTTGAAATTCTTCCAGTGATTCAGTATACTTTTCGTCTAAAATCGGTCACTGGAGAAATTTACGATCTTTTCGACCGATTTCAGGTTATTGCGAAAGCGCCTACACGAACAGGATCACGAAGCTTTTAAGGCCACACTTTTATCTATGATTTTAATGCTAATAATGTCAAGCGCCTTGAATATAATGGTTCTGATAATTTTTTAAGTCGTTTTAACCGTGTGCTGGTGAAGTAGTTGTTACAGCATTTCGTGAAAGCAAGAAAAACTGTTTATTTATCAGGTATTTCTAATTTCAGGTACCGGGCGAAAACAATGTTTAAATGCGTTCCTCACTGTACAAGTTGGTTCGTTCATACTTTTGAGAGTTAAAAGAGATATGGGCGCTGATTTGGATAATTACCGACAGCATTCACAGTTATTACTGTATTTAATTTCAAATTTTCAATTTCCCAATTTTAATTTTCCCATTTTCATTTGTTAATTTCCCATTTGCCATTCCAATTCTCCGTTTAGTAACATCCAGCTGGTAAATTCTAGTATTCCTCATTTCAGTAATCTTGTTTCTGAACTGCATAGAAATTATCTGTTGATGTACATATTCTTTTTTGGTACGATCAAACAAGAACAAGATACACTGAGATGGCTCCGTTGTGCGAACGGATTAATATACAGATTTAGCTAAGCCTAAAAGCGGCGCTTTTTTTGCTGGCACTTATTAATTTGTGAAAACACTCTCATTAAATGAAAAAAAAATTAAAGAAACAAAAAAAAAAGCGAAGAAATTCGTGTCCCTGTTCGGTATTGAATTCGGCTCGGCGGCGTAGTAAGCTGGCGGTAAGTCCACTAGGTCACGAAAGCGAACGCAAGTTGTGGATGTTAATTTTACTACTTATTTCGGTGACAAGCTGCCTATCCACTTGAAAATGCTGGCGTTTTCCTAGAAAAATGTGTTCGGACCGCCGCAAAAACCATGGTTGTGGACAGAAAAAACCAGAAGGCACTAGTTCTGCTATATTTGGCGTCGAGACCGCTGCGAAATGCTGCGAACTCAAGCGGTGTCCCGACCGAGTTGGCAGCAGAACGCTAAGGCAAATTGTACTTGTCGCCTGAATTTTTTCGCCTTTACTGAACTTTTCTGCCTTCCACCAAAAAGAGAACGGACTACCCTTTTGAACTTTTTCTTTCCATTAATAAAATTGTTTTTGACTTTTGTTGTCTTTGCTTGTTTTGCTACAAGGCGCGTCACCATGTGATTTGGTGCCAAAAACGCGGGTTACAGCACAGGGTTATATCAAGTGTATGCCACCCCATATTGGTGACCCTGTGGTGCGGACGGACGGACGGTCACGTGAATATTACGTCACTAAGAAAATTTCTTGGCTTGATAGGTTACCAAATTTGCTTAGCAATGGTGCTCCGCTGGCGCGCGGGCTCCTCCACAAACTTGTTCGTTTCAACTCCATCAGCTACAACAGGGATATAGCACAGCTTCAATCCGCTTCGGGACAATGATTACAACAATTTTTCAGAAAACATCAAACACACACAACATTGCCCAGCCAATAATTGGAAGACTTTATTTTCCAGGCATTGAGCTCGGATGTTCACTTCATTCAACGTTGCAAAGAAACGCTGCAACATATCTCAGGTGGCACTTTTTTCTTTCAGTCATGTGATTGATTCTTTATGCGAGCAGCTATCAGTTGGGGTTTTAGATCTGCATTTCCACTGGCTTTGTAATAAAACAATTTGTTCGTGCTTTTAACTGTCGGTTCATCGAGTTATGACGCACTCTTACGTTTATCTCATGCCCTCTAAACTTCCCGCTTGCACCATAACGCGATAAACGCACGCTAAAGCATGAACCAATTGTTAAATTAACTGTATCGCAAATATGGAGACGACCGGATTTAGCATTACCCATTATTTTGTTCGGAGGTAATTCCCCCCAGGCGTCCTGTTTATGCTCGGCCAAACAAACGTCTTTAACTTCCTCTGTACGTCTTGTGGGTCCATGTCGAATGTGGCTAATATTTTTTATCCTTGAGGGTCGGGTGGGGTCGGTCGGGTTTATTGTCCCTAGAGCTATTCTTGTTTCAATTGGTCTGAAAAGAACTGGTCTGCATAAATTAACAAAAAGGGAAGACGAATCTCAAGCTTTTTCAAGGATAACATTCAAGCCGTTTTTTTTTTCGAAAACAATCTCAGAATTTCCTAAAACACTTCTGTTAGGAGCACAAAAATGTACACATACATGTAGCCTACATAGGATATATAACGGTCCCTTCAAAAGTTCTGGTCAAGAGGTCGAAAAAAATTGTGGATATATAAAATGTATGACGTCTTTGCCATGCTGCTAAATTGGGACACCAGTGTCAATCAAACGAACTTTTTTTGGAAGCTTGACTAATTTGCAGTATAAATGAGTGGAGAAATTAGTCCTACCGAGCTCTCACAGCTATCAAACTTAGAATGTTGCCTTACAAAATCCAGATGAGCCACCTTATTTAACCCTGTATCTAGATAAGGTGGATAACTTGACATAACTACTTTGGGCGACGTGGTGGAGCTGGTGCTGACAAAGTGCGAAAATCGCTGGACCTACACATTAAGATTCTAGCTGTGCCTTTGAATTTTCAAAATAACGTACGACAAATCAAAGTTAAGCAAGTAATTGTGAAGAATGTAGCGCTGCTAACTTCACGAACCTGAGCTTGTCAAAAGCAAATTATGATATCGCAATCTACGAAAGGCTTCCTATGGTTAATGAAAGCACTGAGTGACAGTGCAAATGTGCAAGATGATTACTTTTTACGAAAGAAAGCATTTTTAAATATTTGTTTGGTGTTTATGATAGCTCAGTTACTGATTCAATATGATTCTCTGTTTGTCAACTCTTCCTTCCCAACGAACATGTTCCTAAATGTGTCATCGGAAAGGTTCTGAGGAAAGTTTTCTATAGATGTAGCAAGATCAAAATGGGAGTCGTGAATGTATAACTAGTTTTCTCCCATTTTTTTCATGATCAAAATGTTAGACAGTAATCTTTGATTGAAATAATACTTCCTTTAGTTTTTTCGAAAATGGCTTGATCAGATCCTATTTTTGACGTCATATCTTGTATTCACCCTACCGATTCTCACCAAACCTGTGTTAAACCATGGCTTAGAGATATGCACACAGCTACTGAAAACGAAATGGGCTGATATAGGCGAAGAAGAAGTCATCGAGTCCCTCCTATCTTGTACACACGAGGGTTTCATGCCAATTCGTGCGAATTTAATGAAAGAACACATTCCTCCGAAATACCAAACAGGTCTACTCACTTAATCATGTTTCTTAAGAAAATGCTCCGGTATTGAACTACATTACGCTTAAAACTAGTAGTAATCAAAGATTAAGAGAGTGTGTTCGACTGGTTGCATTCTATCAGACAGCCAATGCTTCCTGTTCCCAAGTTGTCACCATTGAAATGATAGCCTTTGAGTCCTTTGCTTTCAAATAAAAGCATGGGTTTGTGGCAGGGGTTCCTTGGAAAACAAGCTCAGATTTACATTTTGTTTCGACTGAGAATTCCTGTGAAATGATTTGACCATGGTCAACAAATTTTCTGCTGAAGACAAATGTCATTGAATATGTGCCTACAATGTGTTTCAGTCAGTGGAACAGTGAGTGCTCAGCCCAGCTGTAATCACTTTGTAGCCAGCACGAAAGCTCCAAAACATGTACCAACAAAGGGCCTGAAACTAAATTTCCAGAAATCTTTGATGACCTATTTACAAGAGCAAATTCACACGACAAATTTTCTGTGACAAATGAAATTGGCATGTCACTTTAATTAGCAAAGACATTTGTAGCAAAAAAAATTGACAAAATTGTGTCAGCTAAACGAGCAAATAAGGTTTTCCACAGACAATTTGCTGGTGTGCATGGGGCTTTCGGCTCTAAAAGGTCACAGGCAGACATCTCAATATACAAAATAACTAGAATCAATTCAACTATAAACCCTTTGGTGGTTTGTGCATGACTTTACATAAACGAATTTGCCAGTGTGATGTTTTAAAACGACCATCAAGGTAAGCAGTTTAACAAGAAAATTTCAAGCACTACATAACCACGATTAGTTAGTATCAAGGAGCATTTAGATGCATGTCTCTGCTGACAAATTCATTCACTTAAAATTTCTCGTGTCAAAAATAACAGAGGCTAGGCTGTTGCATGTCTCAACAAATGTCCTAACAGAAGTGTCCACTTTCATCCTGCATTTAAAGTAATATTTAGCCTTCATATCATCGTCATGACTCACAACAACATGACCAGTTTCTGGCTCTGAAAGTCAGCACAAATCACTCTCAAAATTATTTAAATTCGGCAACAAGGAATAGCAAAGTCTCCGTGCGAATAATCGTTGTTTTCACGAGCGCTGTACATCCTACCTCCGCCGCTTGTGTTTGTAAGTAGGCTTCAAACTGTTTCTTGTCAACAAAGTTGAAAACTTTTCAGGAAGCGTCTTGCGAAAGCCTTTGTGGTCCTCGGCAGAAATCCCTATCCAAAATTCTTCAAGAGTCCGTACGAATAATCGATGTTTTCCGACCGTTTCACATCCTAGGTGCCCCGCTTTTGCTTATTAGTGGACTTCAATCTGTGCCTTGTCGATAAATTCGAAAACTTTTCTAAACAAGAAAGCCCAATGGGCATCTTAACCGACCGTTCTGACCCTCCCCACCCCTAGGTTTCACAAATGTTAGCCCGATCCTGTTTTTATACGAACCGGCTTGACGAAAAGTGTTTTTGTGTGACACAATATTTTGACTATAGCGTTACTGGATGACGTAATGTTTATTATATCATAGATACTGAGATTTCCTCACGTAAAAAAGATTACGTAAAAATGATACGTAAAATGCATTAGCCAATAGGAAACGCGAACGATGAAAACTCACTAGTGAAAAAACGTCGTTCGTCCAATCACAAACGCGAACGACGAAAACTCACTAGTGAACAACATCGCATCGCGATTTCGATTGTCGTCCATTTTCGTCTCGGCGACATGGCGGAGGCAACTGCTTCAAGGTTTGTGTCTTTAGACGACACAATTGAGTCGTTTATTGAAGAGCATGAAAACCCCAACACGGTGAAAAAAACAAAACGAGAGGTTGCTTTGTTGACAGTGTTCCTTCAAACAAAAGGAGAAACACGCGAGATAGCAGAAATTCCTCCTGTTGAGTTGAATGAACTTCTCAGCGAATTCATATTAAGCGTCCGCACAAAGGAAGGGCAAGAATACGAGCCGTCTTCGCTCCGAGGGATGATAGCGAGTTTTGAAAGGCACCTTAAAAGAAAGTCCTATCCAGTTAGCATCATCAATGACCTAGCATTTGAAAAGTTAAGAAAAACACTCCAGTCTAAACAGAAACAGCTCAAGAAACAGGGAAGGGGAAACAAGCCTAATGCATCGGTGGCTCTAACAGAGGATGAAATAAAACTTCTCTTCGACAAAGGCCTCCTCGGTGTATCAAGTCCTGAAGCCATTTTAAACACCCTGTGGCTGAACAACAGCCTCCATTTTGGGCTTCGAGGAGTAAAAGAGCGCCACGATATGCGCTGGGGCGATGTTAAGTTGTGCAAAACAGACCAGGGTGTTGAATACTTGGAGTTCAACGAGCGCCAAACGAAAACAAGAACTGGCGCCGACCACCGCGATGTGAGACCCTTCGCACCAAAAATGTTTTCAACTGATGGTAGCGAAAAAGATCCGGTAGCAGTTTACAAACTTTTTGTTCAGAAAAGACCGGAAAAAATGAAAGATCCCGACGCTCCGTTTTACATTGCAGTTAACAACGTATCGATGAAATCCAAACCTTCGAATTCTGAAAAGTGCTGGTTCAAATGCAATGCGGTCGGCACCAACAAACTCGGGGGTCTTATGAAAGAAATGTCAAAGAAAGCGGGTCTTCAGAACGATAAACTCCGCAATCACAGCGCTAGGAAAACCATGATTCAAACCCTCAGTGAAAATAATGTGCCACCGACACAAATCGCACAGCTCTCCGGCCACAAAAACCTGAAAAGTATTGAAAACTACAGTCACCTCAGCACAAAACAACAAATGCATATGTCAAATATACTGGCAAACATTTCTAGTGAGTGTTCAAGCATCACTCCATTCACTCCGACTGTAACTCCGTCAACTTCAGCTGTATTTCGACCAGAAGGAGCCTGTCGCTTCAGTAACCCTGACCAACAGTCTATGGCTTTATTCTCGGGTGCAGTCATTCATGGTGGACAGTTTTCTGTGACCATCAACACTGTGAATCAATCGCCACCGCTTCCTCCTCCCTCGGAAAAGCGACTATGGAAAAGAATCAGAGTCTCTAGCGATTCAGATGATGACTAAGACACTGTAGGCTTTTGCATACAGTTTTCTTGACTTTGTTGTATTATACTGATTTGGTAATAGTTCGCTTGCGTTGTCGTTGTGTTATTCAGCGTATACCGCTGTTTTATAATATCTGATTTACAAACATTAAATTTGAACTTATAAGCCTCAGTCAGGTTTTTTTTTCAACTGAAAAATGTTTATAAAAGTTGTGAAGGTATAAACTGACGTTTTATTTCTTGTGTTACTTCATTAAATATTTGATTTTGAAAGAGAAACTGATGTTTTAGTTATTCTAGTTTTACACGCATACATTGCAGTTGAATGGGTTCCCTAAACATGCGCGTAAGATTGACAAAATTTGGCTTTTCAAAAATCTCAGTATCTATAAAATAAACAAATTACACCATGGAAAATGCTTTGTACGATTTTTTATTCACTCGTTGAGTTGTATCAGAAAACTCACTCGTTCGCTGCGCTCACTCGTTCGTTTTCTGATACTACTCAACTCGTGAATAAAAATCGTACGCGCGCATTTTCCATGGAGTAATCTCTATAACTCTGATGACTCAGCTTATCTTTCTTATCGCTTTTATTTCTGCTGATAAGCGCAAATTCAATCAAACGTTGAATGTTGGTATAAATTTGCCCACAACTGAGGATGCTTACAAAGGGATCACGAAATATTTACTGTTGTGCCTAGACCGTGAATACAAACAGTGAACATAGCAGTAGAATCAAAATATAACGCTTGATAAACACGAGCTCGAGTAGATCGTCAGAGTCTGGGGCACGTTGAGGCATATCTTACGACGCAGGGTCCCATTAAGTTTTGAAGTAAACGGCTAGGATGTAAAAGTAGGCGGCTTGGCAGTCGAGTGCCGAAGGCAGGAGCTTCTAGGGGGGTGTGGGGGCATGCTCCCCCAGAAAATTTTGAAAAACTAGAGCCTCAGAGATGCTATTTCATACATTTTGGTGAGGGTTTTTCACAAAAAAGTTACTTGTAAGCAAGACAAAAGAAGCCAAGCATTTTAAAATTTAACTTAAGGTTTACACAGCAAATTGAAAACCATGTTCACTTTCAAATGATGTTTTTCTGTTGAGTGATATGATGCATAAAAGTTTTTTTACAATCTGAGCTCTGCCCAACCTAAAAAAATGAAACATGGGTTCAGTGTCTCAAAGGTTAAGCCCAGAGTTCACTCACCACTTAGTTATGCCGGCTTGATAGCAGATTTATAAAAATATTAAAATCAAAAATCAAAGTCCTCTCCGTCAGATCCAAAAGCTGAATCACTGTCATTATCACTGTCACTGTCACCTTCTTCTCTGTCTTTTGGTAGGCTAAGTACCTCTAAGATGACATCAAATTCTTTGCTATCTTCCTCACTTTGTCCATGCTCTTCTTTCATTGTGGCATTCTGACCCTCTTCCTTCTCACACTGCACTCCCACTTCTTTCGTCTCGCACTGTACTGTCACCACTGGTCTTGAATTAGGATTCTTTGGTACCTTGGGAAGCTTCCTCCTCTCCTTTGCTTGAAGCCAGGCACTTACAGCATCTTTGACAATAGGCCTGCATTTCTGGACTTCTGGTCCATTAATTCCCACATTCAGTATTGCTTGCAGCATCTCATTTTTAAGTCTGCTTCGTAAACTAGTCTTGACATTTTTCACGACACTGGCACCCCTCTCTGGCCATGCATTACTTACTGGTAAGCTGATGACTACTTCAGCGATGTAGAGAAGGAGGGGGAAAAAATGTAACAAAGGAGGATTTGCTCTTAAGGAGATGAAGGAGGAACCATTCGGTAGGCGTAACTTTACTTGAACCAGACTTCACCTCCGTTGGAAGAATCTTCTTGATGTTATCGTTGACATGGTATTTCATATGTGACCATTCTGTTAGCAGCTTCTCTGCTTTTAGCTTTTGAACTTCCTCTGTTTCAATTTGGAAAAAAGTGTTTGGCCAATTTCTCAACCTCAGCGACCCCATACTCTTGAAAGCCATCAGCATCATATTCTGGTACACTTACTGCATCAAATATACTGAGGGCAGAAATGACTTCAGAGCTTGTAGCAAATCTTTGATCTAAATTTTGTGTTAGAGCTCCCACATACTTCTTTACAAGGGACTGCATTTGCTCATATGCTGTTGGAGGAAAAGTGACATCATCGCCAGTTTTCTCAAAGCTGTCCACATCTGCTTGCAGTTTGGCCATGAGGGTTTCCTCCTCAACGATTCTGTTAAAACGCCGTTTTGCTGCTTTGAGCTGCGGTTGAATAAGAGAAAAATTTACATTGCTTCTTTGAAATGTTAGTGAAACACTTGAAAGAGTTGGAAGAACCTTAGCTAAAATGTACAGCAGTCCAACAAACTCTGCATTCTTCATCTTTTTAACAAGGCCAGCTGCTGTAGCATCACTGTATTCACTATCCAACTTTTGCAGTGTTTGTAGCACACCACAATACTGCTGCTTCATAGCTTCTACAGATTTGTCAAAGCTTAACCATCTGGTTTTGCATGCCTTTTTAAGCTTTTTGGCCAACATCCTTTTTCCTTTTGTTGAGCTAACTTTCAAATGGTTTAAGTTAGTCAGTACTTTGATCAACAATGCCATTCTCTTGGGAGAGTTCTCAAAATGCTGCCATGTTTGTCTCAGTATGTTGGAGACATCTTGGATGTATTTGGTATCTTCATTGGAATCTGTGCATGCCAATGCTAGTCTGTGGCAAACACAGTGAATCGTAATCATACATGGATTGTCTCTCCTCAATTTAAAGGCCAAGCCCTCTCTTGTACCCACCATTACTGCCGCACCATCTGTGGCCAGCCCTGTGAACTTTTTTATGTCAAGTAGTGAAGAGTGAAGTTCCGCTTTGAGCAAGTCATAGATTGCCTGTGCATTAGCAGAGTCATGGTTTATCAGAACATCTTGTGCAGATAGGAACTTGGTTTCAACTGTTTCGCTGTCAGTGTCAAAATATTGGATGAAAGTAATAAGTTGAGAAGCAACACTCACATCTGTCATTTCATCTGTCATTAACAGCTTGCAGCTCTAACCTTCTTCAAGATTCCTCTTTCACAACCTTTCCTAATGTCAAAAAGATTTCAAACAAAGACCCTTCGCATCGATGTTGAAAGTACCTGATCTCTTCCACCCCAATCACACTTGTCATAAAATTAATAAGTGGAAGAAATTTTCTGTTTGGTAAATACTCTTTCATAAGAAAAGAAGCTGTTGAAAATACATTCTCTAGCACAGATATTTCTGTTTCTTTTCTTTCTTCCACCTCCTTGTGGAAAACTGACATTCTTGAGATCAGCTCAGTTTCTACAGCACTTTTATGGCGCCCAGTCTTGTTGTGCGTTTAAATTGCATCTGTCGTGAATTGGTCGGATGCAACTCCTGTGAATTTATCACTCTTGTTTTGGGGATTCGTCACACCATGTTTCTTACAAATTATGCGATACATTCCTTCCCCCTCCACGTGACAAAGCCACCATCGGTCGATTTTTTCCACCCAGCCATGGTTAAATTTCTTTGGCTGAATTCTTCGTAGCTCCTGTTCACTGACTTTCGAGCATTTGTTGAAACAAGTGTAGTAGTGTGAACCTTACCTTGAGGGAAATACTCTTTAATCAAGGCTTCACATTCTTCTTGTGATAAGACCGGATTTTCTGCGGTCTTTGTCTCTGGAATAGTGACTGAAGATGGGCCTGGCAGGTAAGCGTCCACTTTCGTAGCTAAATCTTCCGTAGGTGATTCCTCGTTTTTACCTACTGAAGCCTCCAAAGGGATTCCACGAGCATGGATTCATCGAAGTCTGTAAGCGTGACTGCCGGTGTTTCGAGCGCTGTTTCGCTGTCAGTCTTTCTTCTTTCACTCAAAAACAATATGGCGGCGGCGTCGGAAGCACGTATTTTTAGGTACAAAAGTACAGACCTGAGAGCGTATTAAGCTACAGGGAGACAATGTGACGGTTAAATTTTGTGCAGTGAGAAGACACTGAGCAAGAAAGTTGTTTGTTTATAAGTTAAGTGTCAGTAAAACTTTTAATTTTTCCACGGCATCCAGTGATTTCAGGCTTTCAATTTCAAACCTTCCTCTATTTCCCCGAAAAGTAGGCGGCTCAAAATTCGAAGTAGCCGGTTTTTTAGCCGGCTGCCGGCACTTAATGAGAACCCTGTTAAAATTATTGACGTGATGTTTAATTCCGGTTTGCTAACGCGGGAATCCCCATGCAAAGTAAACAAGTTGAGTCGGAACAGCTACGCCACACGCAGACCACACGCATCGCCTGATAATATTCAGTTATTTTCTAACTTAAAGACTCGTAACAGGTACCTTATTTATTGATCTCCTTATTAATGACCGATTTCTTCGTCTTTATGCAATTAAAATCAACTTCTTGCGTCAAATAAACACTCATCTCCCTCCCTTCTCAAGAATTATGATGTATCGATGGTGCAATACACTAATTGCATCAACATACTAGTGCCAATCCCTTCTCTTCCTAAGCCACCGTTCCTTACCGCGCTAATAAGCTGCAAATACAGCTGTCGTTTCTCTCCTCTGCGAAATACAGGTTACCCAGTGAGAAAACTTACAATCCACTTCGGAAACCGTCCCCCCGTCAAACGCCAAGGGAAACTGCCTCTCAAGCAGCACAATATTGCACCGCTGCTATACAAAACGCAACTTTCAAAGCAAATCACATTCACAGAAGCGTGATATGCTCCTCACATTCACAAATCCTTCCACTCCCACATTTTTACATCCCTCAAAGTGTCAATCCCCATAACAAAACTCCTGCGCTAAAAGAATTTTTCACCATCACCACTAACTAGACAACACAGCCAATTTCGCATTCAATCCTATTGGCTGCTTTACTCAGTTACGCATGCGTTGTACAAGACAAATGCAGAACCCCAAACTTAACAACCCTAATCGCCATTCATATCTTAAATACTGTAAATTAAAAGACAAGAACACACGAAGGTAACATTCAGCAGACTATCATGCGTATGCGTCTTATATAAGACAGTACCACTCTTGAGTACCCGTACCACAAGCTTTACAGTACTTTGTTCGTATGTTTAGCCAACTGACGCAAAAAAAACCCGTGTCCATTTTATAAACCGGCAGTCGCCGTACGGCCGGTTAAAAACTCGAAGAAAAACCACGGTCAATTTACCCTCCACTGGTGTCATTGTGTTTACACGCTAAATTGACCGTTTGGGGCCTGGGCGTCATGAAAGCCAGGCCAAAGTCCATACCAGCTTCCGGCCGAGCGTAGGCCCGTTCAAAAATCTTCGGGGGGCTAATTTGGCGTCGGCGACGATTACAGAAGATCTCGAATTTTTTTGCCTGTACAAGATTAGGAGTGCGTTCTCCTTCATTGAACGCAATAATGAATATTTGAGGTCTCAGTTCGCATGCAGAGACAACATCATGCAAAGACAACACCTCTTGCGCTGATAGAAAGCTTACGCTAAGTTCAAAACAAGAATCTGTTAGTTTACAACAACAAACAGCAATAAATTGATTAAGTTGCCATGTTTATCTAGTTTACAACTAGTAATAGTTGACACTACAGCTGCCCCCGCTGTTAAGAGTTTTTGTGAACGTATTTATTGATTTTGAAGCTTTCCTTTTTCTTCATTTACTTCGAAACATTATTGTGTGGCATTTATTTTTCTTTAGTACAATTTAGGTCTTAGATTGTTTCTGCAGAAGCAAGCCACGTTTAGATTAGCACTCAGTCCAGTGCATGTTAACAGATTTCACTAACATTACGGAATCGCTCCAATTGAAACGCGTTGATCACCAATGCAAAGCTCTATTTTTCCTGTCACTTCTTTGTTTGGGTATTGTTTGTGTGCAAATTAGTCGAAAGAGCGACAAATTAGAAAAACAATAAGCAGCAAGAGAATTAAGGTGAAGCCAATTGCGCGAGTCGGGTGCCTTAAAATATAAACAGTAATGCGTGGTTCGTCCTATATTGCTGAAGTATTACTTGTCTTCTTTCGATGATCTAATTTCTTCTTAAAAAAAAAAACATTGCAGTGAAATGTTCATGGGGAAATTGGACTAAAATGCCGGAGAGCAATTTCCTGTGACATGGAAATAATTTCCGTATTCGCAATGAAAACAAAGTACCACGAACGTAACTTTGATACAAAATGTGCTGGTTTCTCCGACGCATATCTTACGTTACATGCAATATTTTTCACAGGGACAAGCAACTACATGAATTAAATTCGAAATCAATCAAGTAAAATCGCAAAAGCGGCTATATTTGTTAATGTACTGAAATTTCATAGTCGCCCAAAACATCACAGGGCGCAGAGGAGTCATATTTGACCGTAATGCTGGCTAAATTCATCGCGCAAATCGATCTTGTTGATTCAAAATAATGAACGTGTTTGAACAAGGCGTCGTGCTATCTAGTTACCCCGGCATGTGGTGAAATTCTATCTGCAAGAAGAAATGCCGACAAGCTGCTGTATGCGGTTTTTGTCTTGCGGATAGAATTTCACCAGACGCGTAACAAGACAGCATGACGCTTTGTTCAGTCACGTTCATTGTTTTGAAAGATCGATTTGCGCGACGAATTTAGTCAGCATTACAGTCAAATTTGAAAATTTGACTCCTCTGCGCCCTGTGAAAACATCTTGCAATGTATTAATCGGAAAGTTATAGCTAATGAGGTCGCGGCTCGACTTGCAAGTATAAAAAACTGAAAAATTCGACGTAGAAATGTCTCAAGAAATTCACTGTTTTCATGAGCTATTTCTGAGGGGAAGTGCTACAGTTGTTGTGTTTCCACGCGATCTAATACAGTCTAACGCAATATTTCTCGCAAGTTTTAAAAAACATAACTGATCTCTGTAAGGATTACTGGTGTTGGAATTCACTCGTTCGTTTAGCAACGCTTGTCTTTCAGTCC
Source organism: Siderastrea radians (assembly GCA_964017195.1). NCBI lineage: Eukaryota > Metazoa > Cnidaria > Anthozoa > Scleractinia > Rhizangiidae > Siderastrea > Siderastrea radians. Next base: position 15,551,853 of record OZ024895.1, read on the forward strand.
CCCAAAGTGATTTGTGTCTGACACATCGTTTCCAATCAATGATTTGTGTATGATGAGTGTCATGTCTCTGGATCCAAAATTTCTTAGGCCAAACTCGAACTTTTCCTTCTCATGGCCATAGAATTTACTCGAAATTTACGTTGGCTTCCTACGGGAATAAAATGAGGCAAACGGAGCTAAAAACTTCAGTTTCTCTCCCGCCTTCAAAACAGCTGCTCTGCTGGTTTACAGACTGATGCTACGTCATCATTACCCATTTATTCCGTTCGGCGTTTAGTGATGAAACGTCATCATTACCCACTTATTCCGTGCGCGCCCTGTTCTGGCAAATCGAGATTTGATCTGGTATATATACTGTACTGATATTTTAACAGTAAGTACTTTACTTCCCTCTACTTTATATACGCGCGAGCTATAAGGATGCCTCCTCGGGATTTTTCCTAAAGGCAAAATCCCTGCGGGGCAATAACAGTAAAGTAACTGGGGACACCTGAATAAAAATAATAAAATGCAATTAATATAAATTTTTACTTATACTTACAATTAATAAAATGCAAAAGCGTTAAAATCCTATGAATTAAAATCGGTAAAAATTTGGATACATATTCAACACGTTTAGAGTTTAGGGTTAAGAGTTAAGAGTTTAAAGGTTTTAGAGTTTAGAGTTATGTTTAGTGCAAGAACTTTTGAACGTAATTGTGTGTTCGGATAAACACTGCGCTCGCCAAGCTTTGGTGCTCGTTGTGAGATGTACACATTTCCGCACTCAGAAAATTATTGCTATCATAAAAAAAACAGTCAAGAAACGAAAGCAAAGACTAAATGTAATGTCATCATCATCATCATCAGTTAGGAACCTCTGAAACTTAAGTTAGAATATGATCTGTTTGTTACAATACAACTTGTTCTCAAATATGCAGAGAAACCTATGATCACTCGTCCACTTGTTGCAAATGCAAGTCATAACGTGGGAGGCCCTGTGGATATCATCTGTGAGGCCACAGGCACACCAGCCCCAAATGTTACGTGGATCCATAAAGGACAAGTGAAGAGTTCTGGGTCACAAACAGCTCACCTCACTTTTAGTGCAGTCAGAAAGGATGATGCAGGAACGTATAGCTGCAAGGCCAGCAACTCTGTAGGAAGTGCAGAGAAAAAACTGAATCTTGTCATTAACTGTAAGTATACATCAAATCAGTGCTACATGAGATCATTATAGCGTATTGTTGGGGTGCCTAATGTTGTGAAGAATACAAGAAATGGACGAGTCTTGAGGCCTTTACTTCCTATAAAAAACGCTATGGGGAATACCCTATAGCAACGTACCTGATAAGGCACGAAAAGATGACCTGAGAGGCGGTATACGCCCTAAACAACTCGTTTGTTTTAACAGGCTTCTTAAGGTTACCGTGTACGTTAAAAATGGTAAATTTACGAGTTTTATTTTTTTCCATAAAAATAAACGTTTCCTTGAAATCTTTTAATTTCGAAAAAGAAATTTGCAAAAAGAGCAAATATTCGCCAAGAAAATGGGATGACCGTTTTCCACCGGAAGTGAAAGTTTATTTTTGATTGACAGCCAGCCAGTGCAGCCATCCAGAACGATTTTCGCGGGAAAGATTGTTTATGGCCTGATTACGCAAGTAAAAATAAGCCCTTTGAGCATTGTTCAATTATAAGCTTTGCTAAGCTTGACATTACAATAAGTACCCATTCAACCAATATAAGAAGCACAGTTCAAAAGAGCTGCTGCAGTTGTACTGATTCAATCACAGCGCTCCACAGCGCTCAGTTTCACTTCGCTTCGCTTTTTTGCCTGCCTTGGCCGCTTCAGTTTAGGCCCAGCTGGTTGGCTTGAGGTTTTCGCTCTTTTGGTTCTCCCCATCACGATAATATCAGTTAAGCGACGTCCAACATTGAGAGAAATTCGACGAAATGGTAAGACGGTTGAATGTTAGGAACACTAGGATTTGCATGGAGAGAATATTGCGCGAAATTTCCACGGGAGGTGACCGGAAGATAAAATAGCACCCACTGATTGGTCTACTGTTGGCAAAGGTGTTTGGAGGCGGTGTTTGTTTGCGTAGCGAAGATTTTCTTTTGAGCGCTATTTCTCGACATTCATTTTTCGCTTGAAGGTGACACTTTAAAGAGTTCCAACTCAAAGGCGATTTGTTCGATTTTAATCAAATTTGGAGAGACGCTAGCTTGACGCTTCTTCAACAAGAACATGTCGGGGAATTCGATAATTCTAAATATTTTTTCGTTAAAGTGCACCTAACCCTAAAAATTTTTTCCCCGTCAAATAAATCCTGTTATCATTTGGAGCATTTCGTCACAAAAATTTTTTGATTTGGTTTAATCCCTAATTTTCTGTGCGCGGTTGAAGTACGGAAAATCGGCCGAAAATAGACACCATTTTGGTTCAGGGTCGAGCAGTGAGGGCATGGGACTAGTCACCTTGTGACGTCAAATCAAGAACCGTTCTTGATTTGACGTCACAAGGTGAGACTGCGCAAGGTGAGACAAGCATGAGACTGCGGGTTGAACCCGCAGTCTCATGTTATCTCTATCGGAGCTATATTTCTCTCGAGCTCTCGAAGATGTACAGAAAACTGTCGACCGTTCGTATTGCTCCGAGACATAGTAACCAAAGAAACGAATCACAAGACTATCACTACAAAAATACAGCATTTTTTTTACGAAGAGCGACCAGAGGCGAAGGGACGAAATGAGTGGATTTTGTAAAGCAATAGCGAGCAAAGCGGCAGCCTTCCAAGCACTCGATACTACGCTCGATGCATTTTAAGCAAAGATTTGTTGTCACAGAAGAAGGTATGAATGAATGAACAACTTTAGTATCCGATCAAACGATAGCTTTTTGTGTATTTCCAATGATTCAACGGCCGATTAACCACAGAATACCCGCGATACGCGGTACGCAGAAAATTATTACCTTTGCGAATTATTCAAGTTGGCTACACGGTAAGCGCTAAATAATTACATGTAAGCGGTGCCCAAAACAGCGAAGGGTTTAAAATTAAAGACCGTATTTATAGAAAGTCCTCCTGCAGCAGAACCGAACGCGCTTTCTTCACAATAACAAGCCATTGCCATTATTTCTTATTCTAGTCTATGAACGTGCCTCGCTATGAGAGATTTTATCTTGAGTCATATCAAATCATTCGAGCATAAAAAAACATTACTGTGCAGAGATCCCTTGTTCATATCCTCCGTTGAAGTAGAGGACAAGCAGTCTCTTTCTTAATTGTTTCATTACCATTTTTTGTGCGAAAAAAGGCCACAAGAAGATCGAAGTGTGAGCGGTGAGCGGCGAAGCCTCGAGTCGCGAGTTAAGCGAGGGCCGGTTGATTTACATAATTTGTACATTTCCGCTCGCGCTGGGATCTGAGGAAACTGCTTGCACGTGGACGCGAGAAAAATGATTGGTAAGATAATCTCAGTTGAACCGATACTAACAAACTCTCGTGCTTATAATTCTCGTCAATGTCCTTTAGAAAATAATTGCCTTCCTGATTCACAAGTGTTATAAATTGTTCTTATTGTTAATGCTGGTTACAGAAATGGACAAGACGTAAGTAATATCGCAGTTTCCACATTTACTTCTAGGTAAAATAAATAAATGAAGAAAGGAGTGCTTTATTAAAATTTCCATTTCTATAAGAGGTTCCCTCAGCTTGAGTATAAATCTCAAATGCGAGAAGCGGAGAGCAGGAAAACCAAGACCAAACGTGAAGACCGAACGTGCGAAATAAAATGTAAACACTCACGGGCGAAGCTCAGCATTCCGGTTTCTTTGCAGCCCTCCAAGACCAATCGTAAGTTGCTTTATTTGCTGCTCCAGTTCTTAGTTTGCCTTTATTTCCTTTTTGCATTGCGCAATTCATTCTTCTTTGGTTAGCGGCTTTTTAGCAGATATGGGCAGGACGGCACTTTCTTCATCCTTTGGCGGTGTACTGTCGACTTCGTGTTCCGCATCTATCTCGTATTCAGAGCTAAGATTCATCTACAAATCAGCAGAATCCGCGTAGCTCGTCTCAGTATCTGCTTTGGATTACAACATTGGAATTTTAGTCATACTATGACTTTGTTCGAATTAGCTAGAAGGCAAGAAGGCTTCGATGAACAAATAAAGTCAGAGAAACACAGCTAAAAACTAAGCGGCGTGGAATTCTTGGTTCTTGATCTGACGTCACAACTACGGCTCGCCCCAGGTTCCTCTTACTCGGACGTGAACCAAATTTTTCTTGAATTTTTAACAGGACACAGAAAATCAAGAATTTAACCAAATCAAAAAATTTTTGCGAGGAAATGTTCCAGATGATAACAGAATTTATTTAGCCGAAAAAAAATTTTAGGGGTTAGGTGCACCTTAAGAACCATTTCTGTGCCGTTACTCCGTATGTTTTTCTTGCGTTTTAGAAAATGTTTGAAAGCTTTTGAACGCGGCTGAATAAAGGAAAACCCCAACACGGTTTTTTAGCCATTATGTGCCGGACTTTCACCAAGCAAAAAAAATTGCAAACTTTAAAATTCCCTTTGAGCTGGAGCTTTCAAAAGGCGATCTAGACCTTCATATTCAGACTTCGTGGAAAACTTAAAAATTCGTTTTCCTGAAAAGTTAGTGGCATATTCAAATAACCAGTTTTATAAGCTTTAATTTGATATAGGGTTTGGGGTATCTGCAGCGAAACTGAGAAGCGCTACATGCGTAAGACTGAAGACACCTCTGAAGGTACACGGTAACCTTAAAAGTAGCCTGATTCTAGTCAGAAACGACAGACCGAGGGCGCTCGCTCTCACTTGAATTAAAAATCAGGCAACCTGCTCTACTGTTTTAAATTATTTATAGAGTGAGACTGCAATGCGAAAAGGCTGATTTACTGATATGGTTTAAAATCCTACCTTTTAAATTAGAAAAATATATATGCTATTAACTGTTTACGTTAGAAAGTTGTACCGATGTTTACTTATTTGTGATCATTTTAATCAGCTGAATCGGCCTGTAAAGACCGACGTCTTACTTCCCCAAGATAGTAAAAAAATAGCGAACCCCGAAAGTAACGACCCCTGCGAAAGTAGAAATAGAAAAAGGCTGCTAATTCCGAAAGTGACAATGGTCGTTACTTTTGGAACTTCTTGGTATATGTGTTATTGTTCCAAGATGATTCCATTGTTTTGTTCAGAGACAGTTATCGTTGTAGCTTCTTTGTAGCTACATAAATATACTCATTTTTTGCCATTTGTTTTGCTTGTGGCGGAAAAGCGTAGCCTTGTATGAAGCAGGGTTTAGCCTTCTGTTACACATCTCACTCTAGCTGAAGCCTGTCGGTCCCCTGAATGGGATGCTAGTCCATCGCACGGATCCCACCAGCATTTTGCTAGGATTTGCTAGCAATTAGCTGGTACCCAGCTAACTAGGAGTTCTTGTCTAAGAAAACGACACAACACGATCAGAGATGGAAAGTCCAACGCGTTACCCACTACACCACGCCTTCTGCAGGCCTTAAGAAACTCGCTCAAAAGTATACCAAGACGCAAAATTGACGGTAAGGCGGCTGAAAAAAGCAACAAAATATGAGGTAGAAGTCGTGAAAGTCTGTACCACCGCCATTATAACCAGCGACTTCCTCCGCTGTGTTTCACTTCTGCCACGAATTTTTACTTCCATCATGGTAGAGTTTCTCTGTTTTACTGTGACTTCTTGTTGTTATACCCTGAATTTTCGTTGTTTTGCTGTTAGTTCTCGTTTTTGCCATGAGTTAGCTTTCTTGTACCGTGAGTTTTCGTTGTTTTGCAGTGAGTTCGTTGTGTTTTGTCATGGGTATTTGTTGTTTTGTCGTTAGTTCTTGTTTTCTTGCCATGAGTTTTTTGAGTTTTGCCGTGAGTTTTGTTTGTGCCGTGACACTTGAGAAAGAAAATTGTAACAGTAAAGCTCGCTCAGTTTTCAAAGAATATTCTTTGAAAACTGTAAGTGTTTTGTTAAACAAAAAAAGATACCTACACTGAGTGAGTGGCCAGATGCTCCAACTAGGGATTACAGTGGGGGCTAAAGTTTCTATATAGCCGGCGAATGTGAAAGGTCGTGGTTTCAACTTCTGTCGTGGAGTTAATAACACTGAATATACTTTACTTTAATAGGAGGCGACTAATTGCCTTGCAATAACTTCCTTTCAGCCGAAAACCGACCTACAAAGTTATTGCCGTTATTAGCCCGTTCCAGATTCCAAGATAACAGAATTGGGGTTCCCGCAGGTGGTGTGCGTGCTACGACCGCAATGCACGCTGGTATTTGTTTCGGTTTCGCATGATTTGCTCATGGCGGCCATCGTGTAAGGATCTCTTGTGAACGCCAAAATTACTTCTTTCCGTTCAAAATATCGCAGCTTTTGTGATTTTTTCGATGGATATCCTAGTTTTGACATGTTGTCGATCTTAGGAATCAAAGATTTCCTCAGATTTCAGTGCGTGGGGTTTAAAATATCGGTTTTCTGTGTCGCGACGCCTCGACGGGACTTGCATGCATCTAAGCCCGAGGTAAGAATCATAATTGTAAACATAAATATTTAGATAAGAAACCTTTATTTAAACACGATGTAGGATGTAAGCTTAAATTTAATGATGTAATGTTCGCAAGAGGGCTGCTCTTTACTTTAGCTTCATTAACCACTACGAATAAGTATATCCTATCTTGAATTGAAACAAGGGAAACATATTTTTCACATGTTGATGTTGTGGTACGTGTCCTGATTTATTTTGTATTACTTATACTAAGCATTAAAGCTAGCAATCTTCGTAATTGCTTAGCTTTTGTTTCTAATTTCTAATTCTTGATTTCGCAAAGTACTCGAGGAATTATATCTTTCAAAAGTTATATATTTTTTTCTCTCATAATGACAGTATCTAGCAACATCGAAGAAAGTTCTGGTTTTACGACACTTCAAATGTTCAACAAAGGTACTTCCTGCAACAAGCTACGATTTCAGTTTACAGTTATTTAGTTAGATTTATAACAAAAAATGCTGTGTTCTTGTAAATTAGTTTGATATCATTGTTCGGGTTTGATTTTGATCCAAAAACATATCACTAAGGCAAATTAAAAATATTTGTCTACTGGGCTGAAGTAAATCAGTGGTAGTCTAAACAGCAAATCTATCAGCTGAGTTTTATTTATTAGCACTTTTAATCTGGCTACATACCTTGCAATGTAGGCTTGATTACCAGCTGCCATTAGGGAAATAAGCTCCTCTGGATCTGGTTCGAAGGATGACTGGGGGTGTTTTGTGTTATCGAGCAAGACACTTATAATCTCACAAGTGACTCTCTCAGCTATACTAGGGCAACCTTATGTAATGCAAGGGGTAATCAGTGATGGACTAGCTTCCAGGGCTGCTAAGCTGCAATGGTGTAGGCCAAGTGCAGTCTTTTTTCATAATTTTAAATAATTGCTGGATGCTTAAAGTGCCACTGGGACCAGAATTTTGGTATTCCAGCTTTTTACATTTTTGGACATAGTTTGTGGTTCTTAGTTACCATGCCAAATTTCAACTTATTACCACGACTAGAAGTCGCTTTTTTCGGAAGGTTTTTGTCGAGATTTTGCGGCCGCCATTACTGGCCCTTGTTCCGGGAGCTGGCTTGCGAATGAGCGGAAGTGACGTCAGAGGCTCACCTCAAACCTAGTGCCTTCACATGGTTACTTGCCACGGGAAAGTAAATTGTCCTCGAGGAAAGATTTCTTGCCAAGTGTTTGTTGCTCGACTTTGAAATCTTCCTTGCTGCAGCAGTAATGACAGGTAGCACTTGTGTTGTACAATGCTACAACAATAAATCCAACCACCGAGCTGGTATTTTGCTTCATTGAAGCCCTGCGAACGGACCCGCAAGGGAAAAAAGGACAATGTTCGCACTCACACACAGTGCGAATTTCAACCCGAGAGGCATTTTGATCATTTCACGGACGAGTTTTTACAGAGGGCTGTTCATGTCGCAAGATCCCAGAGGTCGATCATTCCATTGTCCATTCCAAATATATGGAAAAAAGAACCGGAAAAAAACATTATCTGCGCGGACAAGACGAAAGGTAATTTACCTAATCTTATAACGCAGTTGAAGTGATAGTTTGTTTCTTTTTCAACGCATCCACCATTGTGCAAAACTGATTTTCTTTTAACGTATTTTGAAGTTTATTATCGTCGAGGAAAACCCTTTCAGTTCTGCCGTCTGCTAGCGCGAAGATCCTCGGCGAATGCAATCCTGACCGCCGTGATTAAGCTGATATAGTTTGTACTGCTTATCTTTTCCTTTTTTTAATTCCGCGTGTGTTAATTTCAGAGCAGTAATCGCTTAGAAGCATGGACATTTATTTTATAACATACCATCCTGAATGTGGAGAAACTTTTCTCTCTTTATTCCCTGTCGGTGAACAGTCGATTGACATTATTGTTCGGGCAGTAGCAAAACTTAGGTTAGGTATTATTACAACCTATAAGAATTGAAAATGGGAGACATTCCACCCCTAAAATCCCTGAGCATCTGAGAATTTGTCAATGCTGCAGCTCAAATGAAGTTGAAAACGAATTACACTTCCTCTTATCTTGCAACTTATATGATCCAATTAGAAAATCTTTAATGGACGATATTATTAGTACACACATGTAAGATGAGGGTTCTGGGACAGAAGTTTATATTAAGCGGTTTTTCACCGAAACTCGGCTCCCATGTTCATCTCGTTTCGGAAAAACCGCGTAATAAAATTTATGTCCCAGAACACCTCATCTTACATGTGTGTAACACAAACAGTATAAAAACGAAGCGCGTGACTTAGCGGACCAGTGAAGAGGATGTGTCACAGAAAATATTTTATATTTAAGAAATGTCTGCACTGGTATATATACAAAGTGGCCCAGAATTTTTTCCTATTGAACATTGGCCACTATTGTTAATGTTGCAACTTATCAAAAGGGATGGATTACAGAATGAAAACAATTGTGCACAAGTATCTGATGATGTACATGTACCAGTTCCTGAAAAAAACAGAGCTAGAAAATGAGTTCGCCGAAATGATAAAAACAAAAATAAATTCAGATGTGTTTGAAGAGCCTCAAATATTTATACTAAAATTAATTTTGGAAGAATTTGAAAAATTAGGTGAAAAGCTGGCGTGAAAAAATTAGCTTCACGAGAATGAAAAAAATATATATATATTTAAGAAATGTCTGCACTGGTATATATACAAAGTGGCCCAGAATTTTTTCCTATTGAACAAATATAATCACAAGTATATAAACCAAAATGGCAGCCGCAAGATATTCGTCTTGGAAAGAGATACACAATGAGCTTTTAAAACAACCTTTCTGTCATAACAGGCAGCAACTTGTGCGTATAATTATATGTTTAGATTATATAGACTGTCGCTGGGAAGGGCTTTGTTATCCCTGTTTTGAGCAAGGAATCAAACATAAACTGTTGTTCATTTCTCCGATTGAGAATATACCTTTAGTAAAGATTTGCTCTGATACTTACGACTGGCACAGCGCATATAACGATTTTAAGGAATTGGTTGACCTTGGTGTGCTTTGTTTGTGAAGAGTACCAACCACCCAGTACATAAAAAGGAAGAAAATATTAAAACGAAACACGAATGAATTTTTTTTTATCTGATTTGATATTTGTGAGTCAAATTTGATGGCAACCGGATTCAACACCTGTCAGATAACGGAAGCAATTCAAAACCTACCACCAGAGTTACGTGAGATAATTTACAAACATTACCTCGCCATAAAACTGAGAGAGCGAGCGGCTTTGGGTTGGAACCTGGTTCACAATGAGCTTTTAATACAACCTTTCTGTCCTGAAAGGCAGCGGCTTGTCCATATTCTGGTGTGTGTTGCTTATATGCATTGTTGTTTTGGAGGGGGTTGTTACCCTTGTTCTAAAAAAGAAGAAATCTTACATGAAATAACCATTTATACCCCCGATATACTTGATATAACCCTAATTAAGTTTTGCACTGATATATGGGAAGAGGACCACAACCATTAAGTTGTGTTTACGGTGCGTGACTTCGCTGTCTGGTGAAACCCGCAGGCAGTGACGTAATTTATATTCTCGTACAAACATTGAAGGGAAACCCCCTAACAACTCAAGCTTGAAAAAACAGACAGGTTACATTAATTCATAATCAAAATATTCATTCCCGTCAGCAGAAGTTTTGAGACCTATTTTGTAGACAAATTGATAATAATCATCTTCCATCAGGTCTTCTGTAAGTCGTTTAGGGGCCCACACACAAAACTCATCACCATTTTTTGTTTCTAAAGTTAAAATAGCTGAATCCCCATATTTACCTTTTCTATATTTAACTTTTTTAATTTTGTAAACAGTGTCTGAAATATCCCGCCATTTAAACATTTCTTTTCTTTCAAAACTTTCCTCTGTTGGCCAGTCTTGTGAGATCCTATGTTGATCTGTGCAGATAGCCATAGTAAGAGATGTGTTGAAGATACATTTGTTTAATAGCGTGTACTTTTCTACTCGAGGTAAAATTTTGTGAAGCGCATGCGTAAAAACATCTTATTATTGCGACATTAAGGTGAAGGACAGACAAAGGGTGCCATAAGGAAGAGAAGAAGAAAAATGTGTTATGTGTATATTGAAAGTGATCAATATTTTAATTAGTTCACTCATTGGTAAGGCCTTAGGGGGTGATGGTTGGCCACCATCTGAACCCTGTTTGAGGGCTTGCATGCGGTGAATTACGAGGTATAGGGGAACTCCTTCCAGTGGGAGAGTACCCTCGGGTGAGCCCGCTTCGGTCCTACTGGTGACAGGGAGGTGCTCAGAGATCCCTCGGGATTTCAACCTCGCTCCCAGAGGTAAAATGTGGAAATGACAACCGCCTTGTCAGCGGTTAAATCCTCGCTTCGGTGAGGTGAAAGTCCTAGCCGAGGCTAGGCAAGAACAGCCACGAGCACCCCCCGACGAGGGTTTTTGTTCTTTTATGTGACCTGTCACGCAATGTCACGCGTGACTGTCACGTTTGCCGTCACACAATGTCACGCCTCTTGTCACGCGTGACTATCACACATTTTTCGTTGTTTATAAGAGTTTTATAAGGAAAAATCGATTATGGAACCACATCATAGCCTGAAATTGGGTAGCCATCTTCATCACGAGTTGGTAACATTATTTTTGAAACACACTCACGAGTGATGTATCGTATTTGTCTTATATCAGGAGGAGTGAGAAGTTCAAAAAACCAATAACAAATAGTTGCAAAAAGTGCAATCATTTTGTAAGCGTATATAATTACTTTAAAAATCTACAATTGAGCGAATTTTTTTTCATACTTTCTTTGAACAGAAAGCGGAATCTCCATACAATGATCAGTGATGAAATTATCTTTCATTTTCAATCTATCAAGAAAGACCTTCTCGTCGAAAACTTCACCTCTGAGGTAAAAGCGAATTTCATCAAGTATTTTTTGGTATTCGATACGGGCAAAATTTGCTTGTTCTGTTTTCTTATCGTATTTCTTAAGGCTTGCCACTGCTTTCAAAATAAGACCAACACCAGTTAAAGTTGCCATGACAGCAGGGTTCAACGTTATTCCTCCGGCTACTGCGGCACTTATTATTAACTTTCCAGCTGAAAGATTACAAACAAAATTTTTTCTTCGAAAACCGCGATGCAACTTTTCATAGCCATAATGTTTCTTATGGTAATAACCATACAAATCTTTCAGAATTTTAACTTTCTCTGCAGAAAGTGTTTGGTCGATATGGTTGAATTCGGAAATGTCCCGCATTGTGCTATATAATAAATGAAAAAATATTATGGTGCTGTATATTCAAGTAACATTAGAAGTAGTTCATTTATTCCTGATGAAGACAGTTCAATATACAGTGAACAACAATAATTAAATTTAAGATTAACATTTATTGTCTGTACTCTAGATGTACCAGTTGAACTATAAACTTTCTTTATAGGAGTAATTTTTAAACCATCTGAACCTATATCAATTGTACTTATTGTTGCAAAAAACGTTATTGAAATAGAAATAGGTGTATATCTTAGTTGATTGCTTGTATACATTATTTTAATATTTTTTATTTTATCATCCTGATTCATTATTATTTGACTACAGCCATTGAACAAAAATTTTTTTTTACCCTGTGTTGTATCTAAAATTCCATGTATATAATGAACGGAGCCACTCAAATTGTGTCCGTTTAAAGACAAATCTGTTTGCATTATCATTTTTCCATTTTCAATAACAAAAGCGGTGTCATAGACACTTGGGTCAACATTTGAAATTGTTTCTTTAACACCATAGACAATTAAATGACCAATTGTTAAAAACGATGGCTTACTGACTGTACCGTGCAGATCAAGATAAAGAAATTGTGGAGGTGAGCTACCCCATCTGTGAAAATTGATAACTGTTTTGGTGTACTTCTCGAATGTTTTTGTTGCATAATTAGAAATTGAAATCGTCGTTGCTTGCGGGGTTACACTCAACTCATTCATTTCCGGCGGAAACCATTCAACGACCAAACTATAGTAACCGACCGGAAGTTTATATAGGTTAAAACCGAGGCGTGACCGGTACTGGTTGGGTGAGCCTTTTTCAAACAAGAGTTTAAGTTGGTAAGCTTTTTTATTAATTTGATGTGGAGAATTGGGAAAATCAACAATACCCAAAACCTCGATATTGTTTTCACTCGAGGATTCATCAGTGTCTTCCATCAAGTATCTGAAGGCGTCTCTTTTTTGCCCTGAATTAATGATCTGAGATTCATGAATTTTTTGAGTGACAAGATCTCTCATATTTGTTATTTCATTTTGCATAAAATCAACATTGACTGCGGATTTCGAATCTCTGTAATCGGTTTGTAAGTTAATAATTTTATTGTTATTTAAATTCAAGTTTCCAGTCATATTGTTACTGCCATCAACTTTGAGAAACTTTTTTTGTGTCATATCATCAATTCTGTAGTTAACAAACTCGACACATGCGACGTCTCTTTGGTTTGAAGGAAGATTAAGTTTGATAATTGATTTATTTTTCATATCAATATCAGCTTCTTTATCCAATTTTTTTACAAGCTGATTATCGACATATTTTTTGTTTGTTGCTTGATCTGCCTGTACTGGGTCTTTTACGTTGTAGATTGTATTATTGTTCATATCAATGCTTGCTTCCATTTTTCCGCCTTCCTTTTTGGAAAGAAAGATATTTCTCGTGTCTTGATAGTTTATTACCTTTGTCAGATCACCGTGTACAGGATAAGGGTTGCTTTTTAATTGCAAAATATCGTACTTATTTTTCATGTCAATATTACCAGAACCGCTGACACTACCCTGAGGGCCACGATCACCTTTATCGCCCTTATCGCCCTTGTCGCCCTTGTCGCCCTTATCGCCTTTTAAACCCCGTGGTCCTTGTGCTCCCTCCTGACCTTGTGGTCCAGCTGGCCCTTTTTCTCCCCTTGGACCATTAGGACCTTGTGGTCCTCCAGGGCCTTTATCACCCTTCGGTCCAGGAGGACCCTCAGGGCCAGGAGGACCGCCTGGGCCAGGAGGACCCACTTTTTCACTTTCACTCGTCGTTGTTTGGCTAGTTCCACCTATTTGACTGTTAATATACCCCATTATATATCTTCTCCAAAATTTTTTTCATTAATTTCTGGGGTTTGTCATAGTAAAAGAAAGAATATTTTTTATCGGTGGCGCGATCTAAAACCTCATGATCCACACCAATTTCGTTTGCAATTCGTTTGTTTTCTGTTGGATCTAATCTGAAAATACAAAGATGGCTGCAGTTAATACGGATGTCTTTTGGCACCTTGTAAAAGGTTTGAGAGAGGTAAATAACGCAGCAGTTTTTGTGCCGCCCGTTGATAAAATAATGATGCTGTTTTGGTTGCTTTCACAAACAAGATCGTCAAAAACAACTATTTTTTGGGTGTCCACCGGAAGCTCTTCGAGTGGAATGATTTCATCACCATAGGCCTCAATAACCTCATAACCAACCGTGGGGTGGGGGTTGATTTCTTCAGCGAAGAACTGCAAAAGATCCTGGTATTTGTTCTGGTGCAGGTTTTTTGAGAAGAGGTAAATTTTATCATACTCTAACAACTCATAAAGCATATGCAGTAATGTGTTTGTTTTACCAGAATTACTGGGCCCACAAATTAACATCCGAAAAACATCTGCTGGCATACAAGGGTGACCTTGCTTGTAGTCACTCTCGGAAGAACCTGGGTCATAATTTGGAATCTTCATTTTTTTTTCGCTTCTATATATTCACGCTGGAAATATGTCAATGAAAAAATGGCATCAGTTGGCTGAAGAAAAATCGAAGCTAGATAAACAAACAGAAGAAATTCACCAAAAATTTAAAATGGATAAAATAAACAAAGAGTTTGGTCAGCTTTCAGGAGAAGAGTTTTTAAACCAATTACAAAAAGGCTTGATGAAAAGAGCAGCACCACTGTGGAAGAAGAACAAGAGGAGCAGGAATTTCCTGATTACACAATGGATGAATTTGACGAAACTTACCCTTTTGGTGATGAATTCAGACCGGATGCGCCAACACCAGCACCATCACCAACACCAACACCATCACCAACACCACCACCATCACCACCACCATCCTCATATCAAGAAGTTGTTGATGATGATGATGATGATTTTCCACCACCACCACTCCAAACGCTGATGGAAGAAAAAAAATCCACACGTAAAGAGTGGGGGAAGCCGGAACCGGTTAAAAAAGAATATACCCATGAATCAACTCTATTACAAACAGTCAATCAACTGATCACGAAATTGGAAATGATCCCAATTACAAAGTAAAAAGTAAAAATTCTCCATTATATGGTTATTCAATGGAGGAACTCAAAAAAGTGAGAAATGGAATTTATGCGAAAAGAGGGGTACAAAAACAGTTTTTGAGAAAAAGTTACAGGCGGGGAAGTATAGACTGAAGTCCACTCCCCCACAAGAAAAAAGAGAAACAACTCCAACCCCTTTGGAAAAAGCTGTCATGAGCCGAAGACCTGCTTTTGAACTTTCTGACGATGAAGATGACTTTTCTAAACAGGATTGGGAAACCGAAGGAAGTGGCATCGCTGATGAAGCTGAAAAATTGATCGACCAACTTCATTTGAGTTTAGGATCGATAAAAGCAGGAAACAGCTCAATAAAACTTAAAAAACAGGTATTATATCTGCTTGATTCACTTGTTGAACTCGGTATAGTGAATAAAAAGGAAAAGAAAAAATTGTTGCTAATTATATAAAACAATAATGGCCTTTGACATACTGCTTGACTCGAGCCTTGCAAAACTAGAAAGAGGTGGAGAACGAAATGTTTCACACGATTTTACAGTGAAGTTTCATCCACCGATTGAATTGGGTAAAGAAAACTATAAAGCTGCGCTGAACAGACTTATCACAATGAGTTACTCATGGAATAATATCGATTCTCGTTATGATAACAACAAAATTCGCTGGAAGAAAAAAACAGAACAAGCGTGGAAGACCTTAACTTTTCCGAATGGAATGTATGATTACAAAAGAATCAACGATTATATTCAGCAACACACCGGTAAAGTAGACCCAACAAACAAAGACAGTGATTACATTTTCACAATGTATTTCGATATGTCAATTTATAGAGTTGTGACTTTGATACATAAAGATTATGAGCTTGACTTGTCTCAAGGAAATTTTGGCGAATTGATTGGTTATGGAAAAAGTACCTTGAGGGGGGATGTTGTCGGAAGGAAAGTTCCAAATATTACAAGAGCTGTTGATTGGGTTTATTTGCACTGCGATCTTATCTCACGCCGAACAAACAATGTTCCAAGCGATGTGTTATACAGTTTCTCAACATCAGATCTTCAGGTAAGCTATCCATTTCGAAAAGAGCCACGTCGACTTGAGTGGCAGCCTGTTAATAAAAGTAATATAAATGCAATAAGAGTTTGGGTGACAGACGGAAGAAACAATATTCTGGATCTCAACGGGACAGACATTGCAATAAGCTTAATGATTGAAAAAGATTAAAGTTTTTGTCGGTATAATATACAATCATGTATCATCCAAGCGAGTGGGCAAGATACTTTGATGAAAAAACCGGGAGTTATCGATATAAACACAAAGGGTCGGGTGTGATCCGTGACACCTTCATGACAATTGGTAAAGTACTCAAAAACAATGTAAAGAATGTTGCAAAAAAAACTGCTGAAAAAGCCACAAAAACAATCGCTGAAAAAGCGGGTCAGAAAGTTGGTGAATTTGCTGTTGAAAAAGCTTCAAAACAAATACGAAAATTACGGCAAGAGAGAAAAAAACAAAAACCGTTGTCACAAGGCGCAAAAAAGAAACTTGCAAATATTTTGCAAAACCCAACGCCAAAAAAATCAGACGCTCTTGTGAAATTAAATCAAATTTTGGCAAATGAAATTTAATTAAAAAAATTTTTTCTATAAATATAATAAGCACTTGCAACATGTTCAGAAGTAAACCATACCTCGAAGAGACAAAATACGTTCGAATTAATTTAAACACTCCGATTGAACGTCCTGCGAACAATCAATTTCAAAGAAAAAATGATTACAAATTCGATGTGACAGACCGAGACAATTTTTATGACTGGTACAACGCTTATTTTCGAGTTGATTTCAAGTGTGAAGCAAAAGCAAACGGAGGTAACGTTGCTGCTGACACTGAATCAGCTCCTATTAACGGTTCTTTCTCATTGATCAAAAGTTTGAAAGTAATTTCATCAGGGAAAAAATTGTACGAGGCAAGCGATATTCACAAAGGTATTTTCATCAAAAATCTGCTTGATTTTTCAGATGATTTTTCAAGAAGTGTTGCAAAAAACCAATTTTGGTATCTTGACTCTGACGCTACCACAGACACTGATGGCAATGCGACAAACGACGGAATGGGGGCAAGGGCGCTTCTATCACATGGAGGTTTAATGGTTCAGACTATTATCCCTTTAAACAGATACTCTTTCTTCGAAGGTCTTTCCGATAAATTGCTGCCACCAATGCAACTTGAGTTTTTAATTGAACTGCAAAAAGACGAAGAAATGATTTTTCAAAACAATAACACAGATCTAAGAAGAATTGTTGTTCGTAAATTTGAGTTATGGGCCCCACAATTACATTTCACCGGTCAAGGACAAAAACTGGTCAATGAAAATTTCTTGAAACCAAACCAATGGAAATACCTGAATGAAACTTTGCAAGCGGCGGCGCCCGAAGGGATGCGAATGGTATGTGGTTAATTACACCGGGGGTAAAAAACCCCAAGCATGTTTTTGTCTTCATTCAACAAAGTCGGAAACAAAATGATTACAGGTACAACCCTTACATCTTTGACACATTTGATATCGATGGTGATGACTCAGCAAGATTGGACACTTGCCGCCTTCAGTACGGCACAAAATTTTACCCTGAGCTTGATTACGACCATGATTTTAAAATAAGAATTTTGAATGATTTGATCAATTTCCGATACAGAAAGAACGACTACAATACCGGAGTTCAGCTGCAGCTTTCAAATTTTGAGAAGTTATACCCAATTATCTATTTTGATCTACGAAACATTGAAGAAAGTGTGACAGGCGACCCGAAAAAGCTTGAATTACATTACAAACTGAATGCAGCAGCAGACGCTCAAGATTATATGATCTTCGCTTTGGTTTTGAATGAAGAAGAATTCGTGCTAAAACAAATTGGCAGTGAGCTTGTCGTTGTCTAGGAAAAAAAATTGAAAAAAAATTTGAATATAATATACACACAAGATGAGCACAACTTATAATCCTTTCAAAATAGCACTGACTGATGGCCAGAAAAAAAAACTTCAGAAAGCTTATGTAACAAAGATGCCTGTTGGTCTGAAAGTCAAACCAGACCAAATTGGGCGTGGTGACGAACTTCTTCTCACTGAAACTCAAATCAAGCGATTGAAAAAAAGATCGGCGGCAGGGAAAGGAATGGTAATAAAATTTAGCCAGACACAGATTCAGAATACTGCGCAGCGTGGTGGAAATTTGTTTTCTGCTATGTTAGGTTTGGCACGACCTTTGATAAAGCCAGCTCTTGGGGCATTAGCAAGTGCAGGTTTGAGTTTCGGTGCTGAAAAGGTGCTGAAAAAAATATTCGGAAAGGGTTTTGGGCCGAAGGAAATTGAGCTTTATAAACTTGTCCAGCGAATGACTCCTACTCAGAAAAAGGTGGCAGAACAGTATCTTGTTGGCCAAGGTTTGGTGAGAAGGAGCGGTGCACAATATGGTGGCTTCCTTGGTATGTTGGCGTCTATCGGAGTGCCTTTAGCCATTGATTTAGTTCGAAAAATAATTGGAAAAGGTATGCAAACGCAACCACCACCACCGCCACCACCACGAACAAGACGATCACCAGGAATACCAAAAGGTAAAGGGATGCAAATTCAACCTCCACCTTTTTATGGAACTTGGGAGGATTATTATCGTTTAAAAAAACTGAAATTTGAAGATAAACCTCTTTCCAACATTGACCTGAGAAAATGGTGCAACTTTTTACGAATTCCCATCAAAGGTATTTTTAGCAGAAACGAAACAAAACCTTTGTTTCATTCCCCATGCATTATCAACTTGGATGATTTCGGAAGTTTGGGAACTCACTGGGTATGTTGTTGGCCAAAAGGAAAAGGTCTTTACGAGTATTTCGATTCATTTGGCTTTCCACCACCTTTGGAATGGGAACAAGAGATGTCAATGCATGGGATGACACATTTTTTCAGAAACGATAACCAAATTCAATGGGAAAAAAGTGTGAGATGTGGTTAATACTGCCTACTCTTTTTAAACGAAAGAAATAAAGGAACAAGTTTTGCCGATATTTTGGAAATGTTCTCCAACGATTTACTTCAAAATGAGGAAATTGTGAAAAATTATTTTTCATAACTATATAAAAAATGGAAGAAGTGTACTGTGTGAAAGAAAATAGGAACACACCAAATGTACCGGGGAGTGAAAAAGTTGTTACAACAAAAAAAAACAAATAGAAGAGTCTTGTTAGTAAAATGCGCAAGTTGTGGAAAAATGAAATCTGCTGGTTTCTTGCCGGGAAACTGAGTGAGCCCTCCCGCGCGGAGGGCAGTGGTATATTTGGCGACGTTGCTATGGCAGTTGGTGATCTTGCAATTACAAAAGGAATCCCATATCTTGCAAAAAAAAGTGTTGAAGCTGGACGATATTACACTTCTGAAGCAATGAGAGACCCAAAACTGCAAAAGAAAGCAATAAATTACACTCTTGACAAAGCCCGCCCAGTTATTCAAAAAGTTGGAAGTGAAATGTTAAATCAACTTTCAACTAAAGTTCGACCAAACCAACGTTACAAAACTGACAGACCTGATTTGGATGGAGCTGGGTTTGATATACATGCAGCAACTGGAAAATTTCCGAAACCAAAAAAAGGTTGGACATTGCCGGGACATAATTTCACAGGGCCATATAACCCTCTTGAAAAGCAGGTGAAATACAACCCAGAAACGGGTGAAATTCTGGAAATATATCAACCACCAACAGGTGCAACAGATGCGATTGCTATGCAACACGATGTTGATTATGATGTTTGTTCCAACCGTGAAAAAAAGTATGGTGAAAATCTCAAAAAATGCAAACACAAAGCGGATAAAAAAATGGTGAAGTCTCTTGACGCAGTTCCTTACAAACAGAGGCAGTGGGGTCATGCAGCTGCAAGAAATGCAATTAATGCTAAACAAAAGTTAGGGTTGGGTTTGAAAAAACAAAAAGGGACTGGTGTTTTGGACAAACCGTTGGATGCAATAAAATTTGCTGAAACTTTGACAAAAAAAAGGATTCCTTCCACAGAACATGTATTCGATCGGTATTGGTCAGGTGATATTGCGAAAAATGCTTTCACAGGACCAACTGGTGTCACAAGCAAGAAATTTTGGACTCATCCGGAAAAGGGTACTGTCATGCGTTTGGTAAAAAATCCAAAAACAGGCAAATATGAAAATGTTTATGAAGAACCTTGATTGGCTTTCAACCACCATTTATAAAACTCATGTTTTGCGTGCCGCCAACTTTCTAAGCTTTTTGGAAGGTGATTAGAAATAGATTCCATAATTTCTTTTTTCTTTGGCCAGCATTCAGAAGGTACTATTTCAAAATAATTGTACAAAAAATAGGGGTAGTTCACTGACTTGCCGGACATCTTCTGAAATTGAGCAATAACGTTACCAAGAAAATCTACCTCGCTGGAAGAAAACATTTCTTTAATGTTCCATTTTCGCAAAACATTGTTTAAATAATCATTATTTGTTTTAAGAGCAGTGGAACTTCTTCTCCAATTTTCTTCTTCAAAATATTCATAATCATCATATTCAATCACTCTACCACATTTTTGACATGCCTGACAGAACTCATTCTCCACATAAACTATTTGCTCCTCGCATGAAGGACAACGATCAATCTTTTTTGATAACAAGCTTATTTCATTTCTTTTGTGCAACATTTCTTGAATTATTTTCGACGAAATTTTCTCACCTTGCAAACAATCAAACGGGTCGTCCATTTTTTATTGTGTATAGTATACAATGAGCTCACGCGTTTTAAATAAGTTGTCAAAAATTTATTACAGCCCGCAAGGGTATTGGAAAGGGTTTGCGGCAATTAAGAAATTAGCCCAGGCAGCGAAAGTTTCGGAAGATGTGGCTCAAAACTGGTTGATGAAGCAAGCTCTTTGGCAGATTTATTTACCAGCCCCACGTTATATTCCAAGACCGAAATTTGATGTTCCTGTTCCAAACAAAGTTCATCAAGCTGATCTTCTGTATCTCCCACACGATCGCCCACCACGCTCCCGTAAAACTTTTAAATATGCTCTCACGGTGGTAGATGTGGCCTGTCGATACAAAGAAGCCGAACCGTTAACCACAAAAGAGGCTAAAGAAGTCGCAGCTGCTCTGGAACGGATTTATAGTCGTGGTCCTTTGAAGTGGCCGAAACTGCTTCAGGTCGATCCTGGTTGTGAGTTTATGGGTGCTGTGAATCAACTGCTTTCAAAACATAATGTCGAGGTTAGACGTGGTCGTGTGGATATTCACCGTGATCAAGCAATTGTTGAAAGATTCAACCGCACCCTGGCTGAACGGCTGTTTGGCCACCAATATGGAGTTGAAATGCGCCTCCCTGAGGGTCAGCGGTCTACTTCGTGGGTGAAAAGGCTTCCTCAAGTTGTTGCCGCTCTGAACAACGAGGTAACAAGCCTTACCGGCAAGAAACCCGCCGTTGCCATTAAAGAAAAATATGTTTCTGCAAAGCCATCGACACCTTATTCAAGGCCTGTTGGGCAAAGGGAAAAAAAGCTCCCCTCTCTCGTTAATGTGCGCTATCTCTACCAACCTGGCGAGCTTGAAGGCGGTGTAAAAAGAGCTACAGTTCCAATCTGGTCTTTGAAAGTTTACAGCATTGAAAGATCTTTTACCAAACCAAATCAACCCGTTCTCTACTATTTGTACGACGGTCCAAAGCGCGGCTTCGTGCGTGAAGAACTGCTGGTTGTCCCTCCAAACACACAATTACCCCCCGAGCAACTTTAAAACTTCGGCATCTAACTCCCTAAGTTCATCATATGTTAATGTTGGCATTTCGTTGTACCCATAAGCTTTTGTATGAATACCATCGTCACATATCCATCGCTTTGAATCAAATGGTGAAAGCGAAATTTTGTTAAGATGCATTCCGTATATCTCATGCCCCTCGCTTCGAATAATGTTCATTCCATGCCTTTTCTGCTCCTTACCAAAAAGAGTTTCCTTGTAATGTTCATGCATAATTTTTTTATTCACAACACTCTTTTTTACACCCTTTGCTTTTTTTATATTTTTTTCGTCAGCTTTCAAGATAGAATACATTTTTGGTCTAAGACAAACACACTCTACAATTGGTGTTCCATTGCATTCATCTTTCATTTTGCCCAAGACCTTTTTGTTTATATTTGAGTAAAGTGGATGCTCCTTCGGGTAGTCGCTCGTATCATAAAGATCTTTGTATACATCATCAGTTTCAATTTCAACAAGAAGGCTGTCGGTGTCTGTGTACAAAAGCTCGCACTTTGGCCCGTATTGCTTTTTCAGTTTGTTATAGAAAAAGTCGTACATAAATATTTTGCTGTCGTCAAGTATTGTCATCCCCGTGTAGACCGGCTTGTTGAGCAGCAGCCGGCTTTTGCGCATGTCGATTCCGAACAGGTTGTTTGAAAACATAACATGCCTTGAGTACAAAGGGCTGGCAACAAATTTCCTTATTTTGTCTGTCTCATTGCTTCTTACTATTTTTATTTCAACACGGTTACGCAGGTTTTCCATGGTTTTGCCGAAAACTGAGTTATTCATGAGCTTGTAAAAGTTCTTTTCAAAGTCGCTCTTTGCGTTTTTCCTGAATTCTGTATTCATCCGGATGTACGGCTCCATCCAGCATTCTTGTTCGAACTCCAACACCCTGTGCACGCGCTTCAGTTTCATGCCCTGCTTTAGATAAAACTGCAAGTTTCTGTAATGCACGACATAGTTGCTTTTGTCTTCAAGTGTCAACAGAAGCTTTTTGCTATCCGGTGGTTTCAGATCAAGTTCTTTAATCAACCTCTTTTGGTAGTCCGACATACATTCTTTTTTCACAACCTTTTTCTCAGGAGCCAGTGGATAGCTGTTGTGTTGCTCATGCAGTTCTGCTGGATATTCAAGATCAACCTCAAGAATCCACCCATTTTTTGAGTTTTCTTTTTTCTTTATTATTTCTTCCTCACTCGGCATGACACGTTTCCATTTAAAATCTCTTTTTGGAAGTGCCTTGCTCATTGCCCATCCGTAAAGGTTGTTCTGGTCAAGATACATTATGTATTTGTTCGGTTTGCTTGGGTCATAGCCTTGTACTTGCGGGTTGTTTGCCTTTGCGTATCTTTTGCTTACCATTGAGATTCCACCCCTCATTCCCCTTTCCACAAATAAATGCATATCAAGATCTGTTAATAACTCAAGCTCTACCTCAGTTTTTTTCAATAAAGCATCCCAAGAGAGGCCTGGAGAAGTTAAATAATGAGCCGGATCTAACCCATACTGCTCTTGGCATAGGTTTCTGAAGTTTTCAAAAACATCCGCCAGCAGGGCGACATCCGTTTTCACGTAAAGATCGTGTAAATCGCCCAAAGTTTTACATTCAAAAGTTTTCCAAACAGTCTGCAAGTGTTCGTAATCTTCGTCTGTTATGTGCTCGTCGTTCAGCTTGCTGTAAAACTTCTCTTTTTCAGGAAGCTTTGTCTCTCTGAATCTTTCCCATGAGTCCATGTACTCGTAAGGGTATATCCCTTTTTTGTAAAGCAGATCAATTCCTTTTGAAAATGTTGATGTTATTTTCAACGCCTCCTTTGGTGTTGCGCTTACAAGTGAATCAAGACTCGCTTGCAAAAAATTCAAGCTGTCAATGAACCTTATATTACCCACTGAAAATGAAATGTATTTTTCCATGTTGTTGGGAATGCAATTCACATCTTTTTCAATCTTTGAAATTGCCTGCATTAAATGGTGTGCATCGTAATTCCTTAGGTTGTGGAACACAACTGGTATTTGGTAATTAATAGGGTTTATACGAAGTTTTAAATTGCATTTGTTATGCGCTGCTCCTCGGAACTTACCAGTTATGTGGCAATGGTCTTTTACTGAGTCAATTATGTTTTTCTGAAGTAAAGGACAACCACAGAAAATACAATTTTCCTGTGATTTTGCTTTCAACTGGTTTTCTTTGTCTGTTAATTTTTTCAGCCTTAAAACTCCCCATTGTTTCTCTTCTTTTTGTGCTCTATAACCAATTTTCACTGCCTTCATTTTCTTCTATACTCCAAACTGGTAAAGAGTCTAAAAATTCATCTTTTATCAAACTTTTATTACAAATATGGCAGTCACTTGCATTTTGTATTTTACCCAGTCTTCTGGCTCCATCACAATTGGCTTTTTTTGTGATAAACATTCTCTTATTTTTACCTCTTCCTCAAGAATATCATTTAAAAACATTTCAACCGCATTTTCACCCCTGCTAACCTTTGAACTGAAAACTTTTCCGTCATTTCTCACAACAATGTAACAAT
Organism: Siderastrea radians; assembly: GCA_964017195.1. Lineage (NCBI taxonomy): Eukaryota > Metazoa > Cnidaria > Anthozoa > Scleractinia > Rhizangiidae > Siderastrea > Siderastrea radians. The sequence goes on from OZ024895.1 coordinate 15,576,055, forward strand.
ATCCACATGCTTCATGCCATTCGGTCTTCTCTGTGTAGCTTTTTTTCTTGCTCTCTGGCAAAATCTCACAGCCAAGAATCTTTCTAATCAAAGCCTCAATGTCAGCATATATAACGTATGGAACCTTCATCTGTTTGTGATGATTTTGGAAAAAAGGGGTGTTTTTCCCCTCTTCCGGCATCTCGATCCTTGTCGGCCTGCCATTCACACCATTGCAATATTTTTTGTTGTTCTCGAGCAATTCAGCTCTTGAAAAACCTGTTAAGCACATCATGCAGTAGTGTTTTGCGTTTCTATTTTTTGTCTGATCGAAGAGCAAAGTGCTCACCCGTTTTACATAACAATAGTGTTGTATAATCCCCGACTCAATTAACATCAGGTTTATCCGCGGCACGCTTTTTTCTTTTTCACTTATCCTATGCGGAATCACACGATTGTTTTCCCAGCCAAATACGTTAATTGCTAGGTTTTTGTTTTGAGCTTCAAGCTTGTCTATCTGTTTTACCGGTGTGGGGAAATCGATTCCTTCATAGTTAATGCCATCTTTAACCGGATATTTGCTTGGTCTTTCCGCGTGATTTCCATCTTTTGGAGGGAATAAAGCAGCTCTGAGTGCCCACTTCAAACATTCGTTGTCTCTGTTTTTCACATTAATTATTGCCTTCTTTTTTGCCAGATTGGCTGGAAGAGGTAAATAGGTTCCTCCGCGCAGTGGCTGATAGCGTGCAACATTCACGTAGGCAACCATTATTCTTTCAAGAACCCATCCTGAGCCCCGCTCTGACCAAGACTCTATTTCACCCTTTATTCTTTCAACAAATCTGTCGAATTCTGTTTTTATCTGGTCCTCGTCATTTCTGTTGAAAACGTGCGGTTCATTTTCTCGAAAATAATGTTCCATGTACTGTGTTCCACCATCTCTCTCAATTGAAAACTCTACTTGTAAACCAAAACTCACTTTTACGCTTTTTAATTTTTGGATTTCGTTTTCAACCAAATCAGTAAACTTTTCTTTCGTTTCGCTTGCAAACACAAAAAGATCTTTATTGTTTGGATTTTTTTCAGAAACAGCCATTCTCCAAACACGAAGCCAGTCCTGGAAATTATTTTGGGATATCAAAAACCTGTCATATGGCACAACATAATCTGGTTTTAACGTTGAGGCAAGTTTATGTTTTTCTCCTCCGGTGTTGTGCCGTAATTTTTGCCGTAATTTTTGCGGCCGCCATTTTGGTGTATATACTTGTGATTATATTTGTTCAATGGGAAAAAATTCTGGGCCACTTTGTATATATACCAGTGCAGACATTTCTTAAATATAAAATATTTTCTGTGACACATCCTCTTCACTGGTCCGCTAAGTCACGCGCTTCGTTTTTATACTGTTTGTGTTACACACATGTAAGATGAGGTGTTCTGGGACATAAATTTTATTAAGCGGTTTTTCCGAAACGAGATGAGCATGGGAGCCGAGTTTCGGTGAAAAACCGCTTAATATAAACTTCTGTCCCAGAACCCTCATCTTACATGTGTGTTTAGTAAATATTCCGATTTCGATTCTTAAAATTGTATTTCTCTTAAATAGCATTGACGCTTTCACTTGTTAAAAATTAGGTTACTTCATTTACGAAGCTTTTGCATTAAGAAATGGATCAATGACACAGAAATTGTAAATTAATCGATTTTGCAACATTTTTTCTTTCTCTTTTCTATGTGCAATGGCATTTGTAATTGGGAATGCAAATAAAATGTTGTTGTTGTTGTTCGAAATAAAGGCTTTAATAGATCGGATCGTCGGTGCGTGGAAATTGAAGTTGGGAAAAAATATGGGTCAAATACCACACGCCACTATTTGCCTAAGGGTTTAACAATGTTATTTCTTTTACCTGTCATAGCAATCTTAGTAAATGAACTACTAAGAAAAATGATTAAATATCAAGTTATTATTTTTCGCAGCGAATAAGGCAAGCGAAAGCTTCGTTTCCTCGGTGGTCCGCATGTTGTTGTTGAGCAGCAGAAAATTTTCCTTGTGCGCTTTTAATTTTGACTACAAATATTTAGATTCCGGTCACACAAGGCCTCCAGTTCTTGAAAAAAAGGTTTTGATTTATTTCACTTCTTTCGGCTCAGAAAAAGAATTCTCTAAAAACTGTTTAAAACATTTAGCAGCGCCAAGCACTTGTGTTTCAATGTGTTGAGTGACCACTGTACTATGATAGACACGATAAGCTGCCTGGCAGCTGACTACAACAATAACGGTTTTTCAAGAAAGATTCCCAGACTATGCCAAGAGTGGCCAAAAATCTCAATGCTTTTTTTTATAATATATAATGAACATAAACAACGGCAGACAAGGTATCGCTTCTTTTATTTTCTCCCACACCAATAGTAACATCGATCGACCCAAGGTTGAGAATTCGCGAGCATCAAAGTCTAAAGTTTTCATAGGTGTTTTGTCTAAATTTCCACAGCTTAAAAGATCAATTCTTCGAATAGCCATGTCTATTTTGCCACAGGTTTACAGTGGATAAAAGTTACACAACCTACCTTGGAATGGACAACTTTATGATCGCTGTATAGTGGCTTAACAGCTGGCTGGAGAGCGCTATCCAAGCTTTGAACAACCGAGATGAAGCGAATGAATCATTGTCTAACCATATTTCGCTTATGTTTTGAACTCCCGCCAAATAACTCAAATAATATTGTCAACAAACCGGTTTACAAGATTATTAGTTGAAACCTCACATCAGTTCTTACATCGTACGGTAAGAAAAATTCTTCATTTGCCGATTGAAACGAATCCTCAGAGGCTTCGGAAGTTAAAGACTGTTCCGAATCGTAGAAATACTCTTCGGAGGTTTCGCAGTTGACGGTAGACATCTTCAGTCAAACCACAAGGAAACGCGACTGAGGTGAGCCTCTGACGTCACAAGCTATTAAATTGCGCAATCACCCAGGAACACGTTTTCAGTAATGGCGGGCACATTTTACGCGACTTTGGAGCTAAAAAATATTAGGATGGAAGGTTTGTTGTTCAGTTTTCTAGGGAAATATGAACAAAACGCGACATTCTGCAACAGAATTTGGCGGAAATAAACCTATGAATTTTCGTCTCAGTGGCACTTTAAAATTGTTGAAGGTATTTATCTACCATGCTGTCAACTAATGTTTATGTCTGACCTAGCCGGTGTAATTTTGAACCAACCACAGTTATTTGCAAAACAGCTCGTACTTTAACTTTTGTGAAAATCGCACTGGAAGCCCTCCTCCTGCTACTGTTGTGTGTATACAGACCGTGATATTTTACTTCGCTTTATTACTGCTACTTCACTTATTATAGAACTGGTTTATAATCAAGTTATTTTCTGTTCTTTATTCAGGGATATTTCACTGCAACAGCAGCTGAATATAAAATGCACAGGTCTGGAGGATAACTTTGGAGACAGAATTTTTTTTCTCCAAGGGAAGCTTCGTAATCAAGAATAAACCAACTAGATAAAGCAACACATCAAGTGACAACCTATTCAGATACATTTAAATATCTTTCCTTAAGGTTGCTGAATTTGTATAAATAAAACATTGTGAAAGAAACACTACATGTATGTCATTTCATAACAATAATAATATTTCCATAGTGTCTTGATAATTTGAGGGCGGCATGGTTGACTAATGGTTAGTGCGCTGGACTCTGAATTGAGCAGTCCGCGTTCAAACCATGGCAAGGGTAATTGGGGTAATTGTGTTGTGTTTTTAGACAAGACACTTTACTCTCATAGTGCCTCTCTCCACCCAGGTGTGTAAATGGGTACTGGCAAGTTTACTGCTGTGGGGTAACCCTGCGATAGACTAACATCCCATCCAGGGAGAGGGGGGGGGGGAGAGAATACTTCTAGTCTCTTCAAGCTATTGAAACTGGTATAAGCTCCCGCCTGATGGGACACTAGGCTGGAATACAGACTTGAAAAGTTGACATCAAATGAGTAGGAGGCAGGTCTTATTTTTACCAAGCTCGACAAATTAAATGAAATACTTTTGGTCAAACAGCTTGAGTCAGAGACAAACTAAACACAAGGGTTTTGATCTTCAGTGATGCAGGCTAACCTCTTGCAAAATAATGAATAAAACCCATTTGAACCTCATTAAGTTTCGAACCATTTATTGAGCTTCTCACCTTTCCACAACAGGCGATTTGCTGTGCATGAAGTCTCCACTAATGAGTTGTTGTGGAATCACTTTTTAGTTACAACAGATGTGGTCATGTGACCTTCAGTGCATGGGTAATCAAAATGATAGTATGAAGCTCTAATGATGCCAATTATGGACATCAGTAAACCCATTTATCATGCTAGAGCCTGGAACAGGCTATATAGGCCCACTCGGGTAGAAGCAATTCATGCAGCAGAAATAGCAGTTTGTTATCTTCCCAGTCCCCTAAATAAACTGGAAAAGACTGAAAAGTTATTTTGGGTGTTCTAAAGGAACTATAATTCAACCGTGACATGAGAATCAGTACAGTACAAACAAATAATTCGCTGGCTTCTTCAGTAAACCAGTGCTCTTTTGACGTCCATCTTGATCATCTACGGGAACTTATTCTTCTAAATTGGATTGTCCTAGTCCGAAAGAACACATAATTACATCATTTTGAAGGAAACTATATAACTCCCAAAAACAGTGGAAGTTCGTGGAATGAAAGTGCTTAACTCGACGCAGAAAACTTCAAAAGTACAGACGGTTAACACTCGCAAAAGGGACATTTTCGTTTAGTCGAAACGGCGTAGATCGACTGGTGCGTACTGGTGCATTATGTTTCCCATATGGGAAAATTTCTAAGCTTTCGATTTATTATAATTTTACGCCAAGCACCACTAGCTGAAAGCCGTGTTCAACAAAAACTTCCGACCTACTAGACGAAGAGAAAAATCGGCCATTTTACCTTGTTCGAGAAATGTCAAAATTTACCATGATAAGCTCTAAATGTAAGAACTTCGACGCCAAAACCTTACTTTACTATTCCCGAACTTTCCAAATCTAATATTGTAGCAGAGAAAAGGCCAGCGAAAGTTGTGCAAACGATGATCAAGCTCACCCGAGAAACTGTTCGCATCACAACAAACTTCCGCCATGTTGGAAATTTATCAAAATAATGCATTGCGGTCATAGTGCGCACACCACCTGGGGTTCCCGCTATTTGAGAGCCTGGGATAGGCTACGTGGTTAAAAAATATTTAACAACCACACAGCTGCCAGGTACTATATACCTTTTCAGAAAGCCATCTAGACTGTTTTGTCGGTTTGTCGCTATACAGCATACTTCTTAGTGGCACCATCCCTGCAGGTGTGAGCCACTGATCGGTATCAGCTGAAATGTATGAAGGATATTTTTTTTGGCCGAGATCTACTTTTCATGCAGCGCATTTCTTGCTTTACTACTCACTTTAAATATCAGGGGCTGTGCTAGGCCCTCGTCAAGTGTATCTTAAGCGAGGTCATTAAACCCCAATTTTTTCTAGACATACCAGAAGGAGTGACTATAACTACTAGTGTGGCTCAAAATACTGCTATACAAGGACACAGTGTGACTCTTACATGCCGTGTGACAGCAGCCAACCCGCCAGTGTCTGAGTACAGGTTTTACCTCAATAACAGTAACACGGCTCTCAATACATTAACGAAAGTCAATCAACATACCATCGAAGGTGTTCAACGAACTCGGGACTACGGGAAATACAAGTGTGTGGCAAAAAATGTTGCTGGAGAAGGACAGAGTAATGCAGTTGTTCTTGATATACATGGTAAGTCATTTTCGAGAGAGGAAGGAACTTAGAAATTAATATCATCTTTAAGGTGTAATTTTTTGGGTTAGTAGTTGATGACCAGTTTTATTAACATCACACACATTTCTGATTAAAAAATCCAATTAAACCATGGGCTGAAATTCTAACTTAAAGAGTAGTTTAAGAAACGGCTTTTGATAAGAGAAATTCATCCACGGAAAGTTGTTTTTAGCTATTTCGTCATTTAAAAATGATTAGCCAAGCTGTTCTTCATGATTTTTCGTTGTTGTTTTTCGAAAGTAGAAAGTTAACTTCAATTTTTTTGCTTTCTTTTTTGTTTTGTTTTCTTATTCAGTTCCTGCAAAGATTCAGTCAAAAATAGAAAATGCGACAGTTAATGAACAAGATCCCATTGATCTGAAATGTGAGGCATCTGGTCACCCTGCACCCAGTGTCACATGGACTAAAGATGGAGCACCTGTGCAAACTGCAGTGGCTGGTGTGATTCACATTAGTAAAAGCAAAAGAGATGACAGTGGGGCATATGTCTGTAAAGCAGATAACAACGTGGGACAGGCAGATCAGATAAAAGTATCTGTTACGGTGAATTGTAAGTACAAATAAGCAAAACAAGAGGGCACCGTTATTGATTCCCAGCATAAGCAGCCCATAAAACGTTGAAATTAAGCCGAAGTACTAGTAACTGCAATATTCAAATTAATTAACTTGTCAGAAGTAACAGTTTTTCTTTCCGTGCTGCCACTCTGTTGGAGATTAAGTGGCAAAAATAGTAATGAGGACACAACGGAAATTCTCAACTAGCTTTTAGTTGCGTGATAATCAGGTGCCAAACGTTTTTTAACTTTGTTAAACCTCAAAGTGAAAAACTGTGCTCAGGTCCGAGACTGGCTGAAACCGGTTTCAGTTCGTGCAAATTTATTTTAGCCAGTCATTCAAGAGAAGTGCTCACATACATCGGGACACTGTTGTACTTTGTAAGTGACTATGGCCATTCCTAGCTCACACAAGAACGTTTCCCCGAGCAACTCATATAGGCTGCTGTAATGTGTTGTAATGCGGTAAAGATTTTTTATGCAATTTTATGTATAGACAGCTTGTATTTTTGTGGTTTAAGCCGTATCGTTGCTTTAACAGCCACTAAGCATGATTAATTTGTAACTACCTGCTGGAATTCCTTGTAACACATCGTAATCAATAAAGTATCATTAAAACGTCTGGTGTGAGTTTAATTTGTGAACGTCTTAAACTAATGGTTATTGTCACCACCACATTCGTATATAACTGCATGGCTGCTATCAAACCTTGTGCAAGGAGATGCGATATGTACTTGCCACATCTTCGATGAACTCCAATTTATTCTGTTAAATTTAGTTGGTGTTAGGGGTTTAATGTAAATCCTCAATCAATTAAAAGCCGAACTTAAAAGTCGTTTCTACAGAGCATGGGATACGGATGCCACATAGCGGAAAACAGAGTTGCAAACCAACAACATTGAGTACCTATAAGTTTTTATTAATTTTCTCCAACAAAGACAAACTGCACCTGTAATTTTTGGTTTCGCGCATACTTAGTTAATCCTAAGCGCATTTGTTCATGTGTACGTTGTGCAATAGTGCTATTAAAACTTTACCTAACGTTAAGCAATGAATTGTACTTTTGAGGGAATAATCTCTCCTTCTGCCTTACCAACAGACGCCGCTACCATTAAGACCATTTCCTCCTCTGTAGCCAAGTCATGGATTGGTCAGACAGTGACGTTAAAGTGTGTGTCAGATGGTGTTCCTGCACCAGCCCTGTCCTGGCACACCCCTGAGGGAACTAAATTTAATTCAGTCAAAGCTAAAGAATACACAGTAGATGTAACAATGAAATCTGGTCACGATTTTGGACTTTATAACTGCACAGCTGACAATGGTTTTGACCCTGCCTCTTTGACGGTTCGTGTCCAGCAAATAAGTGAGTAGACAGTGATTGTGCTTTTTGATTCTTTGTCTGTAAGGAGGGGAGAGGAACGGGTAGGTAAATATTTTATCTCCCTATTTTTAAACTCATTTTTCTCCCTCCTCCCTAATTTTTTGGCCGTTTCTCCCTCCTCCCTGATTTTTCACCTTTCTCCCTGATTAGTGCTTAAACGGGTTTATATTACGTAACACTACACTTGCAGTCTAAATTCTTTCCAATATTGTGACTTTACTAAAGAAATTTGTGCTCATTGAAGACTTTGACTACCTATAAACTGCTAGATTTAACAGGTAGTACCAGCTTACCTATGAATACAGTTCGAGGCCAGAAAATTAGTACACGGAAAATGAGAACTACTTTTGCATACTTTCTAGCAAAGCAACATCCCAAGGGTTTGGTCAGTAAATCTGATAATTTTCTAGTGCCTTAGGCCGGTTTGCCTAAGTCGCAACTTTTTTGTTTGTGGCTGAACTAGAAATGTTTATTGCTTGTTGATGAGCGTGAAAAAGTTAGGATTTGGACATTAAAGAATCAAGGTAATGCAACATCAACCAGTAAGGGACTGTTCGTTATTTATGCCTAAGGGGGGGGGGAGGCGGTGTTTAGAGTGGGGGGTAAAATTTTCAAAATCAATGAAAAAGGGGGGGTATTTTTTTTAAATACAGTAAAAATAAGGGGGGTAAACTTTTAGAAACTGTTGTTTCAACACTTGTGTAGCCGTTTGGCAGACATATTTAAAAAGTTGATCTCTGTTTCGAGAATTCTATTTCCAAAGAACCTGGTCTTTATAGTTTGAAAAGCCAAGAAAACGTGACGTGGAGTAGCATTATTTAAAGGTTCCAATATATAACTTATTAAATCCCTTTAAAATACATGCAATCTGATATTTAATATTAGCAAAACCCACACATGTGTCATTTGCCGGGGCCAGTTGCAGTTTACAGTATTGTAGTGCGTAGGTATATAGCCATCCTCAAACAGCAAAACTAGTTCAAGCCTTGCAATGACCTTCTTGCAAACTTTCCTACCGTTGATTTCTCTCTCAAATCGGATCTTCTCTGGCGCACGTTAATACCGGCGCTGCAAATTTACTTTCCTTGCTGAGTGCTTCCATACTGTACGATCACAAATGACCTTGCACTTGATTTTGGTTTATCGGCACGCGGCCAGAACACGTTGTACGCAATTTTGCAATTGTAGGCATGTCGCGTCCTGAGGGTAGGTGAGGGGGGGGGGGGGGGTGGGTAAAATTTTGAACCTCTCACATAAACGGGGGGTGATTTTTTAAAATACCCACTTTCGGGGAGGGGTAAATTTTTCATATGCCTGAATTGGTTGAAAATCACCGACCCCCCCTTAGCCATAAATAACGAACAGTCCCTAAACGAAATCCACGAAGATCTTAAAACGAAAAATGTGTTAAGTACGATTGCATTGTCAGTCAGGTTAGTTTACTAGTTTACTGACTTCCCTTCAAATTATTCTTATTGAGCAGTTTGAAGTAGAATTATTTTTGCACAAAAAGGCTTCGGAGTTTTACGTGACACAGTGCAAAAAAGACATCCAGAGCATGTCAATGTTTGAGTGACAGCCAAATTACTTTAAAGATCACAACATGGTGCCATTATCGATGGCAGACCATGACATGAATGCCGAAAGTGCGATTCCAAGGTCAAAAATAACATATTTTTTTAAAAATTAAGTTGCTGCGTATTGTTTTACATTTCTGGGAACCTAATGGAATCACCGAATCGGAAAGCATAACTCGTTTTATTGGTGACGCCTAAACAGACCTAAACACGGCACGTGCAGTGACGAAAAGGCAGAAAACTGGAAAGGCAAAACATTTCGCACTCACCATGGCCTTGCCCTTGACCCTGATCCTCGAGCCACATAGACCTCCAAAATCTCACGCTTTGACGAACACTAACTCAACGTCTCCGATTTTCCGATTTGACTTCTCCCCCTCATGGTCTATCAGAATATCTTGAAATGGCCAAACGATGAAGCGAGAAATTCCCTAGCGACCTCTAGCGAAAATTGTATAACAAAAGAGACCATTCAAAATACCGCAAACACCTGAGCTTACGGGCTCAAAATAATCTTGGATACCCAGGGTCCACCCAGTCGTCTGTCGATATAATTGTTTAAAGGATCCTAGTCAGGCACGCCTTTGTTATTGTTTTGATCCGAAATTTGCGATCAAATTACTCATCGAACGTGACAAAACGTCAACAGTTCAACTGGTAAAAATATAAATTGTAGCCTGAAGCTGAAATTTCTTCGCTTGGTTTTGATTTTTGTGCCAGTAAAAGGGCTTTCGATTATTTTTAGCGCATTTTGGCGGCTGTCTAAAACCCAAGGCCTCAAAGGATGTTTGTGTTCGTAGGCCGGCCAGCCTCCCAGTCCGCCGGCTACCCAAAGGCGAACTATATTCAGCGAGCGCTCGCGGAATATGATTTACAAGCGAATCTAGAATCATAAAGGTTTGGAATCTTGTTCAATTGGGTATTCTTGACTTTTCCATCGCCACAAAACACAAAAGGCGAATGCATCGAGGGCATAAATGTTTCCAAAACTCACTCGATCACCCCGCTGTGATCATCGCCCCGAACCGCATTTAGTTTTAATTAGCGCTAGATAAAGCGAGAACATTTCACATTCCTTTCAAATAGAAGAAACTCTTTTTTCAATAGCTTTTATTTCTTTGTTATCTTCGCACGGGATGGATATTCATTTCAATTTTCAAAATACATGAATTGCCATGAAAACAAAATGTACTGCAGCTACAGCTAAGGTGTCGACTGCGGCTAACAGATCTGATTTACAAAGTTTCTGTTCGCAAACCATTCTTTCTCCTCCTTTTCTGCAATTCCAGGGATTTATAGCTTATGGAAAAAGTCAAAGTGTTGTTCTTAGGCATCGAAGGCTTTGAAGCTTTCGCTTTAGCGTCGCTACCGGCACGGCAGAGCGAGTCCCGTCGTCACATTTAAAGACCAAAACATTTCAGCGCGTGAAGAACCTGAAGACGCGCTCCGTAATGAAGTAAAATGTCGGCGAATAAGCTTGACCATCTATTTTGCTTGACTAGTGCGATAACTAAGAAGGTCCTTGAATAATGATTTCTTTCATAAGCTTGACTGTTTTGGTACTGCCATGCGAAGGAGAGCAAAAACCGCTTAGAGTCCTGGCGTTGTCTCGCACATTTCACGAGAAAAATAGCAAACAACCACAAAATAACCGGCCAGATGTAACTGCTATTAATTTTTTAAGGCCAAGAAAGTAAATGAAGGCCCAAGCTGGCCGTATTGGTGCGGATGTAGCCAGATTTCAATTCACTGTGAAAAAATCCTGATTTTAGATGGCATAGTAAATGGCGGATTTCTCACTCGATGCGCGCAAAGCACTGTGAGTGACTAGGATCCTTTAACGGAGAACAGATCCATACAGTTTCTTATATTAAGATCTATTTAAGGTTTAAATGACTCATGTCATGTTTTTTAAGACATAATCTCCCTTCTCCCTTTTCATGCTGGTTCTCCCATCTCCCTAATTTTTTGCGTCGTTTCTCCCTCCTCCCGCTACTTTTTGGGCTGTTTCTCCCTCCTCCCTAAACCGTTCCTCTCCCCTCTGTAAGGGTCTCTTCACTACGAAGTTTAAATGCAGTAAGAATGCGACTAAAACTAGCTACGTTGTAAAACAGCAAGAGTTTCCTGTTGTTTTTACAGTACCGCTGATAAGAAGATAAGCATTTGGTTTTTCTTTTTAAATTTACAATTTCGGGAAAATGGTCGCAAGTTTAAACACAAGTCTTGTTCGCAAGGTTCAGTTGCTCGAAGCAAAATCTGGCTAATAAAAGATTGCATGTAGCAGCAATGGCTTGTGTTTACCTATTTCTAGTGAAACAAGTGAAATGCACTATGGTTAGCGATATTTTCCTCATATTAGTGACAACTGGCTTTTGAACAGCCAGGCACACTCTTTTAATGACAAGAAAGATACTTCGCTTGTCGTTCTTGTTGTTGTACTTTTTTTCCCTCCGAGGGAATCTTAGCAAGTGAACTATTTTCTGATTGCCTTTTGTGTCACTTCCCAGACTGAACTATAGTTACACCTTAGATGTGATTTTGTCAAACAACGTACATCTGGCTGCATATCTGTCTTTTTGCGAGGAGACCATTTCCGTAGGAATCTAGATCAACCTTGAATATTTGCGATTAGAGTTTCATCGTCTTCTCTGGTTGCACTTTTCTATATTAATTGAAAAGCAGATTTCATTGTGAGGAAAACATTTTACGCCAAGAACCTGCATGATAATGAGTGTACACTTCTTTATTCCCTCAGAGGCACCAGGTCCACCCGGCATCAGCTCAACAGCAGCAGACATTCAAGCCACTTCACTGACAGTAAAATGGACTGCACCAGCTGATGATGGAGGGAGTACTATCACAGCATACCGAGTGGTCATAGTGAAGGGTGGAAACGAGACAAAGAATGAAAATGTCACTAACCACTCTTTAAGAGAGAAGTTCATTGGAGGCCTAGAGAAAAACACGAAATACACTGTAAAGGTCTACGCTAGAAATTACGTGTTTGAAGGAAATGCTGGTCAAAAGATAATCAAAACAAAGTATGAAGGTAAGTAATCTCGTTAGTAAAGGATTCGCGTTACGTATTGGTGCTCACGGGAAATTTTTTGCTTCATCTTGTCTGTATTGTTGTGGTAAAAAAATATGTTGGTGCTTGGTTGGCGAAAGTAACAGAATGTTGACAGCTAGTTCAGAGTGGTGGAGGCAATGTTCAGAAAATCGCTTGCATCGTAGGCTGATCTTGTTCGTTCCCCTTAGCAAACCATTTCGTCTAGCCTCGTTTGTCATTTGCTGGACCAACTGTTTTGATAAGTAGCTGTCATCATTCTGGTATAGCTTCCATCTGCTATCAGCCGGTCAGGAAACCACGGCCAACCACAAGTTACCCAAGACCCACAAAATGCAAACGGTGATCTGACATAATGTTCAGCCAATCTTTAAGTAAATGAATAAAAATCTACCTCAAGGATTGTTTTGTCCCGCAAAAATGATGACCTATGGAGAAAGAAAAAAATGTGTATTGGCAGCCCTAAAGACTGTAGCCTAAGAAGCAGGCGAAAAGGGGGAAGGGGAAAGGAAGCGAGAACGTGGGAGAAAAATTGGGGTCTGGGGCTAGGGACGAGGGAACGCCTGCTACAAAGACCCCATCTTTTTATTTCTGCGGCAGCCAGCGGCCGCAAAATTCTGATTGGTTAATTTTAGACAGGTCTGACATAATTTGACAAGGACGTGCTGTTCAAGATTGAATTTGGTTGCAGCAGGGGCAGGTTGCGAAATTGTCATGAAACCAGAGCGAGAAACTGCAGTTAGAGCTCTTCTAAAGGGAAGAGTTGTTTTAGCGGTCTTGCCAACGGGATACGGTCCTAGAAAGAAGAGATTTTTTCATTGTCAGAGACGATTTCAATCTAAGCATTGCACCGTTTTGCGCGTGAGTTTCAAGGCGGTGTAAGTTAAATATCCCGTAAGCGGAATGAAGACTCGCCATTTGAGAACTATAAATCAGAAGAAGAAGCCCCAAGAAACACTCGACAGCTTAAACAGTGGAATTCAGAGAACTACAAGCGAAGAAATTATTCTTTGAGGACAGACGGTTGTTTTGAAGAGAAATCTGCCGTTGCAAGACCTCACTCAAGCTGTTGACTTTGTGGGGAATCCATGGCAATAAAAGTAAATTACTTTTTTGATTGTAAATTTGTACCGAAATATATCTTTTTTTTAATTGACCGATTCTTTATATTCCTTATGGCTTTTTGAAAAGTGTTGAGTTCGGCCAATAAATGCCGTTCAAAATGTATCTCGATTCTTCGCTTGCATGTTAAGCTTCACCTTTCCTAGAAGCGAAAATTGAACGTGTTTGGTTTTCAGAAGCAAGGAGGGGTTTATCTTAATAAATCTTTTTGTTTAGAAAGGCTTCGTGTCCCTTATATCCAAATATAAGCGCAACTGATTGTTGTTCAGTATAAGTTGTTCTTTAGTTCGAAAAAATTTCTCATCCTAACTTTAATTTTTACGCTTCATTGACAAACACTGAATAGGCCAGTAAATTCCTACGTGAGGTCAGTCATGCAGAAAAGCACGCGCCTGTTTCTGATTGGTGGTTGCATTGACAGTCAACTTGTCTGGATTACATAAAAATCGGTGGGCGGAGATGAAAAAATGGGGGTCTTTGTAGGAGGTGTTCCCTCGTCCCTATCCCCCATTTCCCCCCCGCGTTCTCGCTTCCCTCCCCCTTCCCCCTTTACGCCTACTGCGCAGGCTATATAGACTGAGGAAAGTGCGATCTTCTGGTCTTCTTCCTGGATCGTCTGGCTAGAGGGTAACCAGCAAAGTATCTGATCATTGATTTTCTACATTTTTTTTTCTTTTCAACTAAAATGATAATTGAGCCTTTCTATATTTGCAACGCAGGCTGCAATGTGCTACACCGTGTTTTTATTCTCTTACCCTTTATGCAGCTATAATAGATACGTTTATCCCCTTCGTTAGTAGCACAGCGATCATTTTGAGTGTTTTGCAGTTGATTCTGCCCGCCTCCTTTAGGACAGGAAAGGCTTTTGCTTACAGACGATTCTACATTTAAATACAGCATTTGACTGAAAACTGTTTCAAACGGGATGCCATGCTTGCGAGAGATCCTACATGCAGCGTTTTGATTCGGAACTGCTTTCTTAAAGTGTATATGAAACGAAATTTTTTTCTTCGGTTTTTGAGAGTCTGACGTGTATAAAAAACGATACTAAACTTAAAACCTGTCTAAAATTTTTAAAAACCTCTTTTTTCGCAGCCAAGAGCCTATTTTTTCACTTCAAAACTGTCCCGGGGACTGGGATCGAATTTTACGCATTGTGACGTCAATCGACTTGATTGCGTTCCTGCGAACGCAGTGTTTTTGTTACAGATCGCCTCAAAATGTTGACATTGTTCAGCAGTATCGGGGATCTTCTCCAAACTTCCAAGACCTACAGTGAGAAAGAACAAGTAGGAGAAAAATAGAGCTGTTTTAGATCTTATCAAACCAGACAACGACGAACATTTGCGATGTCTTCTCTTCTTTCGTACTGTGGTGAGGATGTTGATCTCAAAGTCGATGATTTATCCTGACTGCACATCAGTGGAAGTACCTCAGTTGTGAGATTTCTTTGTTGAGTTCTTTTGGGGTGTATCAAGAATATCAAAGCCTTTGTGTTCACATAAACAGCTTACTGTTTCCGTCAACCTAAGGAGAACCGAAAGTGCCGATTGTTTTGATGTTTTAATACCGCAAAAATGTCGTCGTTCTTATAGAGTGTGCTGGATTTTCGATTCATTTCGATTTAAGAAGGAGTTCCCAGAGTTTATTCCCAGCCTGGCCTTAGTTTCAGTGGTTTCTGTAGCAAGCAAAAGTGTTTTACAGAGCGTAGACAAAAGCCAATGACAAAATCGTTTTGTTGATAACATGGTCGTACGCAATGTACTTCCAGGCCAGAAAAGACATTTATTTCCACTTTCGTGTTATCCTGCAATTAGAATCTATATACGCTTTACTTTAAAAAATGCACTGAAACTGACTTCGGCTCGCATGCTACTTGCCATATCGCTGGCTGATTCAGCAAATATAGCAGCTTAACACTGTTGCTATCTAGAGTATCAATATTAGGGTATTAACACTAATCTTGCATGGCTCAGTAATTTTTCAAACAACTCAGTACCATGAAGGTAGTCACATTTCACATTAAAATACAGTTAATTTTTTGTTTTGTTTTGCAGTATGGTTTTCCAATATTGTAGAACTGTTATTGAATCATAACCATGTTCATTAGCTTTTAAAATAACTGATGTCCTTGAGCTTCTTAAAAAGCTTTTGGTGTTTCTAATGCCACAGGAGGGGGGAGAGCAGCACATCAAACTCTTATAAAACTAACAGTTAATTATAAATAAACTAACAGGAATTGACAATTGTAGAGTAAATTTGCAAATCAACAGTGGGTCTCCATATTGACTCCTTCTCAAACAATTTTCGTATGAACAGTGGAAATCAACATCAATCTTCATCAATAATAATCATTGTTTTTATCAACAATAATCATTATTAATAATCAGTCTTTATCAACAATAATCATTGTTAACTGGTCGATTACCAAAGCATATGTATCACTCAGACACAGTGATGAGGATCCAGACATCCCTTGTAGATATTATTTACAGCAGCTCACTCCCCCCCACCCCCCAACACACACACACACACACGCACACAATACAGGTTCCTGACACAGGGCTGGCCCCGCAAGCTTAATCTGCTTAAGCCTGATTCTGATGGAGAGAGGTGGAAGCCCTGTATGGAGCACCTAAATTAATTCCATAGTTCCTAATAACTGGAGACAGAGTTAAAGCTTGGGGCATTTGTGGCATCCTTAACAACATTGTAAATCACCAGTCAATTTTTACTTAGGAATAATTATGTGTTTGTAACATCATGACATAGTGTACCTGTTTTGCCACAGCCAACAAAGAGTGGCAGTACAACAACAACAACAACAACAATTATTTTATCTAACTATTCCTATATGGGAAGTTTCTAAAATAGTAAATTAAATACAATGTAATTTATTGTTCTTGTTGACAATAGGTCACAATTATTGCAACAGAAGGAGTGTCCTTCTGTCATCATCACTTGATCTTCAATTTTGATAGTTGATATTTATTGATTTATCAGAACCACCACCAAACATAAAGCAGGGGGGGGGGGTCTGAATGCCCTGTGTCAGTATCAACAACCACCCAATCTAGATCTCTCGAGGCCTGGATGGATCTAGCTTAGTTACAGCTGTTGGTATTAACAGGGATTTTTGTTGTTGGCAAGCTGATGTAAGTCAGGTCAAGTCATGGTCATCTGTGAAAAGGCAGGGAATTTATTTCAGCCTGATTGGTAAAAACGTTGATATGTAGACGTAGGATTAAACAAACTCCTAGAAAATGTTTGTGTTCATAAACAAATATAACCGAGTGAGACATTTTCCTGGAATTTTTTCAGCAACCTCTTGATTTTCTTTCTATTTTCACTCTCTAACAACGAGGCATTTACAGCCTCCTCACTTTAAGAGTCAAACAAAATCCTGAACTCTTGTCTTGCTAAAAAGGTGATTTATTTAAGTGAAATCCTTCATCCAGTGCAGTCAGGTTAAGACAGTGTATGCCCAGTCCAGTGTAAAAATGTTATGAGTAGGCGATCGTCGTTGAAATTATATTGATATCATAATGTCTTACTGAATTCCAGAGTAGAATAAAAACAAATTTCATTTAAGACCGTACACGTACTGGTAGCTCTGTTCGCCTGTACAATCGAAAGTCAGACCACGCTATCGTACCTGTCCTGCTTTGCGAATGAAAAGCATCCCTGGTCTTTGCAGTAAAACGTCTTTGCTTATCGAGACAGATCCTTATAAAACAATGCTCGTTCGTAACCATATCTTCAAGTTAAAAACATAGCAAACATCAAAATCTCGAGTAGCCTGAGTGCTTCGATCTTGCATCTCCTTCAACACAATTATCTCGATTCCCTTGTCCCAAAATACGAGGAATACTGAGTACTTTCCCTCCATATCGTCAAAAGGAATACGCAAACCACTGCTTATTAGGCGCTTCAGCTACGAGAAACATTTCCCAACTCTGCCAAGTTCCTTCCACTTTGACGCCATGTTGGTTTTGTTATCAAGTCGATTGACGTCACATTAGCTAATCACGTGATATTTTGGCCGCGCGAGACGGCGACACTTTTGAAGTCAAATTTGCGCTATTTTCACTGCGAAAAAAGTACTTTTGCAAAGTTTGATGCCGGTTTAAAGCTTAGAATCGTTTTTTATGCACATAAAACAATCAAAAACCGAAGAAAAAATTTCCGTGTCATATACACTTTAAAGATCAAAGAAATCAATACGGGGGGTAATTCTTGGAGATTCAACAACATCTTTGTCCAACTATGTTTGATAGTTCTTGTTATCATTTTTGTGTATTTATAAGGAGTCCCTACTGCCGCAGAAATAGTAGGCTTGCCTGCAGAAACGAAGGACGTGGAAGTAACCATAAAATGGCGTGAACCACCAAACAATGGCGCATCCATAACTGCCTACACTGTGTACCAAAGAACGGTGAGTAATGATGGTACACCACGTGAATGGAACACAATAAACGTAATTAAAGAAGAGCCACTGAAGCGACAAGTTGCTGTAAAACTGGAGAAAGGCAAGAAGTATCAATTTGTTGTCACTGCCACAAATAGATTTGGCGAGAGCTTGAAAGAAGGGGGAAAAATCAAGACAATCGTAGTCTTAGGAGGTAAGTGGATGCCGTGTATAGTAAGGAAACCACTATACACTACAAAGACTAATTTAAAAATTACAATAATAAGTAGACTATTCTGTGATAAATAAAACTCCTACTACATTACTGATATACTAGGCTAGCTCGTACAAGCTCACTTTTACCCTATGTCACCAATTCCCTTTATAAAAGCGTTAATTGAGAAAGACCTTCGCATGCTATATGACAGATAGTTCCACAAAGCAGCTCCACTTGATGATGTGCTGCGTTTTTAAACGCAGTTTTTCCCTTGGGTAACCCCATATTGTGACTCAAGCCTCTAAAAGCATATTCATGTCTGTCGGATATTTAAGGAAAAAGTTTGACAGATAATTGGGTGTCAGCTCGCTGATAATTTTGCACATATGAGTAAACTCAAAATGTAGCATCCTTCCTCTAGAGTGTCCCATGTATACCAACAGAGGGTGTATCGTAACTCGAGCAGGTGATTATTCGAGCGAGCACGTTTGTGTATTTTCTGAAGGTTACTACGTCCTGCGGAAGCTACAACTCTAGGGTTTAATAAGCCGGCATCTTGTTTATAGTTATACATTTCGAGTTTTGCTACTTTAAAGGGTATGTTACTTTAGGAATATGAGAACATTTTGTTTCTTTTAATACATTATGTTAGGGTGGACTTTTAGGTCATCTCTTTACAGATTAACTAGATAGCTAAGATACATTTCGATATCTGCGTAGGTGTTCCGGCAGCCGTTCAATTTACAGCTGAGGAAAAGGATGGTTTAATTACATTGAAATGGACAAAACCAGAAACCAATGGAGCATCCATTATAAAGTATTCTGTCTACCAAAGATTCGTGAATGATAAGGAGTGGAAGAAGCTTGAGGACATATCCGACACCTCCAAACTTGACTATGATCTTAAAGAAGATGAAGGAAAGGAGTATGAATTTGTGGTGACTGCTACAAACAAATATGGCGAGAGTTCAAAGACAGCCAACATTCAGAAGGTTAAAGTGTTAAAAGGTAGGTTTAAGGTTACTGAAGGTGACATATAGTTTACGACTCGCCTGATAGCCCAGCGGACGGACCGAAGTGTCCAGGTAAGTTTTTTGGCAAGAAAAACTCCAACGCATACTTTACAATTGCAAATTTGCAGGAACACTATCTCGAAACCTGTTATGACAGCGACTTTATATCTCATTTAAGGAACATCCGAAACCAAAGCACGGATTCTATAACTTTACAACGCCAAAGTCTGGTTTCCGGCTGAGTTCAAACTATCTACCATGGTATATCATAGGTTATTTGATTTCTAATACATCAATATATTTTCTTTCCAAGCTTCCGCAAAGCCTCCGGATACTCAATCAGGTAAAAAATGAACGTCAATACAGTTGATACTTCAATTTCTACACTTAAATTATTCGAAAGGGTAGCTATCTGTTCAGGATTTCCTCAAGTATTGTACACCATTAGGCAACAAGATCAACTGACAAAGATGCAGCAAATAAATATAAAATAAATTTTAAAATAACCACTTGTACTTCCTGGAAGCTTCTCTCGAGGTTTCCTCTCAAAAGAAAACTCAAAACTTGCAATAAGGCCCTGCTTGAAATTAAGGACACTCAACTTTTTCTGAATGTGAATCTCGGTGAGCTCCCCTCAAACTCCTTTTCTCCACCAAACCAATCCGGCTCAGTACAGTAAGGAGGAGGGTGAGGTGTTGCTTGGGTGATTCCCTAGGGTAGGGAGAGTACCTGTTCTAAGACTATTGTCAGTATTCTGCATCATGTGCCATATCTATTACTCACCTGAGTGAAACATAGAACTCGAGTATCTTGGCACAGCTTATCTTTAAAACTGTATATTGTATATGTGCATTCTAGGCCATTCGTGTGACGAGCAGAAGACAGTTCTTCATGCTGCCTACATCACTACCATCATTTTACTTGTCGTAGTTATACTTATTCTGCTTGTCATGCTTCGAAGAACGCGAAGGTGTCTTGGTAAGTGAGACCTGCTGTTTTGAATCAACAATTTCTTGGAGAAAAAAAGAATGTGTTTTTGATGAATTATTACTAGTTTCACATTGTTCAGTTACTAATGCCAGCGTGTTCATATTATTGCAGGAAACCCTAAGACAAACAAGTAAGTATATTTCTTGTTAATTAATTGGTAAAGGAGGTCAAAGCGAACATTGACACTAAACACGAAGAACACTTTACAGGGGCACCCAACGAGAAAATTTTAGCAAAATACTTGAAATATCATTTTCTGCTTTCTTAGATTGTTTCAGAGCTTTTTAAAGGCATATTTGTGTAAGCTAATACAGATTGATCTGTTCGGATTTTCTAGCTGAAAATTTAGGCCGCAGAAAATTTTAGGAAAGAAAATCCCAGCCGCCGAATTTCCCAGCTGCTGATGGCTCTCCGAAAATGCTAGCTGACCTTACTTTGGACTCTAAACGACATATTTGTCCCCCCGAAAACAATAGGAACTAACAAGTCATCTTTTTACGAAAGTCGGACGTGATATTTCGTCACAGAAATCTCTAGCTTTCACTGCAATTTAATCTGAAAATCTCAGGCGATTTGAGTCCTTCCGAACAGATATTCCCCGAAGCGAACCGTTGGGTGCCCCTGACTTTATACCACAATTACGCATCATGCTATAAATCTTTTAAGAATTCTAGCTTAAATACTAAAACGAATATTTTAAAGTTGTGAAGAGTTAGCAATTCTCTCATTTGTGTACTCTGAAAATAATGTAATGTATTATTAAAGCGTAATACTCTTCTGTGGCAAAATAATGTGATAAAACACTTTCTTCCGGTAACACCTTGAGGTTTTGTTCCTAGAAACACAGTCAGTCGAAGATAAAAATACAAAACCAGAAAATTCTCAAGTCCTGAAGTGTTTTATCTTTGTTTGATTGTTTTTCTTCTGTTTTAATAGCAATTTCTCACTGGTAAGTCCTAAGCTTAAAATGATAACGATATAATTGAAAACTGGACAACGTAGATATTATCATTCTTGCGTTTTAGAAGAAACAAATGCCCAAGATGCGGGGATCTGGTGGCTATGGTAAGTACAGTTTGTCATCTGCAGAGTAGATGACAAAGAGTAGATGATGAGTAGCTAAGTCTTTGAACAGAAATAAATCATGTACCCTTCGGCTTAGACTCGTTCACTTAAGACCTACCTGCACTGAAAAGGACGTAGCTATGACCATTTGAGCACACCACCTTGTTTTTGCATTGTAGTCACCAGTTAGTATTTTGTCTTAGCATCTTTGGATTCTGGAAGTTTTTACTTTGTGGCCACATGTTCTTGAATTGTCTGTGAATAGTCATATATGATTGAGCCATTGAGATAGACGTACCTGTAATAGACTACAGGGAATATCTACTAAACTGCCATAGCTCCACAAAATGTCGTTTTATGTACGGAAACATTGGTATCTATGTGGCTCAATCCCATAACCATTGTTATAGTCACTTTATTTTAGCTCAAACAGAAGCTCGTGCATTACTGTCCTCTGTACAATCCTTTCATTCGAAAACCACGTAAATACACCAAAGTTTCTCGTGGCCTGTTGGAGGTTACATTGACATTTTTCTCTAGAATCCCATAGCCGTCCATGTGGAGGACTCAGCACAGCCCTCAAGAGTGGCTCATTCGGATGACGCTCCAACCTATGCAACCCCAGCAGGGGGAGTCTACATGCCACTTCATCCCTCAACTAGAAGCTGGGAAATCAGTCGGGAAGAGGTCAACATTATCAAAGTTATCGGTAAAGGAGCCTTCTCTCAAGTTGCCCAGGCAACAGTGCGAAATTTGCGAGGAAGCAAGGAAGGTATCACAGTGGCGGTGAAGATGCTGAAAGGTAGGATTTTAATTTGTGCCCTTCTATATTCTTTATATGCTCGCATTAAGTGCTTTCACGCTTAAGATTGTTGAACATTGTTATCAGTGTAACATTTAGACATCATGAACAGAAGAAAAGCCAGGTTAAAAAGAAACGGAATTATAAAATTTTCAGGAATTTTCGTCTAACCGCGTATGGACTATCTTTTTTATTGCCGCTTTAGTTCACTTTGGTTTTGAAAAATTTCAAATTTGAGCTCGCGCAAAAATTCGCTTCCACGTTATTAAAAAATAGTTCATTAGACATGATCGCTCAACTAAATAAGGAAACATACGAAAGTGTATTACAAGTATTACGTACTTCAGCTGTATAAAGTGTAGATTAAAGAAGCATATTAACACCGAACCAGTGTGGAATTAAACTCCGTTAAACTCCTTTACTCGGAGTAAGAGTACCTTACTTACTTAAACGTTTTATCTGCAGCGAACGCACCGGCCTCGGATAGAAAGGACCTGCTGTCAGAACTTGAGTTGATGAAAAAACTGAAACCACATCCTCACGTGATCAAGCTGATGGGATGTGTCACAGAGGGCGGTAATGCAGATTGTATTTTTTTAATATCATCTACGATGCTTGTATGGACACGTGATGCAGCCATGTAAAGTTCGAAGTGTTCGAACGCATTGTTGTAACAGACAATACGAGACAGGGTCATAGAAGATCGACTTGAAGCGCTTGGGTGTCTCACAGTGAGCAAAGAGAATTGCATATTTTCCCCAGCCATGCAGCTTTAGTGCCATTTTCCTAGCGCTCTAGCCCCGACCATTTTGGAAAGCTTGTTTGACGGTCATGTTAATTTTCGGATAATATGCTAAACATCGTGATGAGTAACGTGATTTGCGCGCATTGCTGAAGAATATCAGATAATGAACATACAGCTTAGGCCCTGGTCAAACGCCGTAAGTATCATAACCCGAACTAAATCACAGCTTTGGACGAACCACATTAATCAAATTGGACTGTAGATTTAATTTGAACTGAACCAATCGTGTTGGTCAAAAAACAATGGAAGACAACTTCAAACTGGCGCGAAGTGAAGAAAAGGTACTGGCTGTACGAGTTCAACGCCAAAGATTATTCAGATCGAGGCTGAAGAGTAGTCATTTTGAAAAGTACTTCGTTTGACCCTGAGTGGAATTTCAGCCGTTATTAACCACTCCCCTATTCGGGAAGAACGCAGAGACCGATCCAAGTGTCGACAAAGCTGAAAGAAAGGTCGAACTTTTCGTGTACTTCATTCGTTTGGGTTATGAAAGGCACCATAACCTCGCATACTGAATAAGTCATACTCACTTGTTAGTTATACTCTCTTCCTCATCGACCAATATCTTGTTTCATTGGCCATAGACTCTCTTCTGGTCCTTATTGAGTACGTACCATTTGGTGATCTGCTGGGCTACTTGAGGAAGAGTCGAGGGTTGCACGACACATACTATAAGGACCCGGATGTGAAGCCGCAGAGCAACCTGACTGCAGAGCAGTTGATGAGGTTCGCTTGGCAAATTGCTGATGGCATGTGTTATTTGTCTTCAAAAAAGGTTAGCTCAACCCCAAAACCCACACTCTCCCCTACCTCCACCCCCTACGGCTCCAAAATATTATCTAAAACGTTTTGAAAAATAAAACGTGAGATAATTTCTTTTCTAGATTATACATCGTGATTTGGCTGCAAGAAATGTTCTTGTTGGTGAAGGAGAGAGGTGTAAGGTGACAGATTTTGGGATGGCTAGAAGTGTGCATCAGGATGATATTTACTCCAGAAAAAGTCGGGTGAGTGATAAAAATGGCATTATATTGAAATTATGGGAGAGGAAATAATTCGCTATACAGCGTTACATTTACCATCAGGGTCTTTCGATTTTCGGGCTAAATGATAAATAAATAAGTAAATTAATAGATAAATAAAATAAATAAATAAATAAAAAGATAATGATAATAATAATGATAATGATAATGGTAATGATAATTGAAATAATAATAATAATAATAATAATAATAATAATAATAATAATTGTAATAATAACAATCCGTCCTTTCACTGACCATGGATGAAATCTTTTAAATTGTTTCTTGAATCCATTAAAAAACGTATTAATTACTTAATCAATTAATCAATAACTTACATTATAACATAGAAGGCAAAATTACTGATTGCTGATTGGTTGAGACAGAGGGCATTTTTCTTCATTTTCTTTCTAACGAGGGCAAAATTACTGACTCCTGATTGGCTAAGCGCCAAAGTTACTGGCATTTCATTGGCTGAGCGAGAGAGCGCGCCATTTGCATTTTGTAAGCGTCTTGAAACGAAAAGCAGATCTTGAATTGGATTTTGAATTGTTCAACACAAGGATATCGCTTCAGAGTTTAAATTTAACCGAGTTGGTTGACAAAGATGGTATGGTCTTCGGGTGATAGTTCGAAGAGAAATTCCAGAAAGTCAGAACCTGAATGTTTTACGGGAAACAGCAAATGGCTATTTGTTTTAAAACTATCGAAAACTTTGGTTAATTAGCAAGCGAGAGGAAGCTTCGCAACTCAGTTAACTTGAATTAATTTACTTAGTTTGAGTTTTAAGTGTGTTTTGTCAATAAACTAGAATTGTAATTATCTCATAAGATGAACATATGCATAATAGACAGTTTCTTTTCAGTTGTCTTTTGTTCTGTACGCTGAGCAGCAGTTAAACTGCTTGTGTGGAGAATTGTTTATTCCGAGGGCCGGCTGATTGCGGTTTCGACGTACATGGAAAGTTTTCAGAAAATTTTGCCCTCTGTGTTATAAACAAGTAATCGCATTGAGTCCTCGTAGAATTAAGGATAAATTTTCACTTGTATTTTCAAAGTTTTCTCAAATTGCCCTCGTCGCTGCGCGACTCGGGCAATTTTGTGAAAACTTTGAAAATACGCGTGAAAATGTATCCTTAATTCTACTTGGCCTCATGGGATTACATTACTAATTAGTTAATTTATCAAATAATATAAAACAGCCGTATAAGAATGGGAAGGATCGTGACAAAACGGATCTCTCGAACCGACCGTAGTAAATACAACTTGACTTCTATTACGTGAACTTGACAATACGATTTTCTCCGTTTGGTCGTTATGCTACTCCTAATTGCTGTTTGTATTCAAAGGGTCGCCTGCCTGTTAAATGGACTGCTTATGAGGCTTTGATGTATGGAACATACACAACCCAAAGTGACGTGTAAGTACCCTTTTTTGTGATCAAAGAAATATAATTACTCTCTGGGTACTACAATTTATTATACTCTTACACCTTGAATAAGTCATCTACGTATCAGTTCTTGGAAAATTTTGAAACATTTTCATTACCTTTGTCCCTTTTGTCCCTTGAAACGAAGTGAACGAAGATTATTCCTGGAAAAAAAAATTGGGATCTTTGTGCCTTGCATAAAACAACTGTTTTACTTAACTGAAGGTTTAATGAAACCGCCCCTGTATACCAGAGGATTTTTTGTTGTTGAGTGTCTCGATAAAGACGAAAATACGAGTTTAAGAGACACTGACCTACAGCTCTAGCAATCCAAGACTGTTTGCATAAAGCTTTTACTTATTCTACGGGTGATTTATACAACCGGACGCTCATAGTATTAAATGTTGTTACGAACTGGATGAAAAGTTGAGTTTAGAGAAAGGCTAGAACGGTTAACAGTATTACTGCTTGTGACTTGAAACTCGCGTTGTACTGATCGTTCAAACAGGAGAAAACGTACGAGAGTCTCAGGCAACACGAGTTTAAAGTCACAAGCGTTAATATTGTCAACCTTTCGAGCCTTTCTGGCGTTCTGGTCTGGATTCGGACCGCAACGTCAGGCATGCTACAAGGACGAAAATGACGTTCTCGCAGATAAGCCCTACGTTACTTATTTACCAGTTCTTTGGTACTTACTGTGCTATTTTTTAAGTCGCCGCTATTACGCTAGGGTATCTATATGTATTATTTGGTACCTAACAGGTCACTGCAACAGAGATATAAAGGGCTACGTCCGTTTAATTACTCTTATTAATTGACCCAATCATACTACTTATCCTATTTGTTTGTAGCTGGAGTTATGGCATCCTGCTATACGAGATTCTAACTGTAGGTAAGTGTCAACTTAGTTTTGTGTCTGTGATGTCTTATTTCCGAGGTGCTTTATAGTAAGCGTGATTTATTTTGGAGTAACTTCACAGTGTCTGGAAACTTGCTGGCACTAGTCGACACAAACGTAAATGTCAATCCAGTTTTACACACACTAAATTGTCTAAATACGTGCATAATAAAAGCTGAACTTCATGTCGTGTAGGTGGATCTCCATATCCGGATATAAATGCTCGAAAAATCGCCGGGAAACTTCAAGAGGGGTACAGAATGCCAAAACCAAGACACGTTGATGAAAGACTGTGAGTAACGTTATGTTTATTTGTTTCTTTGTTTGTTTCCAATTAAAAGTACTTTGAAGGCAAGTCGATTTGCACCAATTCTAAACGCCAACATTTGTCAGTGTCAGCTGGAGTGACAGATGAAAAATTGTTAATTCGGTTAACAGCTCAAAATCCAAGTCCTTTTTTACTCAGTGTCGTGTAAAAAGGCATAAGAGTACTTACAAAACTCAAATCTAAAAAAACTGACTAGACTTGCATTTGATTGTAATGGAGTGCATCGCCAAAGGCGTTGGACGTTTCGGATGGACTACCAACAAGAAAGAAAGTAAATATCTAGCTGGCTCATTTTCTATTAAAAGATACTTCTTTTCTTAACTACACTTACTTCAAATGGTGGCATCATAATTGGATATATTTGAGTTGCTGCTAATGGCGACGATTTCTCCTCTGTTTTTTTTCCTACATAAGATATCAGATTATGATGAAATGTTGGGAAGAAAACCCAAATGATCGACCAACGTTTGAGAAACTGAGGAAGATTATGAAAGATATGGAAAGGAACCACAAGGTAAGACGGTCAATTTGAAGGAAGATTATATATGCTTTATTTTAGGCCAAGGTAAGGAGTAGCACATGACTCAATCTCTTGATATATGGAATATAAAAGTAAGACAAGGCACTTTTGATTCTGCGTAACTATTTTAACGAACATTTTTTTTTATTAAAGACAAACTTAAAAAACCTCGACGTTTCGACGTCGTCATGACGCCATTATCAGGAGGAAAATAATTATTCTGATTGCGAGAAGACCTATTGAAAGTTGAAAAAAGTTGAAAAAATTAGCATAAGGCAGTAAACAAAGACCTTGGCGCGAATAGAGTCGGTTTGCACGTTTAAATCTGGGACTAGCCTACGTATAAAAAGCATCTCTTTAACGAGGCAGTCAAACTTGTTCTTGCATTTGGCGAGCACGTGAAACTGACTAATTAAGTTCTTAGGAACCAAGGCATTGTGTTCGATCTTGTAGTAGCCAACATACCCTGCATCACACAGGTTACATTTAAACTGATACACAACGCATTGTTGGCTAACAATAGCGGGCTTAGCTTCTCGCACTTGGAGATCTTGGTTTAGTTTCCGGCTAACAAACACAGGTCGTAGTGTTCTTTGGATCTTTGAACTGGGATTGTTAAGGCGTTTCTTAACGATATTGGCTGATTCTTGATCTTTAAAGGGCAAGATGACTCTGATGGTGTTGTCCTGTGTTGGGATGAGATGTTGGTCATCCGACATCTTGGAGTCAATGACCTGTTTAATTGCAGTGGTGATTAAGCGCAAAGGGTACTTGAGCTTCAAAAACACTTCTCTCAAGCGATCGCATTCTTCTGTGAAATGCGACCAATGCGACGAAAGTCGGTAGGCTCGATCGAGCATAGTAACGATCAAACCTCTCTTATACCGATTATCCACATGGCTTTGATAGTGGAGTAGCAAGCCGGAATTGGTCGGTTTAATATAAACCTTCGTCTCAATTCTCGGGGTGCAGTTAATTAAGCGTAC
Source organism: Siderastrea radians (assembly GCA_964017195.1). NCBI lineage: Eukaryota > Metazoa > Cnidaria > Anthozoa > Scleractinia > Rhizangiidae > Siderastrea > Siderastrea radians. The sequence goes on from OZ024895.1 coordinate 15,604,075, forward strand.
ACCGATAAAGGAGAGCGAAGCGTCAGTCTCAGCTTTCATTGTGAAGGGTGACAATCATTGAGGTTGAGTAAGAAACAGTCAGCTGACTCTCTATCAGGCATTATGGTGAGGGTGTCATCCCCATAACCCCGATCCATCTTGTTGAAGTTTTGTCTCAATAGAGCACATACATACATTAGCCAATAATGGCCAACAGGAGAGGCCATTGCAACACCATCAGTCTGTTCGTATAGAACCCCCCATCGAATTGAAAGAGTTGGTTGTGGGTGGCTGCTCTGAGGAGGTCAACCAAATCCGCTCTGGTGAGGTTCAATTTGTAGGTTTTATTAAACCAATCACCAGAAAAAGCCTTATCAGCTAATATCTGAATAGTTTCCTCCAGAGGCACTTTTGTGAAGAGTGATGTTACGTCGTAGGACACTAAGATCTCACCATGATGGATTTCGATACCCTGTATCTCATTCACAAACTGAACGGTGTCGGTTACCGTATATTGATTATACGATATAGAGGTTTCAGTTTATCGTCTAGTAACTTAGCCAACACGTAGTTGTAGGTGTGCGTGGCAGACAAAATACTGGGCGCATTGGTAGGCGCTCTTTGTGAGTCTGAGGTGAGCCATATAAGTGCGCTAGACTTGAGCCTTTGGGTCGAAGGGGGTCAGCAACATCCTTGGGTAGTATTCTAGTTATGACACCGTCATAACTAGAATACCGCCTCTCAGGGTCTACGAGTCGAAATTTGCTAGTGTCATTGACTGATGCCTCGGATAATAAGCGCAGGTATTCAGACCTGTCCATTGCTACGACTCCAGAGCCCTTGGTCAGTTTCACGTGCTCTCCAAATGCAAGAACAAGTTTGACTGCCTCGTTAAAGAGATGCTTTTTATACGTAGGCTAGTCCCGGATTTAAACGTGCAACCCGACTCTATTCGCGCCAAGGTCTTTGTTTAATGCCTTATGATAATTTTTTCAACTTTTTTCAACTTTCAATAGGTCTTCTCGCAATCAGAATAATTATTTTTCTCTTGGCAATGGCGTCACGACGACGTTGAAACGTCGAGGTTTTTTAAGTTTGTCTTTAATATTTACTTGTCTCTGCCTCAGCAAGTCTCTCTTGATTTTTTTTAAATCAATAACTCATGAATTTAATTCTTATGAATTTTCATTACATGTGTAACTTATTTTACCTTTATTCAGTTTTGTTTCACTTAATTGGATCATACAACATGGTTTTCGGACGTCATGGTAAAAGGAAATCGTGCTTTCATTATATTTACGCCATACTGGGCACAAGATGCCGATGTGCAAGCAGACTGTTCACACTAGCTGAATCCCTTTATCCCTCGGACGTACAGGCAAAGTCACATCGCACCCCTACTGAGGCACAAGCTGTGGGGAAGTGGGGGGTGGAACCACTCCCCTGAGCTTTTGCTGTGTTTCAAAATTTTGCCTTTGATAGAAAGCCTTTGAAGTGCTCTCCAAGATGAGGTATATATTTGGGTTTAGGCGCTGCTGGAGGCCTGTGACGTCATCCAAGATGGCGGCCAATTTGGTCACCTTTATGGACTTAATCCAAAATCAAAAGTTACAAAAGACAGCCGAATGTGAAAATTTTTGATGTTAGACATGTCAAATATGACATTATTGAACATTTGCTTTTTTTGTGAACAGTTGTGCTTTATTCACCTAAAAAGGGTAAAAAACACATTTTTACCCAGAAATGGCTTGACCTCCTGCTACTTATGACGTCATATCTCGTAACCAAAGCAACTGCGTCTCAGCAAACTTATGTCAAAGTGCGTCTAAGAGATATGCGTACAGCTACTGGAAAACGAAGGTGCGTAATAAGAATCCTCTTGTAAAATTCAAGAAAACCTGATTGGGTTGGGTGGCACCCCCCCCCCCTTACTACGTCCGAAGGTTAAGTCACCGAAACCTCTGCTATGGATAGAGTATAAACTCTTGAAAAGTCCCAGTTAACGTACGGACTGGTTTTCTTACAGACATATGTCAACCTCAACAAGTATGACAACAGCCTGTACGCCAACATCAACGATCTGGCAGCAGAGTAGCTTAATCATTTCCGCTCCTCGAGAAAGTTAACATTTCAGCGTCAAAACTGTCCACAATGTCAGAACGTAGTGGCAGTGCAGCATCCATTTCAGCTGGCTTCTTGCGCCATCAGTGTTTTTGATTTAGCAATTTAGGGGCCGATTACATGAGGCGGGCTGGCCCGCTTAGCCGGGCTGGCTCGGTTTGCCAGGATCTCGGCACGTCCGTGAAACACACCGAAAATCAACTTTTCGATTACATGGAAAAATTTCAGCCCGGCTAGCCGCGATGAAAATTTACCATGTAATCGCGATTGTCGGGCCAACACTTTCTCGTCACTAAATTTCGCTTCAGAGCAAAATGGCTCACCAGAAGATCGATATTTCTCTTTCTATATAACACATAAAGGTTTATCAGACCATAAAGCTACGTAAAACTGAAAATGATACGCCAAAATAGTGGATTAGCGAGAATAAAAACACTTGATTCATGCTCTTCGATGTAGCCATCTTTTCACACGACAGCTTCTAAATTTAGCCGCAGGCGGGCTGGCTCGCCTCAAGTAATACCGGGCTGAGCAATCATCTCAGCAGACAGCCAGCCCGGCTCATGTAATCGGCCCCTTAAATACTTTAAAAAAAGATTCGTAAATGTGATGTAGGTTCACAGGTGGACAATGGATGCAAGGGCTGTTCCCTCTACTCATCATAACTGTATAATTTAATCACTTTTTGTATCAACTTTGTAGAGATTATTATTTAATCATTAGATTATCAGATTAGGATTCGCTATTACTAGTTTATTTTTTTATAGTACTGTCAAATTGTTTCTATTTTAACAACAAAATTCGGTGGAAAGCTATGTTGGAAGCCCTATGCCTCTCGAGGGGCTAAGAGGATCAAGTCAAGTCATATTGTTATTTTGTTTCCCCTAACCAGTATGTGGTTATCCCCAAGCTACATGGATTGACACGTAAATAGTTTCTTACTTATTTACTTATATACTTACTTACTTACTTACTTATTTACTTACTTAAAACCGAAAATTTTGCCTAAATGGAAAAAACGCCCCGCCCAAAACGAATTCAAATCCGTTCAACAACCACTGTTTCGATTTAAAATGGGTTAGCACTGCTAAATTCAGTCATAAAGTGTTGAGTGAGTTTTCTATGTTATCATTGTTGGATTAAATGTTTGACGGGAATTAACTTTTTTTAACACTGCTCGATATCATTGAGTCGTTTAACAAGAAAGCCAAACGTCGTATTGACGTCAACATTAGGGACCTTTAGATCGGACTACGAGTAGGAGATTGAGTACTAGTACGACTTTTGAATGTCAAACAAGTCACGTTTCCAGAGACGTCACTTCTTCGTATTGTTTACTAGTAAACAAGAAAGCTTCCGGAATAAGACTGGAATGTGACGTGATCATGTAAGGAATGCAAACTGGAATTGAAAACTTTTAGTCGTAGTCAACCTCGTACTCGTACTCAAGTCTTAGGTTTCCTGTCGTACAAAAGTGTATTGAATGTTGTTGAATCGAAATATTGATGCTGTTTGGCCAGGCCTTCTCCTTGCTTTTTAAAATTTTACTATGAACGAACACCTTTGAAGAAATGATATTTTCTATAACTAAAGTTAAATCGTACAGTTCCACTTAATTATCTTATGGACAATCTAACCTAGAACAAATAGAGGAACTTTATACATCAGTGCTCTTTATTATTCAAACATAATGTCCTGCCGTAGTTTATAGTATACCACAGCGCAGTCGCTTGTATAATCTTTTTTAGATTTCACTTTATTTGACAAGCTAATAAATAGAGTATTATCGAGCTGGAAGAATATCGTCTCGAATCTCTTTCTCGTTACCGCTAATTTCACTATTGTGTGCAGATTTTTCTGTTTGCTGCAAAGTCAGCAAGTCCAGTGGAGTGGATTTGGGGACGTTAAGCATGCGTACCATTAATTCTAGGAACCACTCAGCGCGAATGATTTCAGTTTAGGTGTACCCCCTTGATTTTGTAAGATCACACCACCAAACATTTGAAAAAATATATCAAAAACTAGTGCGAGTGTTTCAACATGGGTTATCAGGACGACAAAGGAAACCTCTACCGTGACGGTGAATTGGGTACCTGATCTTAAACAGCATAAGAAGCTATATCAAGCACTTGAAAGAGTGTTTCATCAAGTATCCAAACACCTCGAAGTCGGTTAAAAAATCGGCTGTGTGTTATAAATGGCTTTTTCTTCGGTTGAATACTGAAAGGTGTGATGAAATTAGAGGCAGAGTTCCTTGAAAAGTAAGAAAACCGGCGGGGTTATAATAGCAGCCAAGTCTGACTTGTCTAAGAAGAAAAGCAATTTGACGGGGATCCTTTATTGTGAATTAACCCTATTCAGACCGGGGGGGGATTGTGCCCGCACTGACATTGGACGTTTATAACTTTTTTTTCATAAGCAAGCTAAAACGACCAAACTTGGTGACTTTTCCTAAAATTTATCTGGGAACAATGTGGCGTAGCAAGTGCTTGTCCATCAAGTTTGATATTACCATGGCAACCACTTTTTAACAGGCTGTTTTTTCAGAGTTTTAAATTGTAACCTTTTCATTGAAAAATTATAACTTTTCTGAAGTAAATTTTTACATTTTTAGATCATTTTCGTGTTCTTTTATTGATTCCAGGTACGTTTTGGTCAATTTTGGCAAATTTCAAAGGTTCTGAAAAAAACAAGAATCCAAGGGGGTACACCATCATCATAGATTTTTGCTAACTTTGTTATTTTGCTTTGTGAACACTGTCCTGATTGAGTTTGTACAATAAAAAATGGCGGTCACCGTGCTCAATTAGGAGAAAACGACCATTTTTTCTCTGAACAACTCAGTTTTCATAGAAAACCTACCAAGTTCTGAACATGCGCGCGCTCGTGCGCGCGCTAATCACGCAAAAAAATGATGCGCAGAAAGGATGCGCAATGAATGGAATCACCTTAAAAGCAACTGGTTTTAAGTTTACAGGATTTATTTCAAGATCAAGGGAAATTTATTTAAGTCATGTTTAGTGGCAAGACCAATTTGTAACTGACTGTATAGCTGGGGCTATCGGCCTAAAAACAATATGAACGAACAATATGAAGACAGAATCAATAGCTACTTTCAAAAGCTTCTAGAGGCAAGAAGAGAGAAAAAAACGTTATCAGGGCAATTCATGCACATCAAGAGAAGTAGACCTAGTTTCGAATAAAATGAAGTAGTGGTCCGCGTAAAAACTAGGCAGGCAGATTGCAAAATCGATTAAAAGGTGTTAGCTTTTAATTATTAAATTCAATTAAATCCGTGAATCTGATTGGTCGATATCAAAAAATCGCCGAAAAATACAAGAAAAACGTGACAAAAACAGCATTTTTTGGCTTAGTTTTCCCCATTCCCCTGTGTTGTTCCTCACGGCCAAAATTCAGCATTGTTCTATGCGCCAATCAAGAGGTAGAACGGAAAACGTGCCACACGCGCGATCTTCATGCGACGCCATGTTGGATCTGCGATCCGAGAGTTGAGCTAAATGACCTTTAATGGACTCGTATTTGAGTATCTTGGCCCGTAAGATCTTGCGATTGTGGCTGCAGTTTGCCTAACATTCAAGCGATTTGTATTTGATGGAAGGAAACTGACTGCACAAACACTTTTAGTGTAAAAGAATCATCTCACCTTGGCTGACACGTAGGAGACACGGGAAGACTTGTTTTTCAGAAAGGCCCGCAAAGAGGCTATACAAAATCGACTCGTCTGCAACGTGCATTTCTTCTAGCTGCTTCAGAGGAATGAATTTTATGACTACTTTCGGCAAGATTTCCGCACAGCCCCATACTTCATTATGCATACAGCTCTTTGTTTAAAGAAAACAATAGCGCGTATTTCTAATGCGCATTTCTAATGTTTCCTTTTGTTCAACAAAGTTTATATTTTTTTTCTAAGTCCATATGGGCTTAGGCAAAATTTACGGATTTCGGGTCAAAAATACGGAAAATCGAGCAATTTTTTAAAAATTTGTGCACTTTTCCCGTGTTTTTAAATCTGTCTCGAGTGTAAATTGTTAGAAAAAATGCGGATGTAAGTCGTAAGGTTAGCCATAAATAAGGTTATGGACAGCGCGTATTTTGTTAACGTAAACCACATAACATTTTAAAAATAAAAGGTTTTCTTACCCTTCTTGTGTCTTGTGTCGTTTATTTTTTATTTTATTTACTTATTTCTTTATTTTTGCTTTTCTTGTTAACATGGAGACAATGCTTGTGGAGCAGGAATTTTTCGTATTTTCTTCTTGCTTTCCCTGTTGAAATGTAGCGTGGCCGAATTACGAACGGTGCATAAAGTGGTACTCCGGGAACTGAACCATAGTAGTTATATAGTTGGGGGTTCGAGAGCATTTTTCAAAATGCTCTCTAACCAAACCCAACTATATATCTACTTTCCATCTGATGGTAATATTTTATGGAAATCTATATGTTTTTATGTCATATGGTACCGAACGCATTTTTACACATGTCAGTAGGAGCCGAGCAGGCTCGGGAAGTCGTCACTTTAGTGACGAGTGAGGCTCCTTGCAGCCTACAGTGGGTAGAGACGTAGTCTCGTAGGGCACTGTAGGCAACATGGTTCCAGATCATTTTTATTTCATGTGGAAACGAACGCATTTTTATATATGCTAGATCCATATTTTCGCATTGGGGAACAAAAGCGGAAGCTTTTGTGAGGCAGTGAATTGATCGCTTTGCGATCAAGAGGGGAAGTTTCTTTTTGCGATGCTGGTATCATTTTATAATCTCATCAGTTGGTTTCATATGATTTAGTTGTGACGGGGTATAAAAGCATTTTTACATCGCGTGACTTCATACAACAGGAAGTCTTAAAATTCTCGGAAAACAGGAAGTCTTAAAATTCTCAGAAAGCAGACAGTCAATTAAACCACAAAACGCCACAGCTGTGTCGTGACGTCATTACTAATAGCTATTGTGTCAATGTCATGAGACGACCGTACGATCTCTATCTACCAATCAAAAACGTACCCATATATTATTTTTTCCGATAAATTTATCAGAAGTTTCTGCATTTTAGTTTTGAATTGCATAATGTCCGTAAGCGTAACTTGTTATTCCATCGTTTGCTATATATCGTTTATCGTCGAAACAGCTGAGTGACACTTTATTGAGCTCATAACTACCTAGTTGATGATTCATACTTCTGATTGTTTTCATGGTATGATGTATTTGTTTGTTATTAATTAATACATTTTTATAATCTTCATGTTTGATGTCGTTCTTTATTGTATTTTTCTTTATTCCTTTGGCTGTTTTTCCTACTTTCTGGTTGTCTTTTATGTAACTGTACATTTTTGATCGCAAACCAACGAATTCTGTGATTGTTATGCCAGCTGCTTCGTCCTTGAATTTACCGATTACCTTCTTGTTTGTCTTATCGAAATACGGAGAGTTTTCTGGATAGTCGCTGTTGTCAAATCGATCTTTATCATTCCAAAAGTCTTCGTACACATCTTCAGCTTCAATCTCATATGTTAGACTGTCTGTGTCAGTGAATAGTAGTCTTGCCTTATTACCATACTTTTCTTTTATGTAGTTATAATGAAAATCATACATTAATGTCTTACTTAGATCAAGAATACACATACCTACATATGCTGGCCTGTTAAGAGTTAGCGTTTCTTTGATCTTATGCACTGCTACCAGATTTTCATTGAATATCTTACTGCTGACATAAGTCGGTTTAGAAGCCATCTTCAATAGTTTCTTCTCATCTGTAATAAGTCTGACATCAACACGCTTTCTTATGTTCTCCATTGTCTTTCCAAACACTGAGTTATTCATCAGTTTGAAGAAGTCTTTTTCGAATGAATTTTTCGCTTGAGTACGTTTTTGTGTATTGAAGTCAATGTATCGCTTTAGCCATGGAGACTGGTTGAATTCTAATACTCTGTGCACTTTCTTTACTTTCAATCCAAGATCAAGATACAGCTGTAGGTTTCTGTAGTGTAAGACATATTTTTCTTTGTTGCTTAATGTAGGAATTAATTTGTGTACTAGTCCTGTCGATATGTTGAACTTTTTCTGTATGTTCTTACAATATCCAGACAACATGTCATCAGTTACTTTAACCTTTTCCGGTCCTAGAGGGTAGTCGTTATGAAGATCATGCAACTCTTTGGGGTATTCTAGATCAACTTCTAGTATTAACCCTTTATTGCTGTCTTCATTATACTGAGCTAAATTGATTTTATTAATCTGCTTTTCTGTTAACCATTTGAAACCACCAGTGGGGAGATATTGACTCATAGCCCAACCGTATAAATTATTAGCATCAAGGTACATAATATACTTTGAGGGCGCCTTCTCGTCGTATTCTCTCATGTACTTATTGTTTGCTTTTCCATATCGATTGGCAATATAAGATATACCACCACGCATGCCTTTTTCAATGAATTGAAACATGTCTATGTCTGTCATTAGTTCTAGTTTAATATTGGTCATCTTTAACATAGCATCCCATGACAAACCAGGAGATGTGAAGTAGTGACAGGGGTCAAGTTTGTAATACTGAAGACAGGTCTTACGGAAGTTTTCAAACACGTCGGCTAATAGAAGTATATCAGACTTAAGATATAGATTATGGTATTCACCCATCGTTTGTAATTGGAATGTAGTCCACACTTTTTGAGCATGGCTATAATCCTCGTCTGTTATATGCTCATTATTTAATATGCTGTAAAATTCTTCTTTAGTTGGTAATTCTGTTTTAGTGAATTTCTCAAAACTGTCCATGTAATCATAAGGATAAACACCTTTTCGCGTCATAAGCTTGAATTTTTTGCCCTTGAATTTTTTGTTTGTATACTTTAAAGCTTCAGTAGGCAAGTTGCTGACTAATTTATCCAAACTTGAACTCATGAATTGGAAACTGTCAATGAATGTCAGATGGTTACCAAGCATGAATGCCATATATTTTTCCATATTGTTTGGAATTGCATTTATGTTCATTTTAATCTCTTTTCCGTTTTTGGTGTATGTATTATTATTAACAATAGCTCCAATCTCTTGCATTAAAAAATGACTGTCATATCCTCTCAAATTATGGAAGATAACTGGAATTTAATCTGAGTTTCAGATTACAGTCTTGATGTGCTGAGCCTCTATATTTGCCAGTAATATGGCAATGATCTCTGACTCGAATGTCTTTTTCAGTATATTTTTTATCACAGATGTGACATTCTTTTACTTTTTCGAATTCCTCTTCATCCTCTTTCGTCATTCTCAATGGTTTATCGAAATGTTTTTTCATTACTTTTTTACAGTATTTTACTTCTTCTAACATATTTTCCATAAATTTATACACAGCCTTTTCACCCCTATATAGTTGTATTGGTTTTGTATGCTTATCATCATAACAGCAAACCACTTTATAACCATATCCACAGTCTGTATGTCTTTGGTAGGCTTCGGTGTATGATTTATTACTGTTGGGTTAACATCCTTGTACCTTTTCAGTTATAGCCTCAAAATCAGCATAGATAACAAATGGCACAGGTTGTTGCTTGTGAAAATTATTGAATTTCAGTATGTTATTGTCCTTATCCGGCATTTTCACTGCCTGTGTTCCATTAATTTGAATGCAAATATCTTTATGATTGTTTAATACTCTTTCAGAACTGAAACATTGCAGACAGTACATACAAAAGTTTTTCCTCTCTTTGTGTTTTGTTTGATTATACATGAACTTGTTGAAATCCTTTATAAGAACATAATGCTTGTTTTCATCTTTCGTTACCAGAAGTAGTTCCATATGATCTTCATACTTTTCTTTTGATGCATATATGGGGTACGGTTGTTTGTCTTCATATCCGAATACGTTTAAATTGAGACTGTTTTGCTTCTCAATTTTGTTGTAATGTTTGACATTGACTGGAAATTCAACACCTGAGTAATCTAGATTTTTAACATATAATTTATCAGATTTTTTAATCCTCTGAGGATCCTTGTCTTGTGGATTTAAATGTCGGATATGACACCATCTGAAACATTCATTATCCTCATTTTTCATGTTTATTAAGCCTTTAGCGCTGTTTCGCAGTTCGTAAGGCAGTTGGATATATGAGGATCCTTTCAAGGGCTTGTATTTGACAATGTTGAGGTAATGGCTATCAACAGATTGGATTGTCCATCCTGAACCTTCTGATATCCATTGAGCTATCTTATTCAGTATCGCTTGTTTAGACATTTGTAATGCTTCATTGATTTCTGTATGGTTAACAATTGTTTGGACTTTACTGTTGAAATATGCAGTTTTAATCACTGTTTCACCATCAGACATTTTGCTAAATGTGACTTTCAATGTTTCAACGTATTTCAAGCCTTTCATTTCATTCAACAAAGTTATTACACGATGTTCTATAGCCTTTCTCGTGTTTTGCATTTGGGCTAAGGGGTCTTTATTGTTTTTGATGCTGATTTCATAAGACTTGGTGTAACCTTTTAAAGCTTTGTCTGTTTGTTCTATTTTGGTTCTTGGTGCTGGAACCGGTTTTTTAACTGCATGTTGTTTAGTTCTTGGTGCTGTAACTGGTTTATAATTATCCCTGAATTCTGGAGGTGGAAGAATGATGTTTTCTTCATATTCTTTAGCCATCTGCTTGACACTCTTGCGAGGTGTTGGTACTGGTGGTCTTGGTTTGTATGTTCTTGGTGCTGGAACTGGTTTATAAGTCCTTGGTGCTGGAACTGGCTTGGTATCATCAACCACTATGATTTCAGGCTTCTTCTTCTCCAGCTTCATAAGCAATTTGATAAGCTGTGATTTGCTGAGTTTCTTCAAACTAGATTTATCCATATCTATATAATTAGATTTTTCTGATTTCATTCTATATACTATAGTATTGATATTATTTTAAGTAATTATTGGTGCGTTTTATATGGTGGAGAATTCAAATGATCCGCGATTGGATCCTTTGAACTATATACATTATGTTAATTATTTTCATTAGAGTTTTTCTTGTGCATTTTTGTGTTCAAATGACACCATTTGCCAGCAAGAGTATAATTTAGTCCATTTTTACAAACGTCACAATACCATTCCTTTTTTAGCATGTACTTCGATTTTTGTTTTTTTAAAGCCTCCTTCTTATCCTCTTCAGTTGAATACTTTTTTGGTCTTCCAGGACCTCTCTTAACATTTTCATTCTCCATATATAATACTATATGTTTATTCTTAAATATTTTTGACTTATGCGTTTAAACCTGTTTACCACAGCAGATGGTAGCTCCAGTAATTAGCGTATTCAGGATCCTTATATGTCAATTTACCATCTTTATTCTTTATCCTGGACGCTCTTTTACGATATCTTGAACGTCTATCCCAATCTTGGTGCTGTAAAAAATCTTCATGCCTACTATTACCAAAATGTATATTTTTACCGTTTTTGAGAGTGACAACACATTTATTATTTCTGCGATTTGAATATCTCAGATCCTTAGCATTGTACAAGTTTTTGGCTCTGAATTTTAAAGTATCGAAATCTTCTCCAAACAATAGATTCATATAATATAGTTATATATTCTTGATAGCCAGAAACAATTATCTTTTTGGCTACCAAAAGCAAAAGACAGCATATACTGTATCAATCGATATAATATATGTTAGATAATTCTCTTTAAAACATTTTATATATCCTTCAAGTCCTTGAACGGTATCCAACTGTTAAATTCATCACTGTATCCCTTCCACTTCACCAAAGCTTGCTTCTTTTTATAATTTCTCCGAATGACTTTATCAATTCTGAATACCTCTTGTTTTGCTTTCAGCAATTCAGGTTCATAAAAACTCCCTTGAATGTCTTCGTCTCTGAGATCCTTTAGTTTGTATGTGATTGGATTGGTATATTCGATTTTATCAACTGTAAAAATGTCCTCAGACCAATTTGGTGTATAGCCCTTATCAAACACATTCCGTTTGTACTTACTTATTCGGACCTTATCACCAACCTTAAATTTTGGTTTTTGTTTTAATGTTTCCATATCACCATACAGATTAAAGTAAACAGTCCCTTCATTCTTCTTTTTACTGGCTTCTACAGGTGTCATCTTTGTGCTTGAATGTCTGGTGTTGTTATACTGTTTCACTAATTTGGGTAGCATGTCTAAGTACTGTGTATTACCTTGAACAGTAAACTGCTTCCACATTTTGGTTTTAATTGTTCTGTTCCATCTTTCACAAACTGACGACTTTTCCTCATTCTCAGTTGAGTACAAGGTTATTTGATAAGAATCAAGTAGTTTTTTAACATGTTTGTTGTAATACTCTTTGCCTTTGTCTGTCCATAAATATTCCGGTTTTCTACCTTCTTTAAGGATTGTTTTAAAAGCATTCATAACGGTTTCACCCTTTTTATCCTTTAAAGGGACAATCCAACCGTATTTAGAGAATACATCTAAAACCATAAGAAGATATCTGTAGCCAGCGTTCCATCGACTGAACTTTTGCATCTCAACGATATCCGAACACCATATCTTGTCAATGCCGTTTGCAATAACTCGCCGTCGAGTAAAGTTACGCTTTATTGGCTTATGAAGCTCATCAGCTAATTTTTCTTGCCAGTTTTTTTCTTCACTCGACGGCCTTTCCCGTTTTTTGTCTTCCTTTGTTTTACACCGAGACCTAGTTTCTGCTTCGTGTTAATCATATTTCTAGCCAGCCAATGTCCCCATTGTCTTTCATTGAAAGGCACACTGTCTAGAGCCTTAACCATTTTTCTATCAGCTTTATTCTTGCATTTTTTGTCATCCTTGCAAACCGAATAATCGACGTCGTGTTGCATTGCTATTGCATCCGTTTTACCGGTCGGTTTATCATAGATTTCCAATATCTCACCAGTAACTGGATTATATTTTACTTGGTTTTCAAGATCGTTGTATGGTCCTGTATATCGATGCCCAGGTAAAGTCCAGCCTGATTTTGGTTTGGGTAGCCTTCCAATGGCTTTATGGATATCTAAACTTCCACCATCCAAATCCTTTCTGTCGGTTTTATACTTTCTATTTGGTCTGATTTTGGTTGATAATTGATCAAGAGCTTGACTTCCGACATTTTGAATCATTGGATTCAACTTATCCAGAGCATAATCGATAGCCTTTTTCTGCAGTTTTGGGTTTCTCAAGGCTTCTGATCCATAATATCTTCCCATTTCAACTGCCTTTTTTCCAAGCCAAGGAATACCGTGGTGAATCAATAAATCAGCACCAGTCGATGCTACTGTATCTAGTACGCCCGCCCCTTTCGACGGGCCAACCCGTTTCCCGCCTGTTTAACGAATTTCGTCTTAGTGATTCCACATTCTGCACAAGTGCATTTAAGCATAAGCCTTCCATTTTTAGCTTTAACATGTCGTTCACTTCCTGACACACATTCTGTTACCTTTTTTTGTTTCACGCAATATGATTTCATATATAATATGATTAGATTAGATTAAGGTTCAATATATACGTTCTCATATTTACCAGTTTTTGGATTTTTCACCAAACGCATGACAGTACCCTTCATTGGTTTAGTCCAGAATTTCTTGCTTGTTATACCTGTTGGTCCTGTGAAAGCACCTTTTAAGATATCACCAGACCAATATCGGTCAAATACATGGTTGGTTGATGGAATTACTTTGCGAGTTATTTGTTCGGCTATTTTGGCTGCCTCGAAAGCTTTACCTAATGGATTTTCACGTCCCTTTTGGCTTTTGATAAATTTGGTTTTCGTAATACCACATTCACCACAAATACATTTCATCATAAGTCTGTTATTTTTGGCTCTCACATATCTTTCACTCCCTGGAACACATTCTGTGACCTTTTTTTGTTTCACGCAATATGAACTCATAATATATATGAGTTAGATATTTTTGAAATACCGTTCTAGAAACCTCTCATTCTTCATTGTATCATGTATGTCAAACACTTTCAATAGATTAAAATATGATATCCCTTTGTTCATTTCATTCAAAAAGTACAGACAGAAATATCCACATGTTGTTGTATTGATATTTTGTATTTGGTTATTTTGATGAAGAAGTGTTAAATTCTTTTTTCTTGCATGATTAACTATCTCTTGAAATGGAGGCAAACCAAATGAATCAAAGTAATTGATGACGTTATCTTTCACATATGTGGATACCCAATGGCTACCGCTCATATATGATGGTTCAAGATTGTAAATGAATAGAGCCTGTCTATGATGGTGAGGAACATTTTCATCTCTTGACAATACATCATTAATTGGGATATTCAGATATTTACACCATTTTATTAAATCATAATTGCTTAATGGGACATTCTTATGGAATTTTGGTTTTACAACAAAATGTTTAACAGTGGGACGTTTTTGAAGGGTGAGTTCTTGCCCAATAGTAGACCTTTGCCCTTTTTCTGAGCTTTTTTTTTTTCATTCCCATACCGAATGTATCCGGCCAATTCCCATAAAAAGGTGGAGTTCTATACATTGGCATTAACAAACCACCATCCTGATTATCATTGGTTAGTTTTGATATAGATCTGGGTGGTCTTTGTTTCGGTTGTCCCATCTGAGGGGCACCTTTACCAGTCATCTTCTTTATTGCCTCAATAGCCAAAGGGACTCCAATTGATGCAAGAAGAGTGCCCAAGAACCCTCCTGTCTGTACTTTTGTTGGTTTTATATGAACACCAGAACCTGTTTGTAGAGCATTTAATATATCCTTCTTTTGTTTGGTGGTCAAAAGATGTTTATATGCTATCAACTGATCGATTTTATTTTGTGGTATGAGGAACCCACCGGTTTGAACACCTTTTCCGGATATCTTCTTAACAATCTGAGATGCTCCTTCACTAGCTGCTCCAGCTAAAGCTGACAAACCGATGGTCTTAGCAATAGTGGGACCAAAAGTTCTTCCAAGCGTCAGAACTGTAGACAGAAGAGATCCACCTACTTGCTTTCGAATGTTTGTTTTAGAAAGTTTAATGTCGATTCCCTTTTTCAATTTTCTATTTTTATCCAATCGCTTAACTATATTCTGAGGTACGTATAGAGTGTCATTCCCAGATAGAGAGTCCTTCGTGAGCCTTAGAACTATTGTTTCTCTTTTATGATACGCGTTACTAAGATTCTTTTTCTGGTTCGGTGATAAACTAACTTTAATTTCGTATAGTTGTGTCATATAATATATGTTAGATAAATTCTCTTTTAAAAAACATATTCATTTAAATTTTCATCAATGTTAAAAAACTTATTCATTTAAACTATCATCAATTCGTTTCCAACTGTCTTAACAACAACCTCACTCTCGTAAAATACGATGCTATGAGCTCGGACGTTTGCTGTAGGGGCTACATTGAGACGATAATGGAGAATCAACTGTTTAGGATCTCTTGTCACTACCTCTTTTTGATATGTCAAATCGAAATATATTAATCCGTACAAACTACTAAAATTAGATACATTAAGTTGTGTCCCAGAATTGTAATCGTTTTTACGAAATGCATAACTCATGAGATCATTGAATATCCTGATTTTAGAATCTACATCGTATTCTAGTTCGGGATAGAACGTGTTGTTTCCATATTCTAAACGACAACTCGAGAGAGAGCTATTAGCGTCAGCAGCATTCAACTTGAAAGTGTCAAACAAATACGGACTTCTCTCGGATTCATCATTATTTGGTCCGTCTGTCCGCTGGAGATATATAAAAACGTGTTTAACGTTGTCGATAGCTGGACTGATTTGAAACATGTTCTGAATAGCTCTGGTATTTGCTGACTGATTGTAGAGATCTCGCATAAATGTCCAGGTTGTTGGCTTAAGAAACTCTGAAACGAAATTACTATACATGCTGTCTTTTGGGATTAATCTAGGGAGCCAAAGATACAATCTCTTCACTACAACACGACCAGCGTCTGTGCCATTTGCCATGTGAATCAATTCACTGTCTTCGTTAAGTGTAAGTTCAAATGTGAGCTGCATTGGGGGCAACATTTTTTTTTCTAATTCTTGGAAAAAACTGTATCGGTTCAACGGTATCATCTCGTTAATCGATTTAGCTCCTCCGCCGCCGTTATTCTGATGAGCCTGGGTTAAAATACGACGGGCTTCGAATCCTGCATTTGTATTTGCTGTAGTTCCGTCAGTATCAAGATACCAGAATGAATTCTTTCCAACGGATCGACTGAAGTCATCGCTGTATTCAAGGAGATTTTTGACATTCGTTATTCGATGCAAATTATCACTCTCATACACGATTTTGCCTGAAGATTTGATAACCATATGCCTAATAAGTGACTGAGATCCGTTTATCATGGTGATGCGATCTGCTGCAGCATATCCAGTACCATCTGCCTTTTTTTGAAGCTCTTTGGTTACTTCGAAATACCCATTAAAAAAATCGAACATAGTCGACCTATCGTTGATTGTGAATCTGTAACCCGTCTTTTTCTGTGATTGATTGTTAGCAGGTTTCTCAATGACATTGTCCAAATGGAAACGAACGTATTCATATCTTTGTAAATTATCACTTGTTCTGAAACTCATTATATATTGATAGTTTAGATAAAATTCACTTTTTAATAACATTTTATCGTCTTAATCCAGTACCAGATATAAGTCTATTCAGAATTGTGTTGTAATCCTCTTCTTGTTTCGGTTTAGTAGGTTTGGTTGGTTTCATGGTTTTATTCATTGATTGTTTAGTTGAACCGTGTAATTTTCTCATAATAAGCTCTCCGCTTTTTTCAGCTGCTTTTTTTCCCAGTTTGTCTCCAGCATGTGAAATACTAGATTCAAGCGCTTTTTTGGCAAAAGGTTTTAAAACCTTTTCTGGAACTTTACTTAACACCCTTCCAACTGGTTTGAAAATGTTATCAACAATGATCCCAGATCCTTTATGTTCATAAACAAATCGTCCAAGTTTTGGATGATAAATTCGCTTGTATTCATACGACGACATATATAACTATTAGTTAGATTAATCTCTCTTCTCTCTTAAAATCAAACTGAATGAAGTGTCACTATGATTAAGATCTATGATTCTTCGTTTACCGTCGGTGATATAAATCCGAATTTTATTAATCGTATTTTTATTGACAGGATTGAACTGTACTCGTCTTGGCTCTTGTGTGAAACTATAACTCGGGGTGAGAGTTGAGGTACTGAAACTATATATAATATCCGTTTCATCACCATCAACTAGACTTTCGGATATGAGGTCACAATGAACGTTCAAGATTTCCCTGTCTTGAGAGAGATTAGGAATGTAATCTCCAACATTTTCACTACTTGTTAGAATCCTTTTATTGAAGCCAATTAAATCATTGAAATCGGATACAGTAAGATCTAATCTGTAATTTGAGGCAAGTGTTATTATTGTCCTGAATATTGTGTCGTCAAACTCGAGAGTGATAGGATATTGGGGGTTTGATGAGGTCCCTGTTTTTGTTTTTTCTTTGATTAAATTGTCAAAATCGATGTAGTTCCATACTCCTTCGTTGAATATAATTTCCGTCCAATTAGTACCACTATCAGACGAATATCTTATTTTCTGATTATTGAGTTCTTTAGTCACATTAAACCAAGTAAATGACATCGAAATGATTCGGTCGAGGCCGATTTCATATTGTCGATTCGGATCGAGAATTATCGGATTGATGTATTTGATTATGAAATCACTCGGTTTATTACCATTCTTGTCTCTGACTGAATGGGATGATAAGATAAGTTGTCTATCCATTATATGATTAGTTTACATAAAATAGTTTTTGTATATTTTGTTATATTGCGACCTGTTCAAAATAGAGTTTTTTAACAAGATGTCGAGAAGTGCGACACCTGTATTTCTTAGTTCAATGCTATTATTTCCGGCAACCATTGATCCGATAATCAGCTCAAGTTTTTTAATCATTTCTGTCGGATTGTTGAAAAACTGGAATTGTCCACCTCTTTTTATTTTTTTCTTCAAACCAGATCCTTTAATATTTTTCAGTTTTTGATTGTTGTAATCGATATAATCAGTAAGAACCTTTCTTGTATCTTGAATAATTTTTCTTCGATATTGAGCCTCAGCTTCAGTGATTGAACCACTATTTAATTTTTTAGTGACACTAGAAGAATAACCACTAAGTTTCAAACGTTGATCTTTAGCATTTTTCAAGATTTTGTTCAGATAAGCTTTACTCTTTTTATTATCCATATCCTTTTCTGTTAGACGTAATTCAACATCATTGTAGTTCGGAATATTCAATTTATCTAAAACTTGGTTAATTGCATCCTCCTCGAGAATGTTATAATCAGGTCCTTCTTCTTCGTATTCAGGTGGAAGATCTTCAGGTTCATACATAAATGCTGGATGTATATACATTTGTTTTTCACCTGATGCTAAATCCTCGAGGACATCTTCATAACTTGGAGGTTTTGGAACCAATTGTTTGTCATTTTGTGGTAGAACTTGATCACCAAATAGATCTTCCAATCCATAATCAGGCACTTCATCATCAATAGCTATTCCATAATCTGGAACAGGTCGCTTTTTCTTTGGTAATCTTCTGAACGGTGCTTTTGGGGCTGTAAGTTCCTTTAACTCAGATGTTATAGGTTTGAAAAGTTTCTCTGCCTCGACTTCACCCATTTGATCAGATATCGTTTTTTGTTTTATTGTCTCTCTTACTGTGTTAATCTTTTTACCAAGCTCGGATCGTTTCTCAGCCATTTCTTTCCATTTGAGTAAACTCATTATATCATTTGTTTACATAAAATTTCGTATTTTGTTCGGAAAAATTAGGGTTATCATATATAAAAACGCTCGCATAGCGTGTCGCATAGCGTGTCGCCATGCGATAAAATTGTATAACATAGTATCATATGAAGATTCAAAATTACGACATTCAAGATGATGAAAACAACGATTTTGTTCAATTAAAGAGTTTCATGCCAAACCGATGTTTCGGGATGCTTATTTGTGCTCCCTCTGGTGGTGGCAAGACTAACCTTTTGCTTGATATGATATATAGGCTTCTCTATTTTGATAAGATATACCTTTATGCTCGAAATCTCTCCCAAAGCAAATATAAGCACCTGTTGAAATCTCTTGAGCCAATATCAAAAGAGGTCGGTTATGACGTGATAAAAGCAAGTAACGATGAAATCATCCCTCTGACAGATTTGTCTGATGAAAACCAAAAATTAATCATATTTGATGACTATTTGAATACAGGTAAGAAAAATGACGAACGGATACGAGACTACTTCACCAATTCAAGAAATAAAAATTGTTGTTGTATATATTTGAGTCAAAGCTATTACGGAACCGATAAAACAATAAGACTGAATAGTTCACATTTTTGTGTTTTTGATTTTCCTTCTATAAACGAGCAATCGATGATTTGCCGAGAACTGAACATAAATAAATCAGATTATCAGAAAGCTACTAAGGATCCATATAGTTTTTTGTATGTTGATAAGGTCAAAAAAAAGGTAGCCCGAAATTTCGACGAAAAAATCTAAACTAATATTATATGAGTTATACAAACGGTATTCTTAATCATGTTGATTCTCAAGGACAAGGGCAGATAGGCCCTAGAGGGTTGCCTGGGTTACCTGGTCCTAAAGGCGATAAAGGCGATAAAGGTGATAAAGGTGATAAAGGCGATAAGGGTTCAAAAGGTGATAAAGGGCCACAAGGACCCCAGGGCCTAAAAGGCAACAAAGGCGACAAAGGCGACAAAGGTGATCGTGGACCTCAGGGTAGTGCTAGTGGTTCATCTGATATTGACATGCAAAATAAGTACAGTATCTTGCGATTGAAAAGCAACCCATATCCTGTCCGCGGCGATTTGACGAAGGCAATAAGCTATCAAGATATGAAAATATCTTTCTTTCCAGAAAAGAGGGTGGACAAATGGAAGCAAATATTGATATGAATAATAATACAATTTTCAATGTGAAAGACCCCACACAGGCAGATCATGCAACAAATAAAAAATATGTCGATAACCAACTTGTGAAAAAATTGGATAAAGGAGCTAAAATTGATATGAAAAATAAATCAATTATCAATCTTAATCTTCCAACAAACCAAAGAGACGCCGCATGTGTAGAGTTTGTTAACTACAGACTTAGTGAAACACAAAAAAATTATCTCAAACTTGATGGCACAACAAGCATGTCTGGAAACTTGAATTTAAATAACAATAAAATTGTTAACTTACAAACCGATTCAAAAAATTCGAAATCCGCAGTTAATGTTGAGTTAATGGAAAATGAAATAACAACTATGAGAGATCTTGTCACTCAAAAAATTCATGAATCTCAGATCATTAATTCAGGACAAAAACGAGACGCCTTCAGATATTTGATGGAAGACACTGATGAATCTTCGAGTGAAAACAATATCGAGGTTTTGGGTATTGTTGATTTTTCCAATTCTCCACATCAAATTAATAAAAAAGCTTACCAACTTAAACTCTTGTTTGAAAAAGGCTCACCCAACCAGTACCAGTCACGCCTCGGTTTTAACCTTTATAAACTTCCAGTCGGTTACTATACTTTGGTCGTTGAATGGTTTCCGCCTGAAATGAGTGAGTTGAGTGTGGCAGTGCAAGGCACTACGATTTCAATTTCTAATTATGCAACAAAAACATTCGAAACGTACACCAAAACAGTTATCAATTTTCACAGATGGGGTAGCTCACCTCCACAATTCCTTTATCTTGATTTGCACGGTACAGTCAGTAAACAATCGTTTTTAACAATTGGGCATTTAATTGTCTATGGTGTTAAAGAAACACTTTCAAACGTTGACCCAAGTGTCTATGACACCGCTTTTGTTATTGAAAATGGCAAAATGGTGATGGAAACGGATCTTGATTTAAAAAATCATAAAATAATCAATTTAGACGATCCATTAAATGAAGGTGATGCCTGCAATAAACGTTCTTTGAATATTGTGGAAACAAAATTAAATGATTTATCATCAAATTTATCAGAAACTTTATTCTGGGAAAGTTATCAACTAGCTGATTGTTTATACAAAATAGACCGTGGTCTTCCAACTGAGGTTACTTTTGATAATTCAACTAGAGCAGTATCAGATCTTTTTGATCAATCTCTTAAAGAAAATGATTCTAATCAAACAACACAATCAGCTAAACCAATTTTATGTACAAAAGCCGAAAAAATCAATTATCGATATTATTTAAAATTCGATGGAAATAAGCGAATGTTATCAAACATAAATTTAAATCCTGGTTCTGGACAAGCTGATATAGTTAATGTTTTCATTGTTTATCGATTGAATTCATACACAGGATCTTATGTCGTTCGTAATGGACTTTTCGGACATGATAATGGAGGGTGGGACAAATTCATAACCTTTTCACCTAATAAATCGATGATAATCTCTGGTACTACTGGTAACTATATTGTTATTGGTTCAAGTGCTTATAGTGGTACAAATCCAATAGCTAATTACCAATCAAAAGCTAATGCTGGTGAACTGAATAAATGGATTTGTTTGTCAATTCACTGGGATGTACCTGGTGGTAACAACGCTTCTGAAACATGGTGTAACGGCAAAAAATTAGCTAATTTTACAGCAAGAACATCACAAGGAAGTACCAACATGACATTTGGAGATTTGAATCCCTCTGGTATTGCAGGCTTGAAAGGTGATATAGCTTTTTATTGTCTTTACAAAGGTAAAAATCTTACTGAATCAAATATCAAACTTCACCATTACGTTCTTTGTAGATGGTATGCTGTTGATCATGATCCGATTTCATTCAATTAATATAATAATATTATATGAGAACAACAACTTTAATCAATGAAATTATTGATAGTATCGAGAAATTGGTTCAAAACATCAAAAAATTATACCATAGTATTAAATTATCATTCAAGAAGAAAAAAATGTAACCGTATAATATATATGGATAAACGTAAAAACATATTCAATTGGAACCATGTGTCAGAAAAATTAACTGATGATCAAATATCTGAGTTGAAAGCATTGTATAAATTCTATCATAAGAAATACTGGCTTTTCAAAATGACTTACAAATATTTCAAAAAAGCAGAACTTGCATGTAATATTGGATCTGCTTTATTGGTAGTAACAGGAACAGTAGTTGGTGGTGTAACACTAAACCCTATTCCTCTTGGGGTAATATCTGGTACTGGTATATTGCTTAAAACATTTTCAGAGGCTAAAAATTACAAAAGAAAGATTGAGATGTGTAAATTCGCGTACACCTCATATGAAAAGGTTTTAACAGATTTGCGGTCCTTTATGAGAGGACTGGAGTATAATGACAAAGGATTCCTTGATTATGTCAAAGTTCTCGATGATATAATCATTGATATGTGTCCGTTAACTGACAAATTTGAAAAGAAATATAATAAGGTGTTCATCCAATAATAGATTTTATTTTATCACCGATTAGAGACATAATACTAGCCCAATATTTATTGTAAAAAGCTAATGTTTTTTTCGATTTACTAATTGGAATTTTTTTGTAAGGTATTCCCATCATCTTGAATATCATTCTCATAATATAATTAACACTAATCATTCTCTTTCGATTACCATTTACTTGATCAATAATATTACCTATCTCTGCAAAAACTCGTTCAATTTTACGCTTATCGTGATATGATATTTTTATATTGTACTTTTGTTCGATATCTATGATTGTATTATTGATATGATACTCTCGATGGTAAACAGATTTTCTTTTGAACTTATGTCTATTCTCATAGAAATCAACATATTCTTTCACATAATTATATCCTTGTACGACACCGCAAATCCGGCATACTAACATTCCGTTATCATTAATTATATCTCGCATATCACAACATAAATCATCTTTCGGTTTTTTATTACAATCCAAAATTTTGTCGCAGAAAGGACATGAAATTTCTCCACAACTTATTAGTTCATCATGTATATTTATATTACAATCCATATCTATACTATTATATGAGATATTATTTTTATGTTACTACAACATGACGTCACACCACAGCTGTGGCGTTCTGTGGTTTAAATAGGCTGTCTGCTTTTCCGAGAATTTTAAAACTTCCTGTTTTCCGAGAATTTTAAGACTTCCTGTTGTATGAAGTCACGCGATGTAAAAATGCTTTTATACCCCGTCACAACTAAATCATATGAAACCAACTGATGAGATTATAAAATGATACCAGCATCGCAAAAAGAAACTTCCCCTCTTGATCGCAAAGCGATCAATTCACTGCCTCACAAAAGCTTCCGCTTTTGTTCCCCAATGCGAAAATATGGATCTAGCATATATAAAAATGCGTTCGTTTCCACATGAAATAAAAATGATCTGGAACCATGTTGCCTACAGTGCCCTACGAGACTACGTCTCTACCCACTGTAGGCTGCAAGGAGCCTCACTCGTCACTAAAGTGACGACTTCCCGAGCCTGCTCGGCTCCTACTGACATGTGTAAAAATGCGTTCGGTACCATATGACATAAAAACATATAGATTTCCATAAAATATTACCATCAGATGGAAAGTAGATATATAGTTGGGTTTGGTTAGAGAGCATTTTGAAAAATGCTCTCGAACCCCCAACTGTATAACTACTAACCATTTATGCGTCTTGCGGACCTCACAAAGGTCAACCATAGGCTTGATAATGTTGCCGAAAGGATCCTTGTTATAATGCTGATGCTACATCCACTCCTGTAGGTAGCTTTCGTAGAGTTCTTTGGACGTTCCTGTGCGGGGCAAACCTCGGTGCCTAAGTCTGCGAAGTTTAAGCTGTACTAGTTCACTGTGAGATGAATATAGCCCTCGTTTTGTAGGTAATCATAAGCTTTTCACTTGGCGCTCATCACGCGTGTTCCTGGCAAGATGTGTGCGCGTATGATGGGCAAAAAGTGTATCTTTATCACTACGCTCTACCGGAACAAGGAAGCAAGCCTTCGGTTCAAGGCCGCCGAAGACTGGATCGAGCCGAAGAGTGAAATGCGTGGCCTTTTTGTTCAACTGAGAACCAATGGATGGACAAAAATAAATCATTTTTTCGTGCAGTAAGTCTAAAAGGTGAGCTCTCTTTGTAATAGAAGTAATTCAAATGTAAATTTCGTTGAATTTTAATAATGTTGATTGGTAGCTTAACATAAAAATAATTTATCGCCGAGAAAATGTCAACAAATCACCGTGGTGTAGTGGTATAGTAGATGGACAGCTAATCCAAAGGTAAGATGAAGAGTGAGAGTTCTCGGCAAGCCGAGGGTAAATCCAAAGGAAAAAAAGAAGAAAAAAACTGGTAAGGGACTAGGTAAGAGAAAAATAGAAGAAAAGAGGAGGAACGGAAAAGAAGGAGTGAGAGAAGAGAGAAAAAAAAGGCAGACGCAACTAAATCCATTTTTATTGAAAAAGTAAGTAGTAATTATCAATGTATATATTCAAAGGACCATTGTCTTAAAAAACAATAGAGCGCATGCATAATTAATTTATTCTGCATGCATAATGAAGTATGGGGCTATGCGGAAATCTTCCCTACTTTCCTCTGCCAAGCGACTGCAGATGTCGAAGATACCAGGTTGTAAGGAGTAATTTCGCGAAGGACATGTTCGCGCGAAGCTAAATCGTCGTTCAGGAGCATTAGTAGTCACATATAAACATTACGCCTAACGAAGAGTTTAGCCTTTTCGGTATCGCTTGTTTCTGTTCACTGAACAGTCTTTTGCAATAGCAGGGGACTAATCTTCTGAAGAGATTGTATTTTTTGAGAGACCTTCCCACGATCACAGCGTAGAGACAGTGGACAGCGATTATTTAGTATTTTGATGCAGTGGATATTGTTTCAGTACTTCATGTTATTGAAAATACCTACCCGTCGTAAGAGGTAATGTAAGGTAGATGCAAGTAATATTTTCTGACAATTACAGCGAGGTATTTTAATTATTTGCTCTGTTGCAGTTTTCATAGCGCAGCACAGAGAGATGGTTCGTGACTCTAGCGCATTCTACGTACGTGAGCGCGATTTGTTGCTGTCTTCGATCACCAATTTGACAGTTCCTTTTTTGAAAGCCGAGCTAAATAATTTTCACGCGGTCGCTGACTGTATATCACTGTACTAATCCTGATGTAATTTTATACAAGTTTAACTTCCTCGCTTTTGGCGCATAGGAATTTTCCAAAATTTAGATATGTTACATTTTTGAATGTATTAAATGCATAGCCGAAATAAAACGTTGTTTGAATGGATTACAAACTATCTTATTTGAAATTTGAAATTCAAATTTCGCGCTTTTCGCCGTATTGGCCAATCAGATCATTCAAATTTAATTTGATTAGAGCAATTAGCGCCTGAAAAATAACTGCCGCTATTGCAGTGGCCTATTGTTCTTTTGCCTAGTTTTTACGCGGACCATTACTTAAATAAATCTCAAAGATACATACTGAAGTACTTAGTGTCAAGATTTACCTAGTTTTGCTGTTCTTACATTCGGATTTTACAAAAAGATTCCCAGATAGTCAAAAATTGGCCAGTCTCCCACTTCCTTTTAAGTAGCCCCTAAGAGGACAACTGGACTAAACGTTAATCAAAATCATGGAGCGTTTTTTTTTTCAGAGTCAGTTTGAAATATGAGAAAAATACTCTTTTACCTTATGTGTACAGGATAGAATACGCTTAAGCAGAACGTCGTCTTTATAAAATGGTTTCTTTTCTTTTGTTCCGTAAAAAAGGCAGGAGATGGAAGAGGAATATTAATGTTATTCTATAAGGCATATCGCACCTGTAACAACGAGTTCAGTAGTACTCGAAATTTCTGCTACCCCTTGTTTTCCTTCCAAAGTGCATTTAAAACGGTTAGAGTGCTCAAAACTGGCTCCCTCTATCACGAAAGTGGCCCGGCCTTCCTTTGTTTTGCCGTCATATTCTGGTAGTATATCGGAGTTAAGTTTAACAGTGCCATTCGGGTATTCCACTGCAAGCGGATAATAGTTGTCCTCCGCATAAACAGTCCATTTGATACGTCTTAAATCTGCTTCTTTATTGACTGCTGAATAGTCCCCTTTAAGTGCTACATCACTCCCTTCCAGAACATAAAGAGTTTTCTCTGGTGTTTGTGTAAACCGAAAAGCTTCTCGTGGGAAGGGAGCACCTCCTGCAAACGTTAAATTCAGTTCAAAATACCAAACTTGGACTCAACGAATGATTATATTGATGTAGAAATACAACCGTTAAACCGTTAGTGAGAATGGCAATACAATACCATTGCACACATGTGACTAAATCGACCCAATCTTATCCGTGATTTCATTATGATGGATGCAGTGGTTGAGTGTGATAGAGAGGTTTTAGTTCCAATTCTTTAGCACAAGTTGCGATAACAATGTGTTTAGACCGAATTTATAGCATTTTTTTTCTTGTAAGGCTTCCGGGGCGAGTTTCATAAAACTGAACGTCCAGCGTAACGTCTAACGTAAGACGTTCAGTCCAGTTTTCTTTCGTTCCGTAAAAAAACTAGGAGATGGAAGAGGAATATTAATGTTATTTTATGAAGCATACTGCACCTGTAACAACGAGTTCAGTTGTACTCGAAATTTCTGCTACCCCTTGTTTTCCTTCCAAAGTGCATTTAAAACGGTTAGAGTGTTCAAAACTGACTCCCTTTATCACAAAAGTGGCCCAGCCTTCCTTCTTTATTCTGCCGTCATATTCTGGTGGTATGTCAGAGTTACGTTTAACAGTGCCATTCGGGTATTCCACTGCAAGCGGACAATAGTCATCCATTTGTTAAAAACAGTCCATTTGATACGCCTCAAATCTGCTTCTTTATTGACTGCTGAATAGTCCCATTCAAGTGCTGCATCACTCCCTTTGGTAACATAAAGAGTTTTCTCTGGTGTTTGTGTAAACCGAAAGGCTTCTTGTGGGAAGGGGGAACCTCCTGCAAACGTTAAATTCAGTTCAAAATAACAGACTTGGACTCGACGCATACATGAATATAATGATGTAGAAATACAACCTTTAATCCGTTAGTGAGAATGGCAATACAATACAATTACACACATGCAACTACATTGACCCAATCTTATCCGTGATTTCACTATGATGGATGCAGCGGTTGAGTGTTAAGAGAATTTTCAGTTCCAATTCTTTAGTACAAGTGGCGATGACAATGTGTTTAGACCGAATTTATAGCATTTCTTTTCTTGTAAGGCTTCCAGGGCGAGTTGCATAAAACTGAACGTCCAGCGTAACTTCTAACGTAAGACGTTCAGTCCAGTCAAAGTCACTATTTATGAAACTCCACCCTGGTCAAACTAGATACAACACGGTTGAACATTCGTATGATATGTTAAACGCGTTTGCCCAAAGTTTCACTGCCATATAAAATCAAACAACAAAGTAGTATTCAGCCATGTTGAATAAGGTTGAATCCGTTTAACCTATTAGCCTTATGTCTTTTTTCTGACATATGCACAATATGTTTTACACCTGAAATAAAAATAACGAAATGATTTTATTGCTCCCCCCCCCCCCACCCATCAAACAAAAAAAAAAGTAGAAAAGAAAATGCCAGGTGCGATGGTCTATAGGCAATCATTGCAAAACAAAAAAAACAACGACATAAAAAATCAATTGTTAAGAAACCAGAAACCAACGCATGACAAACGTCGGTGATTTCAGAGAGAGTTAACGTGTTTCTCTAATCCTTTGCGAGACGTTACGTAAGAGGGAAGTCTGGACTTGTTTTTAGACTATGTGATAAGTTATGCTCCCGAAATTCAACACTACTGCTAGGCATAGGTGATTGGAGCTATTTTCTAATTTGGTTTATGTGATTTCCTGTGTATCGTGTTCAGTCCCATTGTTGTTCCCAAAGTTCATTCTTAGCAAAAATGAAAACCTATCTTCACCCTCTCAGCATTCTTGTAAGGATTCATTTGATATACAGTGTTTTTACTGACCAAAGGTTTCAAAACAGCCGCTCCAAGACTGTCAAATATAGCTGACGTCGAGATTGAAAACGAAACATCTAGAACCTGGTCGGCGACAATTTTGTGCAAAACATAGACTTTGAGCAGTCTCTCTTTCCGCTCAGCGATATTCGAGGGAAACAAACAAGCGAGCAGCGCGAAAATCGCTTGCGGCGTTGAAACGTGACGCTTACTATACTAGCGGCTCGACACGCGTGTCACGTTTCAACGCAGCAGACAATTTAACGCGGCAGGCGATTCGCTCGAGCTTGTTCGTTTTCCTCGACTATCCCTGAGCGGGAAGAGAGACTAGACCCAGGTCAGAGTACTCGTAGTCTATGCAAAACATGAACAGGGTGATTGTTTGAAATAAAGGACCTAATCAATACGACAGAGGAAAATGCACTCCAAATGAGTCAAAACGCTTTCTGCTGTCAGGTTTACATCGCTCTCAAATGAAATGATCGTCTTTTGCTATTTCATCTGTATGTTTGTACACACGATTATCAATAAACCTCAAGAAAAAGGAAGCGCAATGAACTTACCGGCGTGTGGGATGAAAAACAGCATCCCTAGGAACATTCAGCAGACTTTAGGTATTCGAATAGAACTTGCAAAACCCATCTTCTCCACGTAAAGGACACGTTGTTGTTTTAATGAAATTACAAAATGACCTTAGTTATAGTTCATCTTCCGTATAAAGCCAATGTCACGTGATGTTACCTAGTTTACGGAGAGTTGTATGACACTAAACTATTAATTCTCTTTAGGTGAAATCAACATGTCTTTCACAATGGTACGTTTTATCATCTCATAAAATTGTGGTCGGCTTTGAAATCGGCTTCAATAGCATGTGTTTTCTCAGCCCAGGGCGAACACCTACAGAGTGCTGTATTATTATTGCAATTCTGTTACTTCCG
Source organism: Siderastrea radians (assembly GCA_964017195.1). Classification (NCBI taxonomy): domain Eukaryota; kingdom Metazoa; phylum Cnidaria; class Anthozoa; order Scleractinia; family Rhizangiidae; genus Siderastrea; species Siderastrea radians. The sequence continues at coordinate 15,633,088 of OZ024895.1, forward strand.
AATGCGGGTATGTACGATTTTGTATGACTAAAGTTCTAGAATTTCAATAGGCTTAAGATCACTTTTAACAATTGCAAACGTTATTGGAACAGAGGAAGATGAATGTATCGTAAAGTTCAAAGTACAGTTCAAATTTTGAGAAATATGCACTTGCTCGCAACAGCAAAAAAGCTAATTTGCTTATGTTAAAGCTCAATGTGAAAGAAAACCTGAAATGTCCAGGGGCGGGGGAGAACACTCCAATAGAGCCTGGCACTTTTTTTTGTATACCCATGTTCCAACGATAGATGACGTCACATCCGGTCCGAAAGCCTACAACTTTTTCCACGAGCCGGAAAATCAAACTAGACGGCTACAGTTTTGTTCATTCAATGAGTAAAATGGCCATATTTTTCAATCGGCTGCAAATTTTCCTTTTATTTTTCGCGAAGATGAAGACAAATATGTACTCTTTCCTCTCATTTAATTGGTTAAACGAATAGACTTGTGGTGTTTTTGAGCCTTGCCTTCTCTGAAAGATGTCGGTATTTCTTTCCCCCGAAGTTAAGAGGATTCTGTAAATCGCTGGAGATCATGAATTCAAGGTATGTAAAACTCCATTCAAATAGCCTATCCTGTAGAATAATAATTCGTTCTACACTTGTGGGAACCCCATTAACACTCTTCGTTTTTTGAGGAAACTGCTCAAGAAAACAAGCTGTTTTAATGAGCATACCTTCGTTCACTTATTTGACCGCACAAATAGTCAAAAGAATACCGAGTGTGTTTTATTTCCGTGGCTACCGAGAGTTTGCTTCTCCTGTTTCTTTATTTATTTCGTTCCCTAGTTAACACTATAATACCTATCCTCTGCTGGGATGAGTGAAGAACAGAAAACCCATTAAGTCTTAATCTCTTAAGGTTGGTTTTATTTTGGTTCTCCTCCAAATCCAACACTTACAAGTTCTTTGGGAATGGATCACTGACTACAGATAGAGATGGTGTGTCTGGAGGAGAAATTCCAATGTTTTTTGTAAAAATATTTCTAGACAAACCCTTTTAACTTAGATTAATTTCCACGGCCCCGTTGAACTTAATAAAACCTTGAGACCTCAATGCCCCCCCCCCCCATTTTAAGCAAAATCAGTCATATATCTTCAAGGACCCAAGCGTAGAATGACCTATCCTTCTGTAGTAAAGACTTCTTACTGTTAGATTTATAACCATTTTAAAACCATTGTGTAGTTCCAGAAAAAATCCATACCCCCATGGAAGTCATTGGAAATTCCTAGGGGGTGGGGGCCTCAAAAGCCAAAATTTTAGAAGCAAGGTATAAAGCTTAACTGAAATTTCTTGGGGGAAGGGGGGGGGGGGCAAAACGAAAAACCTTCTGCAGGGGGGAGTGTGCATGTTTTCTGGAACTACACATTGAAGATTGGTTGGGAAATCATTGTTAGCAATCAATCAATGAGCCCATGACAGACAATTGAAAAAGAGAATGAATAGTGAGTATGACAGTGGAAGTAAATGAAAACAACTGGCTTGTTTGAAAAGAAGCAATTACTCTTCAACAAGAACAATCATTGTCTTTATAACTTTAATGAAGTTGTAGTTTACCGTATTTATGATAAGTTGTAAACAACACAATGTATAGATCAGTTCACTTATCCTAGGACTGGTCTATCCATAGTTATGCAGAGCTTTCTGTCTTAACCTTAAGTCAATAACGTCAGACACATGTAGAAAAGGATTCTTAAGTCCTTCATTGTATTTTCTGGTACCATAAACCTACCTTTATACTGACATTACTTTGTTTAGTTGTAATTGTTTACTATGGTCCATCAGTTTTAATACCAAATTTGTTTTGGTTGTCAGTTGGTGTCCTAAAATCAGAAAGGCCTTAATCCTCCACAATTTGCTATTTCCTTTTTCAGGAATCCAACTTTCTCCTCCAGCTACATGTACAAGTTCTTTGTATTTAAAGACCTGTCCCTTAAATAATTATCCCTGGAGGTACAGAGAACAGCCACTGCTCCCAAAGTAAAGAAGGTGCAAAGCAACAGAAATGGCAACCAACAGATGTCCTTATCTTAGTCTGTACATTGCCTAATTAAAGTAACATTCACCACTAACGAACAGTCTGTGAACAGTCAGCACTACACTATAACATTCATGTTGCATCAAAATGAACACTGAAGATGCCATTCTCCTACTCAGTCTCAACAACAAACTTTTGGTGGATCACAAATAATATGAATATAAACAGTCCAAAGCTGCATGTTGAAAACATACTTCATGTCTTCTTGATTTGTTGAAACCTGTGAAATAAAATGGAAAAGTACACTGTAGTCATTAGTTTTAAACCTTCATTCGGGGCTGTCATTGATGGCCAGGGATTTGGGATTTGGCCTGGCTATTAGCTAGACATGTGAGTTAACCCGGCTACTGGCTTTGGTAGAAACAAGATACATGTACATGCATGTTGACAACACAAGAAAATATCAGATCTCTGACTACTTTTCACATTTTACAATCTATTATCCACCTTTTACACCACCATTAGTGACAGCCCTGTTAATTTCATAATTACTAGACTTGGACATTAATGACTATTACAGTACTGTTTAATTGATGATAAACAAAATTAGCATTTGGCAAATATTTCTGAGCCAACAGTTTAAGGTTTACATTAATACTACTAGCCAATATTTTTTTGGACCAAAGCAAATACTGTCAAAGTAAATTTAATTTTTTTTGTAATAAAATTTCGATATAATGCACGCTCTGATTGGTTGAAACATTATGCTTTATCAGAGTACAGATGCACGGCGTAGCCTGTGACGCCATTCTGTGCGCACTGGCAAGCTGAAAACCTTTCTTGCGCGCGCTTGCAAGCTAGTAACAAAATTTGTTTTCTTGCAAATTAAAGCCAATTTCTTTACACATGTGAGCAAAGCTATGTTATAAAACAAATAAAAAAAAGCCAAAACCGTGCTCTGTTCTGTGATAAAGCACGCAAGGAAGTGACGAGAGCACTCAAGAAGTAGGGAGAAGCACTCGCCTGCTGCTTGTGTTCACCCGACACTTCTTTCGTGCTTTAGTCACTTCCTTGTATCTTTATCACAGAACAAAGCACGGTTTTGCCTTTTTTATTTGTTAAATAATCTTAAACAACAGGGAGTAGTCTCCCAACAAATTATTTTTTACAAAATGTGCTTCAAACCAGCAGAACGTTCACAAAGTAATGTGCTCAATACAAATCTGAAATTAAGCTGTATATTACCAGATTGAAGAAGGCAGAGTAGCCAACAAAATTATTGTTGGCTACTCAACCTTCAATCGTTTTATCTGCTTTTTATTTAAGCAATATACCGCACATTTCTATGGTTTATTGGCTCAATAAACCATGCGGGATGTTCGAAGAACACGTGAAGAGATTGCCGAAGGCGAACGATTTACAAGCTTTTCGAGTGTTATTCCAGCAACCTATTGTAAGTGGTTTATTGAGCCAATAACCCATGTGATTTACTGGTATAATAATCAACAGGTATTGACCAATCGCAGCGTGTGCACTATCTTCAGTTATTGAATAATAAAATGCATCTTATGGTTAAAATTTTCCTTTGATTTGAAAATTTACAAACTAATTTATTTTGTATTTTCCTTTGTCTTAGATCCAGTTTCCATAAGCTGAGACAAAAGAAAACAAAAACTAAACGGGTTTAAAATGTTCAAACCAAAGACAATTTTTTACCAAACATATACAGGGTATGTGTAATATGTACAGATAATACTGTATGTACCTTCAATTAATGTAAATAAATTTAAAAGCATAAACTTTGCTAAGGGTCTATGCAGGCTTTTTTTCCTTCATGTGAAGAGACCTGACAATTACACTTACTTTAAGTAAGTCCCCAAGTGTCTGTATAAGGAGACTTGATATATGTCAATACATGTACTATTGTTTTTTTTGTCATTTGATTTTATATTTTCAAGACAACAACAATGTAAAGAACAAAGACAATACCCACAGAACAAATTATGCACCATGTTTGAGTCAAGCCTTTTCAACTAAAGACCAAAGAATTCATGCAGTATCAGACACGCATTACCTGTATATAAAACTTACATGTAGTAGTAAGAAGCATTGGAATCCCAAATCCTTGCATATCATGGGGACATATAAATTGGGTGTATAAATAACTGGGAGTGAAAAAAAAACAGAACTAAATTAACAATGTTTGGTTGGAGAGGGAAAATCAGTTTTCGTCAAAATAGAACACAGGCAATTAAAACAGACATGTGAGGGCACTGTCAAGTGGAAGATATTTATAACATTGCAGAACATATGAAAAGTCTCCAAAAAGTCACTACACTTTATTCCCAAATATAAGCATTTATCACAGAGCAATTATTATGTCAGGGGTGTGAAAAAATCAAGTGTATATTAACTAATCCTGATGGTATAAAAATCACTGCTTCTCACCAAGTTATTTCTTACAGTCCTGCCAACCTCCAAAACATGCAAATCTGGAGACTTTGAAAAAAAGCCCAGAAAAACCTGGAGATTAGGACCTCAAACCTGGAAATTTCCAAAATATGTGTTAAATGAAAATAAAAATGGTAGATTTCTTGTTTCAAGTATTCTTTACCTTATTTGTGCTACCTATTACATTCTTTTGCCGCATTTTTTGAAGAGTCAGTTTCTGTTTCGCTGTCGACGCGAGGTGCCTGTTTGAGTTAACTGTTCACAGCTCTAGCTTTCAGAGATCCAAGCACACCTATGGTTCACGGTAATGAGGTTGGAATTGTACCCAGGTTTCCCTCAAACATTAGATGTGATAAAATTCCCGAAAAATTGGCCATTTTTAACATGGATTTTTCAATATTCCTTCATACTACCTAAATTGTTTGGCAATTTCAAGAGTTTCTGATTCACCGTGAGATTTGGAGGCCAAATCGTGAGACCGTGAGTTGATACCCCAAACCGTGAGTCTCACGGTGAAACCGTGAGAGTTGGCAGGTCTATTCTTTATTTTTTGTCATATTACAACTTTACATAAATAATACCCAAACAACACACCCACAACACACACATTACTGATACAAAGAAAGTTCTAATATAAACTATTCCCTGTTTAACAGTATTTATCAGCGTTTGCCAAATGTCAACAGTTTAAGTTGATCCTAGGCCACAATGAATAAATTTTGTCCACATAACCGAGGATAAGCTGAACAAAATGCCTTGCAAGGCATTTATCCAAACCATTTCAGCTTGTAGGAAACAAAGTTTCATCACAATTTTGCACCCAGAGGCAAATTCCTCACTGCGTGTGGTAGACATGAGAAACTTGCTGAGCCAGATTTATCACTAAGGTTGCTCACTTGGCTTCAAAGGTTGGTGTTCAAAAAAGCATCTGGTAGTCATCTCAGTGAAGTAGTAACTTTCTAATGCAGTAGAAAAACTTGTAGAATTATAATGTCCAATTCAAGCCAATTCAAGCTGTCTTTCTCCAGATTTCCAAAACAGGGACAGAAGACATCTGGCATTGACAGAAATCTAAACTGAAAAACAGTACTGCATTTCACGCACTTATTAAATTGTTTGAAAGTTGTTAGTGCGTTGCTCATTTCAGGGTGGCACCAGAAACTCCTAAGGACTTGAAACGTGTAACTCGCATACGTGGTTTTGACTGATGCTCGTAATTATTCATTTTCGCAAGTACCATATTTGGAACATGAGGCGAAAGAGAACTGACCAATCAATTTCGTGAACGACGAAACGTGATTTCACACCAAGTTCGCCCGCTTGCTCAAAGAATGGCTGGCAAACAGGGGGAAAACAAGCCGACAAAGCTTTCGAACGTTGGAACGACAAAGCGAAAAGAAATACTGGTTTCGAAGACCGAGCAGGAAGTTTTTCAGGCAACAAAATTGGTAATTGAAACAACATCAAGCAAACCGCTGGGGTTAGAAGTAGATCAAACTAGTCTAGCGTTGTGTTTACGATTTGTTTCACCGCGGCACTATCAAGAAATGTTCACAAAAGGTAGGTTTTACACGGAAAATTTTTGACACCAAAATATCAAGACATGATACAAAAATATTCAACACAGTAAAATTGAAGAGAACCGTTTAATAATATTAAGTGTCACATGTCACACATTTTCGGTTGTTCGCTACCAAAATCAAGCTAATAATTAAGAACTTAAGCTTAACTGAATAAGAAAGGACGACATTTTTTCGGCTTTAAAAGCTTACTACACAAAATAACATCGTTTTACCTGCAGTTGATGTAGCTCTAAGTTCAAGCAGTTCCAAATGTTCAAATAAAGAGATTGTAATGCAAAATAAGTTGAATGTTTGATTCATTGTTGTTTTGACACGTCCGCAGCCTCTGAACCTGTAACCACTACGTTTTGTGTTCGTTTCCACTCTCCATCTTCAATGCTGAAATCAAACTGTAGCTTTAATCCACTTTGGACGATGAATACAACAATTTTTCAGGAAACGTCAAACTTGTACCACATTTTAGAACCAATATTTGGAAGTCTTTTTCAAAAAATTATTCTCGGATGTTCACTTCGGAGCAGTTTCATTGATCCATTCAGCTTTGCAAAGAAACGTTGCAACACGGTTTTGGCGCCTTTTTCTTTCAGTCATGTGATCGATTATTTTCCCTTTTTTCCTTTCTCGTTTTTTTTTCTCGTTCCTCCTTGATTTTTATGGTAACTAGTGATTGAGTTTTGACTCAACTGCGCTTTTGTATCACTTATAAGTTCAATTTTCAACGGAAAGGAAATGAACTGCAACATCGTAGACTGGAGCGAGGGGTTTCCAAATATGGTAGTTTGAAAAATGAATATTCACGAGCATCGAAAGCGAGTTACACGTTTCAACTCCTTATGAGTTTCTGGTGGCACTTATTTAAAACTTCCTATTTGGGAACATGTGCACAGTACTATGTTCACAAATAGCAAGTAAGAATGACAGCAATAACAAGCCATATTAGCATTTCAGCATTAACAATGTCAAGAAACAAATAAAAATCGATAGTGCCACATTGTTGCTGGGATGATGCAGCACTAATACAAGGGCGGCACTCTTTCAGGTAACTACAGTAAGTAAGTGGTAATGTTGAGAAATGCGATAATGCTTTCACCCACAACTTTGCTGGTGTAACAATACTAGACAGGGTCCCAAAGGGGTTTAGGGCTCCAGGGCTCCGGCCTAAAAAATGCAGGGCTGACCAGGGCTCCAAGATGGAAAATTCAGGGCTCTAGGGCTCCATTGCTTCACTCCAGGGCTCCATTTAGCCAAACAGCATTTTTGTTCGGGCTCCAAGTTGAGAGAGGCTTTGGGCTCCAGGCTCCACGACAAATATTTCAGGGCTACAGGGCTCCATAGACCCCTCCTTTGGGACCCTGACTAGAAGTATTTTCTCTCTCATATTAAACTCCACTGAAAACACTACCAGGTACCATCTTGAACTCCAAGCTGTGAAGTCGTGAGCATGACACACAGCCAGATTCTGCACACAGAGAAGAATTTGTCTCAGAAGACAAAGTCTATAAAAGATGTTGGATATTTTCTTCATGACATCATTTGAGGGGAAATTGTTATAAAAGCTTTGTTACACACGAGAGGAAATTGCTAGCAAAATGCTTCAGTGTGAGGCAGTTAGTTCTCTTTTTCCTTATGTGTGTAATTGTGTGTGTGTAATTGACAAACTAGATTTCGGTTATTAAAACGCCAAACATTTACCAAACGATAACATTAATAAAGATTTAAGATTACTCCAGCACAATTGCAAAGTGGCCTAATTTCCCCTGGGAAACCGCAAATATGCAATGTAATCCATTTTTCTTTATGGCATAAAGGCTTTTTTATATAAAGCAGCATAAATCTTGGCAAGAACGTCATGCTAGCCCACATATAAGGCACTAATAACATTACAATCCTATATGAATATAAACACCAACTGATTAACGCACGGTCATGTTAAAACGCAGACTGCAGACTGTGCAGACTGCAGACCACGCAGACTGTGCAGACTGAGAATTTTTTTTTGATTTACCTATTATTTTTCAGTTTCTTTTACCTTGGTTTGCTGAAGGGGTGTTTATAGCGGTCAGAAATGCTAGAAGAATTTCTAGGGTCTGCTAGCTTGGAGTGGCCCAATGGGACGAAGACTCACAATTTCTTGCAACGGTTTCCTCAAATTTACATGCAGCTTTTCCTCCATTCTCACTGACTAAAGTGATATGGATTTGGAATTTTGGACAGAAAAAAACGCTAACTCTGGTTTGTTTTGTCGCACGGTGTCGCTACCACAAAACAGACAAAAATAATCAAGTTGTTGTCAACACTGTGTAAACATTTCACTTGCATCGTTTCAAATCCATTCGAAATTGCTCAATCGCTATCTCCTAAGTAAAACTTACATTCAAATTGCTGAGAAAAGATTTCAGCGAATGCGACTCGATTTTTATTAGCGAATGTAAAAGCGAATAGATTTTTTCCGATATAAATGCCAAGGAGCCACAATGGCGGAATAGCGAATGGGTTTACTGGGGAAATGCAAGTTTCGTGGCAACATCCAATACTGGAAATTAAAAATTTCATAACGTTCGGAAAGGCAGTGAATGGTTCATCTTCCATTGCAAGGCTCCTTTGCTCTTCTCTAACGCCAAATAATAAGCAAAGTGGTGATCTGTTAAGTTTGCGGGAGAAAAAAAGACAGAACTTCAGCTCCACCAAAGCCGTAGGAAATGGAACTGTAGGGTTTGCGTGACAAGGAGCCGTGCACTCAGTCTATTGGCAAACTTTGGCTAAGGTAAGAGGCGCCACACAGTAACATTCTTAAGCTCGGAAACTTCATAAACTGCAAAACCAAAATGCACTTTTAAATCGCCTGGCTAAAGATATGAAATACTCCCAGAAGGTGTGTATTGTCTTTATGTCGAAATTGTTCGAGAATTTCTTACTGCGTAGTCTTCTATGCAGTCGTTGTTAAGGTCGTCACGCAACGCTCCTCCCTACCTGCGGGGCATACATTTTTTTGAGAACACGACCAAAAGTGAAAAGTTCTTAAAAGTACAATAAATCAAAGTTTACTTTAAAAACTACCAGTCTGCCTAGTCTGCGTAGTCTGCACAGTCTGCACAGTCTGCAGGCTGCAGTCTGCGTTTTAACATGACCGATTAACGCACCTACCTCCACTAACACACACTTTCATTCACTTGTACTCACTTTCCTTCATTTGTACTCACTTTCCGTCATTTGTACCCACTTCCCTTCACTTGTACTCACTTACCTTCACATTAGCGCCTTATATGTGGGTTAGCATGACGTTCTTGCCCTATATGTGGGCTACCATGACGTTCTGGCCTAAATCTTTAAAGGAAGATGAAGAAATCGAATACCAACCTTGTAGCAGCATGCCACGGGGGTGTAATTATGTAGCGCTCCCAGCACTTTACGTCGAGTGTTAATAACCTTCCCGATGCTAACACTTCAAACTGTGACTTCCAGCGTTTTCACCATTATATTCCACCCAGGATAGGCTATTTTAATTAATGCCTTCAGTGGATCAGAAACCGCAAGAGCCAAAATCTTGAACGCCACTCGTTTTGAAAGTGCGAAAAAAATCGCCATGACATTCCCCGGAGTTGTGTGTCATTTATCGTCAAAATGATACTCAGCATATTTGTTTTGCTAAAATATTGGCTAAAATAGGTGGCAAAATACCTCTGCAACATCGATAATACACAACATACAAAATGATGGTTCACTGTTGGTGAAAATAACGAAGAAACCAAGTGGCACCAAGCGTCCATCTTGAACCTTTGCTGATCAACCAGTTCAGCGCTTTTTCCAACCGGATGTGACGTCATATATCGTTGGAACATGGGTATACAAAACTTTGAGAAGTGTTCTGCCCCGCCAATGTGCCTGGGCCTTTTTTTGTTTCTGAGCCTGAGCGGGATGGGGGGGGGGGGTGGGGGGGGGCGGCTATAGATCACGAAAAGTATTCACGCTCTTGTGATGAAACTTGGCACAATTTTAGCACGTCATAAGCTTAACAGATTGGGTTTATGGCGTGTCGATTATGACGTTTCAGGACGTCACAACGACGTGACAAACCAGCCAATTTAAATTTTGAGGCCGCCATCTTGAATCCCAAACCTGCAGTCATACAGTTGACATTGACGAGATAAAAAAATATATGGATTTGTTCTAAACAACATACTTAACCAAAACAAGCACAAAAAAGTAAAGGATTATCTTCTTCTTACAAACAAAGGGGAAAAACTGAAAATAGACTGAAAAAAGACAGAAAATAGTCAAAATACACTCCTGATGAGATGGTTGCACTGGAAACGTCAATCGTCATAGTCACGTCATTGGTACACGAAAATTTCTCTGATAAAGTTCAGGAAAAGTCACGAGACTTTGTGATTATTCGTCTAGCCGTTTAAAAGTTATAAGTCGTTGAAGTCAGCGCGGGCAAGCTAAATAGGGTTAACTCACATTTTTTTCTATTAAATTTAGTTGGTAAATAATAATAATATACAAAGCTTATGTAGCGCTTATTACAACGTCTCTAAGCGCTTTACAATTCTAAGAACTAGGTAACAACTGAGAGTTAATGCAAATCTTAGATCACTGAAAAGCCATAATTAAAGTAGGACACCAATGCTACATGTGGAGATGCGGTGGTGTAGTTGTTAGCAAGTTGGACTTCAGATCTGAAAGTCGGCGGTTTGAGCTCGTCTCGGCGATCGTGTTGTTTCCTTAGATTAAAGACTAGACCCCACATTGTCCCTCTACACCCAGGTGTATAAAATAGGCACAGGCGCCATACTGCTGAAGGTAACCCTGCGATGGACTAGCATCCCATCCAGGGGGGGAGTAGCAATACTCTCAATTGCTTCATGCTACAGAAACCGGGGTAAGCTCCGGCCGTGTGGGCCTCCGAAATAGAGTTGCAAACAAGCAACATTGAGTTCCTCTGATTTATAATTTATTTCTTTGAGCTAAGGCAGATCAGTTTTTAAATTTTAAGCTCACTTGTTTGTATGTACATTGTACACTAGTACTAGTTAAACTTGTTATAAACTTAAGCAAAATTTTTTCTGCCTTACAGACGCCGCTACCATTAAGAGCATTTCCTCATCTATGTCCAAGTCATGGATTGGTCAGGCAGTGAGGCTGAAATGTCTATCAGATGGTGTTCCTACACCAACCCTGTCCTGGTACACACCTGAGGGAACCAAATTAAACCCTGTCAAGGCTAAAGAAAACTCAGTGGACGTGACAATGAATTCTGATCAAGATTCTGGACTCTATAACTGCACTGCTGACAATGGTTTTGACCCTGCCTCTGGGATGGTTCATATCCAGCAAATGAGTGAGTAGAGAGCTATTGTGCTTTCTGTTTCTGTGTCTTTTTTAGGGGTAGGGGATCTGTTTCACTAATTCACAGCATGAAATTTTAAATTTAAGCTTTCGTAATGATGCGTAAAGAAGGCGAAAGGATCCGGTTTACGCATCTTTACAAGGTTCCTTACCATTGCGTACAAAACGTCTTTACATATTGTGTACGATATTTCGTAAATGCTCCGGAGAGACACTGGCCGTGTTTTCACGAGGTAGGTTTTTTCGCTTAACATTCCTCAGAGGTGGCTGTTTACCAACCAACTTAAGGAGGCTCGCAACAGTTTTTTTGGCCTTGGAGTGTACCTTTTGAAGTCAAAATTTCGCATAGAAGATAAACTTCGATTTCCTTGATACTACACCACCTTTTCAACAAGTGATCAAAGTTTATTTTCTCGCTGGTTTCCTAGCAACAGCTGTCACCATAGCAACGGTAATGGGCAACCCCTCATTTTAAATAATGTCGAATACCTCGAAAACTAGTCAGACACTTTATGACGAAACTTGAACTATTTGAACTACTCAACCAACACAACTTGTATGCGAAATTAGGGAAAAATCTGTAAGAGCGTTTTCTTGTAAATCATGATTCATTTTTTACGGGTTGATTTTGGTCATTGGGGCAATTTTCTCCAATATTTCAAGAAAGATAAACTTTAACACTTTCTCTTTTCAGTTGAAGGATCTTTTATGATATCAAAACATTCCTAATGTACATTGAGCTTCCTAGATGGCTGTGATTTTAAGACATTTATATTTAAAAACTGCTAAAATGCAGCGCAAATCAGCCAAAAAGTCCGTAATTTGCATAAGTAGAAATATTTCTAAACTGCCCTTACAGATTTTCCTCTTAAATTGATTGACGTTAGAATAATAATTCTTTTTGATGTTCCAGTAAGTTTTAGGTTGAATAAACATTTCTGTTATTAGATAAGAAGGCTGGATCTTGGTCAAGTTTCAGTCGTTATTACCTTTCAACGAGCAACAGTTTTATTTCGTTTTTTTCCGGTCTATTTCTCGGTTATTCACGTGCAATGAATATTAATACACGCTGCTCTTGTGTCCTTCTCATAATTAAAAAAAATATTCGTCTTCTGAGATTGTTTCTCGTCATTTTTCGGCCCCAGTGTAATGCCATCGTGGGCGTTAACATGTATGCAATCCGTAATTAAAAAAGCTAAAACGTCACTCAGTATTTAAAGAATAATGGCAAAGAGTCTCCAGGAAGAAGCTCAGAAGACGAAAATTTTTTATTATTATGAGAAGGAATTATAAATGCACGAGTTTAGAAATATTTCTATTTATGCAAATTACGGACTTTTTGGCTGATTTGTGCTGCATTTTAGCAGTTTTTAAAATCGCAGCCACCTAGGAAGCTCAATGTACATTAAGAATGTTTTGATATCATAAAAGATCCTTCAACTGAAAAGAAAAAGTGTTAAGTTTTATCTTTCTTGAAATATTGGAGAAAATTGCAGGAATGAGCAAAATCAGCCCGTAAAAAATGAATCATGATTTACGTGAAAACGCTCTTACAGATTTTTCCCTAATTTCGCATACAAGTTGTGTAGGTTGAGTAGTTCAAATAGTTCAACTTTCGTCATAAAGTGTCTGACTAGTTTTCGAGATATTCGATATTATTTAAAATGAGGGGTTGTCCATTACCGTTGCTATGGTGACAGTTGTTGCTAGGAAACCGGTGAGAAAATAAACTTTGATCATTTGTTGAAAAGGTGGTGTAGTATCAAGGAAATCGAAGTTTATCTTCTTTGCGAAATTTTGACTTCAAAAGATACACTCCAAGGTCAAAAAAACTGTTGCGAGCCTCCTTAAGCGACTTAACCAGTCCGGATCATCCCAATATTTTAGGACAGGCGTGGCTCGCGTTTCAACCAATGAGAATGCAGGGTGCGATTCGAGTATCGCGTTTCAAAACAAACCATAAAAATTCAAGATGGCGGACGAAGCGAGAGCCGCGAGAGCTTTATAAGCTTTAATATACGTTTCTTCGGAAGGTATATACATCACGAGAGTGCTCGAATTGAATTAAAGTTCTGCCATGAAGAGAACCGTTGTTTTTGCATTCATTATCACAGACAAAACTCCTTGGATAACGTAGTTTGTCCTCGGACGGAAGAAAGCGTAACGAACACAAAATTTGGAACTGCGAGCAACGATGGTTTATCGAACTACTTTTTATCTTTCTTTGGAAAGAGATCATAGAATTGGTAAGCATATCTGCTCTCTGTTATCATCCTATTCTATTGGATCGTTATTTTTCTGCAGCACAGAATCGATTTAGATGTTCAAACTTAAATGCTTCTTCTATAGAGCGATTTGTGGGTTAAAATCGACAGGACACCCATGTTTGCATGTTGTAACCTCCTTTCATTTCAAATAAATTTTGAGTGAACTCAAAAAAAGCTGTATTCCTTCTTGTCCAACTACTATAGATTTATACTTTATGCAGTGAATAATACAGAAATGGTCAGGGTTGACAGGGGGAAGATTCCTTCATCAGTTTTATTCTTGGTTGATTTTAATAGATCTTTTGGTGTGCATGTACAGTAGTTTCAGATTAATTTGACATCAAATTCAATCAACTGGAGAGTGGGTTATTTGTGTTGTATTTTAAAAAATGTGTAAGAAGTAATAGTGAATAAGAATGAATAAGAAAAATGTACCAAGAGGTTGAGGTTTTGTCAAGGTTTTCTTTGAAATTTAAATAAAGTATGCAAAACAAATGCAGTCTTGAAAATCTACTTTCTTTATTTTTTCCAGCCTGTACAGTATTCTCAACCTCTTATCCACCATGTACAGTATTTTCTCTCCAGTGAGTTTCTGCAATAGTTGGTAAACCAGGATCTCGCAAACGACTCAACATGAGTTCAACAGTTTCTGGCGACAGGAATATGCCAGAGCCAGTAAGAAAATTGTTAGCAGACAAGCCAATACCAGTGGTACTGGATGGAGACATGTTTAGGGGGCCAAATGAGGTTTGACTGCATCTAATAATCCACCCCAATAAAACACTCGAACAAATAAATATTTTACTTGACCCAAATTAGTTTTATTTTTTAGCAAGTTTGTCTGTATAAAATAGAAAAAAAGAATTCAATGTCTTGTTAATGTTAATGATGGTAACAATATGCATCAGTCAATTTCAGCAGGGTCCATGTCCTCCCAAGCCAACTCAAAGGCATGTTCAAATGCAGCAGGGTACATTAAAAACGAAGGAAAGTTAAACCTATCTAATCACCAGCAAGTTAGGTTGAAAACAAAAGAATGTCAGGTGCCCCAGGGTACACTCTGGGTTTGGCTAATACTCGACCCCCGGGATTCGAATGTAATAAAATGCCTGACTAGTGCCCTGGGGGGGGGGGGGAATGGGCACTGCTGCAATTAACTGATGCATAACACTTCAATTGTAATAGCCATTTAAATACATGCACAAAAAAAAGAGTCAACTTTTGTTATTCCAGCAGTTCACAGATTTTACCACGTCATCCGTATGACAGATTCAAACAAACATGAGCAGGTCTTGAGGGGGATTCTCTAGAGTCCCAAAAGAAACAATTAAAGCAGAAATGACACAAAAAGATAGCAAGCCTACTGTAAATTGGCCGGAAAACTTACATTTTCAGGGCTGGTTCCTAAGAAAAATGCCAAGTATACAAAAGCTCAGAGGCAGTGAAATGTTAGGTTCCCAAGCCAGAAATAAGGCACCCAGAAGTTTTGAATTGTGAATACAAGTGATTAATGTCTTTTCTTTTGTTTGTTATCACAATAAGCCCCTTATATCTCTCATGGATAGTTGGATGAGTGAAACACACGAGTAAGCGCAACAGTCATGCGTGGGATCTATTTTTCTTGCTCATTCGCATGGTTACCCATTTGACTATGCCCAAAAGAAATTACTGACTACTTGTAGTATATTTTTTCTGCATTTGTTGTTACAGTTCTGAGATAATGAATTCAGAGTACACTAATATGACAATCACCTTCTCTTGACTGTAATTTTGGTTTATATTAAAAGATGAATATTCTGAGGAAACAATTAGTACAGTATTTTCATCCTTGAAATTGCCTCTTGGCTGAATGCAGGATCTGAAACAAATGGCAGATTTAATCAGTGTTGACCACAACTGCTTTCATAAGTAATTTATCTGTGCATAGTTTTCAGCATAATAAATGGCAGAATAATTAAGTTATACTTCACACATACTTCAGTGCTAAAGAAAACAACAAATTACATACAAAGCCCATTCTCGTTAGCAATAAAGCAAAAACTGGTCAAAACAACACAGTTCAATCAAGTTACTCTCGAGTGTCACGGAACAGCGGTTTTGGATAAAAACAGTGCTTTGACTTCTGGAAAAGTCTACCGAAAATCTAGCTTGTCTACCATGCTGGCACTTGGCATGGTGAAATTTTATCGACATAAGAAACGGCAAAAATACTGCGAGCTTCACAAAAAATACGTGAAGCGAGTAAAAAACGAAAATTATTCACCTACCTTGAAATCACGACACAAAATGGCCCTATATCGTAACGTTTCTTCCACGAAAATTCGCAATAACACCGCCTCAGACCTTCTTCTTCCAAAGAATCAGGTTACTAGCGATGAGAAGTCAGAGAAGAAGACTTAAGGCGTTCTTGATGTGGATGCAGTCTCGAAGAAGAAACTATCGAAGGAAATCAACGTGGGTATTGGAGAGGCCGCAGTTCTGGTTTGAGCATATGGCACTAAGTCAATACGAAAATAACATCTGGCGTGAACATTTTCGGGTATCAAGGAAAACCTTTCGTTTTTTGTGTAATCTCGTTGGGCCACATTTAGTGCGACAGAATACAAGCATGCGACAGGCTATTCCAGTTGCGAGTGGCGGTTGCTTTGTGGCGTCTCGCTACCGGAAATTCATATCGGACAACGGGAATTACATTTGAAATTGGAAGATGCACAGCCCTTAAACTAAAAGATGAATTCTGCTTAGCACTTTCAAGAATCTCAGGGAAATTCATTAAGTTTCCTAAGGGAGAGCCCGAAACGAGACGTGCAATTGTGGCATTTCAAGATATCAGTTGCTTTCCGCAGGTTGTTGGGGCTATCGACGGATCGCACATCCCTATTATTGTACCAACTGAGGACGCAAATGATTATTACAATAGAAAACAGTTTCACAGCGTTATTTTACAAGGAGTGGCCAATGCACAAGGGCGCTTCATACACGTTAGTACTGGGTATGCAGGGAGCATCCATGATGCAAGAGTTTTGCGTATGAGTTCTTTGGTGGATGAAGTTCAGGATGGAACTTCTTATTGCATGAGTTTTTGTTGTAATTTTTGTTGTTAAACTGAAGCATGAAAACTGTTGCATGGAAACAATTAGACATTTTAAGAAACGAAAAACTGTAAAATATGAGTGAAATTAAAATAGAACTATTTTAAGAAACTTTTAGTTGTCCCCCTTGAATATTTTTGCCACCTCCTTCACCATAGTCAACATCATCTGCTGAGATTTTAAGGCTCTTTCAGGTTCCTTCTCTGCCAGCCGTTCAAAGAACTCGTGGTCTCTCCTTTGGCTTTCCTTTAAGAACTCAAAATAATTGGCGTTATTTTTGGCACTTTCTTCCCCTTTTTTTCTTGGGTCTTTTAGAAGGGGGTGTTTTCTTCGAAGTAGAAAGGCCGCCTAAATTCTTTCTTTTCTTACTGCTGTCATTTCTTGGTTTGCAGAAAAGGGATTCTGAAAAGGACAAATCCCCATTGACTTCCTCACTGGCTTCCTCCTCATCTGAGCTTTCTTTAGGTGTACCACCAGAGGATGTTTTATTAAAACCGGGCGAGCTTTCTTCAAAGCCACATTCCACCACGATCTTCGGTGAGATTTTGGGTCGACAACCAAGAACCTCGTTCATGTCGTCGAAGTAGGCGAATGACTCTCTGTTGTTGCCACTTTTGTTGTTGTGATCCTTAACGCGTTTAAACTCATCCTCAAGATTTTTTATTTTCGACTTGCATTGCGATCCAGTGCGAAAGCTTGACAAACCCTGATCTTTGAGCAGTTGGTTTAACTCCTTGGCAATATTCTCCCAAGCAGAAGAGTTGTTTCTCTTGCTTACGGGAAAATGGTCTTTCCAGACAGTTAGCAGATATCTTATTTCTATGTCCATCCAGTTCCTGGCCCTGCTCTTGTTCATCGCTTCGCTAGCGCTGGCACCGCTGGTACTTGCTTCAGATTCTTCTATCATCTCTGTGGAAAGTCTTGACGTTTTTGGTGGTTCTAGTGCTGGGGCAAGGAACTGGTTTTGTTGCCAGATGGGAAAAAAACTTGGGGCCACGTGGGAACTCAGGATTTCCCGCCTCATCAATTGGAGGTATTATGTACGGATTCCTACATGAAAAGAACAGTCTGTTATCTGAAAACCGAAGTCATCAGTCGACAGGAAAGAAACCAAGCGTATTTAGCAGCAAGTAGCTTACCTTACGTTCAGTGTGCGAGGAAAAGAACCATTTTGGTTTACGGCAAATGGAAATCTGTCAGCCATGATGGTTTTGACTTCGTCCGTCTAGTATTTCCGATTTTTGTAGGGGTTCTCAAATATTTGACCGCAAACGAATTCTTATTGGCTGGTGTTAATTGGCAACTAGCTTAAGCCATTTCCTTCGGTCGCTTAAATTTAATGAGAATTCTATTGCTCTTCTTAAGTCGCTTAAGTTTTAAGCGAGTAGACGACGCATCTGTTTTCACGGGATTTCTGGTCATCAGTCGCTGAGCGACTGAAAAATTCGCTCGTGAAAACACGGCCACTATAAAACGCAATCTTTACGCGTTGTGTAAAAAGATCGTAAAACCAACGTGTACGATTTTTTACGACTGGTTGTATGAAAGCGCGCATCGTAAAGAAGGAATTTACGATATTTGACGACTTGCAGTAAAAAATCGTTAAGATTACGTTTAAGATATTTTAAGACTTGTAGCAAAAAATCGTTAAGACGATGTTTACGATATGAACTTCTGTCCGTGTACTAGTGGTCGGGATTTGTCACCCTACGTAGTCACGACATTTCAAGGCACTTCAGTAATATCTTACGAACAATAAAAGTCATTTCTTGTATCTTATCATTACTTATTTTGACACACCTGTCACGAAAGCTGATTTCTCAAGGAAGTTTGTGATATTTTGTCATAAAAACGAGGACCATATATGTCATACAGGGAGGAACTACCAAAAAGCAACCCATGACAATTTTGCATCTTTTATTGAAATTAAAGTTCACATACACCTTCATTGGTACTTCATTGTTGGCAAACTATGACATTTGCTACTTTTAATTAGAGTTTTCTTTTCATACATATTCGCTGAACTGAGAGACAGAAAGAAAAGGGGATTCTGTCCTGGGTGGTAGCAATGTTCGACCTTCGGAAAAAATCAGATTATAAAACCGGTCCCTCTCAAAGTACTCAAACGTATGCTCTTTCAGAGCATCTGCTTTCAAGTACTTGAGCCAACAGCCCTAATGTCCAAGCTGTTTTGTTTGGATAATGATGATGATGATGATGATGATGACGAATGATGAGTTCATAAACACTTACATGTTCGTTGTTTTGCTGGTTTGGGCATTGCTATAATATTAAGCCAAGACAGAGTCCTCTTTTCGTCCAATCTTTCATAATAATCCAAAACCAAAACAGATAACTGGGTAAGAAAGGAAACTATTTCAAAGTAAACTTTTGACTCCAGATTGTCTTTCATTTCATTTAGTAATGACACCAATGGACAACGTTTTGTCATTTAGTTTAAGACTAGTCTTTAAAGTTTCTTTGCAGCGAAAGCCCAACTTGTTTTTTAAAGCTGACTTAGCCACATTACCAATGGATAGATACACCTAATTGCAATTTTGTTGTCTTATAAAAATGAGAAAAATAAAAGGGAAAAGGAAAAAGCCAAATAGGAATAAATTAGGCATGCTAACTGCATTCGTGGAATTCCTCTGACGAATGGCTAAAGCTCTAAGAGTCTATATGGAGGCCAATTTACCATGTATCAACTCAATTTGATATAAAATTGAAATATTATACTGTAGTGCATTAGTGCTTTAAGAATTATTAAGATCTGACGGTGTAATTTGCATGGCTAACTAATTCCTATTTGACTTTGTTTTTTTTTCTTCTTTCCTTTTTGAATGACAACGTTAATGCAATTAGGTGTACCTAGATAGATAGATAGATAGATAGATAGATAGAATCTTTTATTTTCCCACGGAATTTTATCAAATTAAAATATACAACATATTAAAATTTGTTTTACATAAAATCCGTACACGATATTATCTCAGAAACTAATTACAGTTAATTAATTAATTACAATATACTGCGATATAAGTATAATATGAAATTGCTTTAATAGATAGATAGATAGATAGATAGATGATAGATAGATAGATAGATAGATAGATATAGATAGATAGATAGATAGATAGATAGATAGATAGATAGATAGATAGATAGATAGATACAGTTATAACAAAATAAAATGATCTGTTATACCTAACTAAACTAATTAACAATTAAACAAAATTACAACTAATTACATACTAAAGCTGCTTTTCAAGGATGCTGTGTGAAGCATATTGAACTCATTTAAAACTGTGGTGACGCAGTTTACGTTTAAAATCATTTAAAGACGCTGCAGATCGTAAATCATGGGATAGGCTGTTCCACAACTTAGCTCCACTATAAGATAAGCTTTTCTTTAAATAATTGGTATGGGGCTGTGAAAGAGCCAATTTAATTTCAGTATTCCTTAATCGATAAGAAGTGATGTCGTCTCGAGACACAAATCTAGATCTCAGGTACTCAAGAGTCATCCCATGTACAGTTTTGTCACCATAATAGATGTCGATAATAATCATTAGGCCAACCCAGTGCCAGGAACAAATCACCGACATTATATTCATAACTGGCGGACTTTAAAATACGGGCTGCACGATTTTGGAGCTTCTGCAGTTCTTCAGAAAGACCGATGCCGCAGTTGCACCAAACAACATTACAATAATCAAAATGTGGATGAACTAAGCTGTTATATACATTTATTAATACATTAAAAGGTGTAAGATGTCGTATTCGTTTAATTGCACCCAAAGCAGAAGCAACCTTTTTGCAAATACTCTGTACGTGACTTTCCTAGTTTAAGTTTAGTTCAATATGCACTCCAAGAGATTTTGCAGATAACACTTGCAACACTGGATGCTCGTTTATACTGAAAGAATGAGTTTCGGAAAGCGTTGATAGCTTCTGCCTCGACGCAACTAACATAAACTCAGCTTTAGTTGAGTTAAGTGTAAGTTTACTGGCTGATGGCCATATAAAAACCCTGTCTAAATCACAATCATAGTTAAGACGATCACTTATGTGATTTAAATCTGCACTGGCAAAGGTTTAGCTGGTGTCGTCTGCATACATTCTAGGTTGTAAAAAATAAAAGCAATTTGCCAGGTCATTATACAAAAGAAACAATAAAGGACCTAGAATCGTTCCTTGGGTGAGACCACTTTTAACTAATTTTTGGGTTGACATGGATCAGTTAATTTGGCAAGTTTGGGTACGATTGTTTAAATACGAAGTAAACCATTCGTGATAGGAACCGCGTATTCCATAATATTGCAGTATCTTAAATAAGATATTATGATCGAAAGTATCGAAAGCTAAAAAAAACAACAGCATTGACGACGAGACCACGATCAATGTTCATTGCCCAGCTGTCTCAGTAAGATAGTGGTATACCTGGTCAAAAACTACCTGGTCATAATATGAGGGTATATCTATGACAAAATTCAATTGTTTGAAAAGGAAATGAAATTAGTCAAATCTAACATGTAACAAGTCAAAGCTGATAAAGAGAAAATCGTGGTAGAGGGATCGTATTATGGAAAGGGGCATCATCAAACAGGCATTACGAAAAAAGGCATCACGCTTAAGGCATCACGCAAAAGGGCATCACGAAAAAAGGCATTACGCAAAAAGGCATCACGCTAAAAGGCATCACGCAAAAAGGATCACGCCAAAAGGCATCTCGCTAAAAGGCATTACACTAAAAGGCATTACGCTGAAAGGCATCGCGCTTAAAGGCATCACGCAAAAAGGCATCACGCTAAAAGGCA
Organism: Siderastrea radians; assembly: GCA_964017195.1. NCBI lineage: Eukaryota > Metazoa > Cnidaria > Anthozoa > Scleractinia > Rhizangiidae > Siderastrea > Siderastrea radians. The sequence goes on from OZ024895.1 coordinate 15,654,667, forward strand.
TTACACTAAAAGGCATTACGCTGAAAGGCATCACGCTTAAAGGCATCACGCTTAAAGGCATCACACTAAAAGGCATCACACTAAAAGGCATCACGCTAAAAGGCATATTAACACAAAAAGGTATCGATTGGTAGTTCCAAACAAACTTCGAATGCACCCAGAAGATTTGAATGAGGCCAGGCAAACCACAAATATTTGAAGTGTCGCGAACACAGCGATTTTAGTAACCACAAGCTCAGAAAACTCGTCAAATACAAAACGAGAATACTTTTCTTAATCGCTTGGCAATTCTAAACAAATATGAATACTTCGATAAGCTTTGAATAAGGGCTACAGCTTACTCTTGAACCTCTATCCATACGAGGCTGCCGGGCATCTAGCCACTGCCTCGAAGAAAAACGTTACATCTGTATTCCGCGGAGTTCGCGGAAATTGTTGCTTATATAAAGCGTAATCTTTAGAAGCACAGACACTTGCATGTGTTCTTTCAAAGAATCCATTTTTCGGTCTCGTTTGTGTGTGCTCTGTTGATATATATCGAGCTTTGCATTGTTGCTCAGAGCCCAGTGCTTTTTTAGCGCGTTTTCCCTTTTATTTTAGCCTGGACTCCGCCTTGACTGATGACGTCACAAAATGAATTTTGAGTTTGAGGTAATAATATTGACATCAGTAAATGAATATTGAAACAAAATGAGAAATATCGGTAAACATTGTACCCGTATCAGATCGATTTGCAAAGGTAGTATCGTGCCACCGTTATCATCACGCATTCTTCCTGGCTAATGCCTTTTAACGTATTTAATGCCTTTTAGCCTAATGCCTTCTAGCGTTTTGCCCTTTTGCGTGATGCCTTTTAGCATGATGCCTTTTTGGGTGATGCCTTTTAGTGTGATGCCTTTTTGCATTCCCTTTTCAAACAATTGAATTTTGTCATAGATATACCCTCATATCATAAGCTACCCGTTCAAATACTTTGGCCACGACTGGGATTACCGATATTGGGCGGTAATTTGTGGGATCGTTTCGTTTTGCAGAATTTTTGTTTGATTGGGTAACCCTTTGCACTTCCACTCATCGGGAAAAATGCCAGTTAATAAGGATTGGTTAAATATTTAAGTGAGAGACAGCAATTAAATATTCAAAGCGCTCTGGTCACGTGACGTATTATCACGTGAAATTTGGCACTTTACGTTTTGACACAATCAAAGCTAACAAAGCTAACACAGGTTTGATATCCCGCAATTCTAATGCCCATTTCCAAATGACCCATACCAGAAGGTTTCTGGCCTCGTTTATTGCTTTCGATCTGATTGTGACTTGCTCTCACAGTGAGCTAAAATGTCTTTTTTTGGAAAGAACCACGTGACTAATGACGTCATCACACCAAGATGGATATAAGAGATATTTTACGAAAGGAGTGAATACCTTTTTTCTGGTGAAAAGGATTCTGGGAAGGTTCTTATAATTATAATATTGTTTTTAATTATTATTATTATTATGAACATTGCTGGAATCCTATTGATTTTAACCCTCTCTGGTGTTGCATCTTTTTCCAGAAAGCAAACTGCAAAAGCACATAGCACTTTGAAGAAGTGTTGTTTTGGTTCACAGATTTGGATCTTATGCCGTGGTTACACTTGAGCTTTTTACTGCGGTAACAGAGTTTACTTACCTGGGTAAATTTTTCTTGAGTGTAAACAACAATTAATACCTCAGTAAATGCCGCCGAAGACAAAAGAAATTTGACCAAGGTAAATGTAATAACTGTGCAGTGATTTGGCATGGTTTAGCTCGGTAAACCTAGGTCAAAATGACAGATATATCCGGTTGCGATGATCTGGTTGCTGTGGCATGTTACATTTATTAGATTTCCTGCGGAGTTCAGCCTTACTTCGTCACATTTCACGTTTTCGCTATGTTTTCTTCGAGAAAGATGGAACAAAAATAGCGATAATCCTACAATCTTTACGGTAGGCATTCCGAAATGTAAGCGACGATTTTTTCCTGCTTTTACTTCATTTAATTCGTACGGTATTTTGGGGTTAAACTTGTCGCATTTAAAAACAGATGATTTATTCCCGGGTATTCATTCTTGATCTTATTTCTTTCAAGGGAAGATGAGTATCACGAACGGCCGTAGCATACTCCTATCCGTATTTTTTGCCTCAGCCTGCAAGGCACGAATTCCTGCCACAGTTCTATGGCTTTCAGGCAATGCAGTCTTCCTTTGTTGTACGTCCTCCATCAGAATTGCCTGGACACAGCGCAACGCCCCCATACTCGCAAGAAAGCAGCCACAGCGCGGCGCAAAAAACTTAGGTTATTTGAGCCACTATAAACAACGTTCGAATGTACTATGGTTTAGTAACTTGACCTCGGTCAATTATAACCCCGGTAAACGCTCAAGTGTAAACACAGCATTAGTCACAGCACTGGCAAAAATAATGCAAACAAGAAAATAAATGAAGTGAACTATTTGCAAATAAATTACCAACTAACATCCTTTACTGTTTGCATTTTTTGCAAGTTGAGGTGTCCTTGTTGGGCAACAGATATAAATGCAAACTGTATTGATCAAAGGTCAAATATAAGTGCTGACAGCAGGTTTTATAGCGGTCTTACCTTTTTTAATGTCTTTCTGTTAAAGGTCAGGTACAGAGGAAAGACTGTCACTGGATTGGTTGGGTCTTCTGTGAACTTCACCTGGAGCTTCTCTGGTATCGCTAAAATTGTAACCTGGGGACTGAAGGACCCCAATTCACCAGCAATTCCCTATGATAAGAGACTGGTAGCTCTGAGTAAAAGTGGCCAAGTGGACAGGGCTCAAAAACGGCTGATTGGTTGAAAGATATTTCGTAAAAAGCGTCACAGAATTGCTACTGAGCATGCGTGTTGCTTTCTCACCCTTGAAAAGTTCAATATGGCGGACGGGCTGCAGTTGTTTTAGCACGGGAACCGCAATATTATTTCACTTTCAACGGACGATCGAAGTTACGTTAGATAGTTTTTTTAATCGGAAATGCTGTTTGAATCGATCATTGACTTCAGTGGCTTTCAAAAAAGCCATTTTGGCCGCCCTACACTGGAGAAACTGAATATCGGCAGTCCAATCTTGGATCAGGCTGCATCTTCTGATGGCGTTTAGGATTGATCTCGTTGTTTGATTAAAGTTTTATCTTCCATCAATATTTTTTCGTGGACAAGGCGTGCAGAAGGGGAGTGATCTCATGGTTGCAGGTCAGTAATTTATTGATGTACTATTTCATAACTGATCATCATGCACTCAATGGTTGTTATGTAGCCCTTAATTGCTGGTCATGTTTTTGCACATTTAATACACAAGTTTGTCGACGTGGATTGCTACTCTTTTACAAACTGACAAGTGCTTTAATAGCCGGAAGAGAGTGTTACCCGATGTTCAAATAATGCTATAACAGTCTACAAAAGTGCCCTTTTTCGAGATCACTGAAAAGCCTGTTGTGGTTGGTATTTTTGATACTTTAAGTCCACACGTGCACTATGACTCGTATGATGCATTTCTTTTTAACTGACAAATGCTGCTTTATGTTGTGTGTCGAATTCTGAAGAAAGCAAATCAAATAATTATTTTTGAATTTTGTCAATTGCAATTACTCAGTCTTTCTTAGATCAGCAACGCTGAACATGTTTATTTGCTTTATTCATTGGTTAACATATTTAATCAACACACTTGTTGATCAATACACGATGTCAATTTCTGCTTTTTGTTAAGCTTTGCTTGTGCTCATTGATTTGTGTATTGTTAGCTTTACCCATATACTTCGTTCCCATGAAGATCCATACCACATCTTGGTCAGCATTTTACTTGTTTTGCAATTTATTTGTATACTTGAACCAGTACGCCACACCACAATTGTTAAAGTAAAACCCTAGTATGATTGCTAATGGTGGACAAAATATGTATGGTACAAGTGGTTTTTGCATTTAGGGGGTATTCTAGTAATAGGAAACAACTGCATCAGTTAATTTTTGGGAAAAAAACCTTTTGCAAATAGCCAAAATAGAGTCTTGATTGATGTTTACAGGGGAACTGACTCCACTAATATGATCACTGATCAATGGGCCATATTAAATAACTAATGAAAAAAAAAACAGTTGTTGCATTCAAGAAGTATTTCAGTCAGAAAAATAACTGGATCAGTTAATTTCTGGGCTAAAAGAAGTGTCATAAGATGATCGCATGTAACAAAGTGGTTGGTAAGACAGGGTTTTACTTGTACATTGTACTTTTAAGACCTGCAAGACCAAACAAGGTCATGTGGCTGAAAGAGATTCAATCTATTTGCAGAATGTTTTTAAAATGTTATGTTAAATTCGTTGAGTGCCAGCATTATGATACATTTTTTGCCAATAAGTTTTTAATCAATTATATATACATGAAGTAAAATTTATGTTTTACATTTTTTTCTCCAGGTTGTCACAGCTTTTGACTGCAGTGATATGTTCTTATCCAGCCTGTTAAGTTCTTGGCAGAAAGCAGAGAATGGCAGCAATAAAAGTCACTAGTGTTCAATTGAAATATTAATTATTCTAATTATTGATTTTTCAAATGTCAGTTTGCCCTACACTCTTTGGTACTGAAACAGTCCAGTGGAGTGTACTAATGTTTTGAAGTCTGATCTCTATGAGAGGTCTGCCTTGAGGCAAACTACATGTTTATTGCTCCTGATGAAAGGTGAAGTGAAAAAGCATGTATATAAAGATTTGAGAAATAAAACCCAGCATCTTTTCCCCTTTTTTCCATCTTGCAACTCATCTTACATTAATTTTGTAGCCAACCTTCTTTTTAAAAGGAAGTTAGAAGCAGTTGTGTGAGAGGGGCATCAATGATGATTATGACCGTTCGTTTTAGTCTTTGCCCTATCTGTACTTTTCAGATACTTCGTGTACTTGTCTGGAGCATTGACCATTGATTGATGCAGTGTTTGCTCCTAATTAGTGAACTCAATTCTGGAGCGACTTCCTCAGTGTTTTGTGCTTCTATACCATTGTTTTTTTTTTTAATTCAAAGTTAAATTCTGTGGTATCATTTAGATATTATTTTGGTAAATATACTGCTCAACAATTTCCTTTTGCAATACAGTCAAGTTCTTTCATTAATTACTCTTGACTAAGATTAACCAAAAATTGCTGAATTTTGATTCATCTGACAACTGTCAGCCTTGTTCTGAAAAAAACAAAAGGTATTGCACCTGTCTGCTGTTGGAATATAAATGAAGGGTTCACAAGCTAAAGAAGGTGGCTGCAGAAACAATGAGTACATTTGTACTGGCAAGGAGATGCACTTTGCTTTGCTATTATAATTTGATATTTTCCAGTGTGTTTTAAATGACGTTATGCTGCACTGACAATTTTGTTGCTAAGAGGGGTGCACCTTGTGTTTGAAAGGTACTACCAACATAGCATTCTCTACAAAAATATTCATTAGAAAACCAATCACTATAATAGTCAGTGGGAAACGATTTCAAGCTCTATTCAACTGAAAAGCCAATGAGCTTTAATATGTGGAGGTCGTTTGTTTCTTGTGCGATGAACTGTCCAAGGGTTTACATTAAACAGTGCACCATTTAAGTTTACTTCACTTTTCTTCAGCCGTTTCATTCCCAGAGTTACAACCTCGAGGTAGATGTGACCATTGAAATAGAAGCTGGTTTGATCTGCTGATCCTGTAATGCTGTTTGTTTTTCAGTACATGTACTTTGGAAAATGGATATTGGGATTCTTGTTGTTTAAATTCTGTCATTACTGATTTTGAGCAACAATGACTAGTAAAACTTAGGGTATTTGGACGTTTATTAACTTGATCTAACGCAAGTCCAAATACTTTTATTTAAAAAAGCATTAAAAAACAACGAAGTAAACATTGGCAATAACTTAATCGAGTTGCTGTACACTGGCACGACTTCTCTTCCAAGATATAAACAAACAAATGTTCATCTTCAAACAGTGATTTAAAAAATCATCGATGCGAAAAAATAGTCTCTTTTATTTCTTTACAAATTATCAAACTTTCCATTACGAGACACTCATATACTATCTTAGCAAACAAGAAAATCCAAGATCCGTTAAAGTCATGTTGTCAAGGACAGCTCTCTATAAGTTAGCAGAACAATGTCCCAAAACGTTTAGGACAACATGGTCTGATTGTTACCGAAACTAGACTCCCTGCTTATGAAGGAACTAATAATATCAAAGGTCCATGAGGATGCACATCTCGAGCACATGTAAGTAGCCGTAAATCCTCGTTGTTCAAAGGCGGACATATTGAAACTTGTTTCTTTTCGAGGCACCAATACCGAAGCCATTCAAGAATATGCTGTCAAGAATA